>CM052313.1:6769868-7259435 GCA_028455605.1 Lasioglossum malachurum | reverse complement strand
GCGACTTTACTGTACTAAAAAACATTGATGGTCAATCAGTTGAAGCAGAATCACTTGGACCGTTCGATCTGCAGCGTTAACAAAACGTACCTGTCGTCGTGAGAGTAATTTTCAGCAGTCTGTTGCAACGATTGCGACTTCTTCACAGAGGACGACGACGCTGCTTTCGCAACTAGAAAACAATGCAATGCTGAATCGATCGTTTACGCACGCATGTAGAAAATAGCACCAATGTCTAAGTCAGCGGTAATTTCTGACGTATGAGAGAATGAAGGTTTTCTGTGTGATCGAGATCACGCAATATCAAACACGCGAGAAATTTGCGATCGAAATTTCTATACTCGCTTTTTTATGAATTTCGATGAATTTACAACCTGTTAATGTGGATGACAATCAGTGACTGTTATCACGATTTTCTGATTCTATAAAAGTAAAATTTCAAGAGATCTTTCAAAGTGAATTTGGCTTAATTTTATGGAAATAAAATTCAAGCAACATCGCTATAGGAATTTCGACGAATGCAAACTCCTCGGACTAAAGTTTCTAAGGAATGGAAGCACTTCTTATTATACAGTCAATGAATGTACACCTATTAAATGGTTACGAGTTAATCGATTCTACGACTAAATTCTCTAAAGTCTCTAATTGTCATGTGAAACACAATCGTCTGAACAATCAGTAAAACCATCGAGAATATGTATTTCGTGAACGTAAGAGAAACGCAGAAAGTATTAGTGAACAGACAGAAAATATACAAAACACGCATATAACATAGACACAATGTACGTTGCAAACAAGGTATACCAACTGAATATGGAGTGGATATACATACACATATACATATATATATATTTATTTATTTATATATGTATTTATGAGTCGTCCAGACTTCACCCTGCGTCGCTGAACGATACAAGACGATAGACAGCATGCAAAACGAAAAATGTAGGAAACCGGAAGCCAACGACAACGCAAGCAACTGAACAGCCAAAAAATCAGGAGCCTGACGCAGAGATGAGCGCAAGGTGCATGCAGACGTATTTACCCAGGGCCGCTAACTATACTTTCATGGCGCACAAGAGTACTATGCAAATCAAATCGTTAATAAAAAGCGGTGTGCCTAACAGTTACGCCGGTTTTCTTGCATAGCTAATCTAAATACGGGCCACGTTTTAAATGCAAAACGCATTTCATACAGCCATCGGGACCAAATGGTTTTTATTCCTCCGAGGTGTATTCCGTTCTCAATACATTTCAATCCAATTGTTTTAACCGGCTCTTGCGAATTAACGTCGAAACCGAAGGAAACGGTACGTTCATATTAACTAAATGAATTCTCTTTAATGCCGATCCGTGAAATCACTTTATCGCGACCGAAATCGTTGGAGAAGAAACTTCGAAAAAGACCATTTCGAAAAGTACGGGAACATTGATTTTTATCGAATATATGTGCCCAGAGAGAATTATGAAAATGATCTAAGTCGAAATTTCAATAAAATGAGTTTATCAGTCATTTCAAATCACGTTACTTTAAACTAAATTAATTCAATGTAATTTTTACGATATGTTGTTTTTTAATCATTTTCCTTTAAATATCTCGAAATATGAAACACATGACTCAGACCACTTTCATAATTACAGGCACATACACGAACAAGACTTCGTATAGAATTTAAAACGCAAAAGCGCTTCAACTAGGCCGGCACAACGTGAAGTCGTAACAATAACAATTCATAATTCATGAGCAATATGTTAATAATTAACGCTTCGGAAGCGAACCGCTAATCACCTGAAAGTCGACATTTCTCGCTTGAACCTTGAAAAATCGGCGAGTTTTCCACGCTATTTAAATAAATATCAATATAACAATTAGGCGACGCCGCGTAGTTGCTCGAACGATCTCGAAAGCGTCGGCATAAATCTACAGGTGGCACGAAAGTGACGCGAGAACCGCTGCTTTCCAATTCAAACGAGACCATTAGCTCGACAATCTCATTTTCTCGCGAGTATTCTTCTCGAAATTCGGCCGATAATGAAGAAAAGTATGTTGCGCGGCGATCACCGTTACACCCGGCTGGGATTAAAGTTTGAATTCAAAAGATTTCTCTGATTCGGAACGTTCGAAATTATTTATCTTTAACCCTTCGCAGTCGGAGCTATTTTAACTCGGAAATTAAACATTTCTTCTAACCAAGAATAATTCCATTGTGTATGATTTTTCTCATTTTATGTGTTTCAATGGTAACGATCTTTTTAATAATGGTACAGCAATTTTTAGTGGTGATTCTCGCAGTCGGACCTATTTTAACACTAACCGTACTGTGTACAAAATATATCGGGTGTATATTGTTTTATAAAAATCTGAATTTTTTTAGATTTTTCACAATTTTTATAATAATACGTGCTCGAATAAAGAAATTTATTGAATAATTTCTAATAGACGAGAGAGAGAGAAAGAGCATCTTTATAATTTCAATAATTAAAAAATAAACAATGTCAAAGCGGTCATTTGACCGGTTGCGGTACGGTTAGTGTTAACTCGAAAATTAATAATTTCTTCCTAGCTGGAATAATTCCATTCTATATGATTTTTTTTTTCATTTGATGGATATGAAACTGAATATAATACCTGATACAATGCTTAAATGTTCAGTGATTTGTTAGACACCCACATGTTTAATAGTGCAAACAATATTGTGAATAATGGCGGGACTCGAGTGCTAAGGGTTAAAGGGCTGCAATCGAGCAATTCGAAACCGAACGAAGTGAAAATGCGTCGCATTTAAAATGCAGTGGTCCGAGAGGGGAGAAACAAAAAGAAACACAACTAAAGAAGAAATCAGAGACGAAAGTAACATCGAGAAACGAACGACGAAACTCGAGAGGTTCTCGGTCGCTCGGAACTTTTATTTCTCTTTCTCATTACTCTCTTTTGTCCTTCTTGGTTCGAAATCGTCTGCGAAGACACACGCGACCGAAAAGAGAGGACCACCTATAGCTTGCTTGCTTTTTTTTTCATGATTTGGTTGTTTGGTAACGTGTGGATACCTGTGAAGCCTGGCGCGGATACGGAGAGGTTGCTTCTCAGATCAGGTATCGGAGCTATAGACTGTGGCAGACTTCTTTTATGAGCTACACCATGACTATTGCGCGGGCAGGCTGCACCCGTCACCGCACCGTATTCGTTCATTGGCAACCGGAAGTTGACGAAAGAAGAAGGCGAGGATAGCGTTGTTGTCAAGCATCAAGAGGGTTACGCCATAGAAATATATGGAAATATTATAGTTTTACATTACAAGTGGTATATATGTATATATTTTCTAGATATATACGTGGAGGATCTCTCGTTGCTGTTATTTTGTCTGTTATTCCAATCTTATTTTCTTTCGCATCGTTCTTCATGAATAATCTGTTACAAACGGGAGATCGCTCGCTCGAAATCGTTCGCCAGGGACGTCCATGATTTTTTTCGATAGAAAACATAACTTGGCTTTATTGTGCTACAAATATCGAATGCAAAAAAATTTTTCTAATTCACCTAGCTCGCTGCGAAATCGAGACCGCTTGCTCGCTATTACAATTCACAATAGAGTCGTTAAAAATGAAACGTTAAAAAAATTAATTTGGTAACGATCAATGGAAAGGGAAGAAATTGAAGGGGGTTTCCAACCAGAATTTTCGTTCTACGAACAGCGAATGTTTCAAAATGAATTTCATTGTCAGAGCGAGCCTAATTGCGAATCGAACGGTGCAACAAATTTTGAAATCGCTCGACAATTGGATCTTTTACGACGTTGACCGACGGAGCGTTTCAGTTTCGCAGCAGTGCGGCGAACAGTAATCGTTTATCCAAAACTTGCTGTACAATAGAGCTCGCAAATAGTTGTTCATCGTACAACGTAGATATTTTTCCCGAGGAAAGTCATGAAAGTCTTGAACGACTCGATCGGAAGCTCCCTCGATTAAAAAGTAATAGATGCGTTTATTAGTCGCTGCTAAGGACCTGGATCTCGAGACTGGGAACGAGTGTGTGTACTGACACTGATAAAAAGCGTGATACCGTTCCGGCTGCGGGCAATCTTCGCTTCTTTTGTGCGATTCCATCTCCCACAGATATTGATGAATTTTTTTAAAACATTCTAAAACGTTGATTTATCGAAAGAAGTAATTTTGTCGAGAGGAAAATTTGAAACAGCTTCAATATATTGCACAGCTCTGTGGCTAGAAGACCGCGGATGATTATGCGAATTCGTGTTCTTACTTTTGATAGACTTGACATAATATTAACGCCAGATTTACCTGATCACTCAGAGTGGCTTACTTCCAATTCATTGCTCAAGTGCTGTGATTATAAAGACAATTTTGTGGGAAATCGTGCTAGCGGTAGTTCTAGCGTCAATATAGAATTCCATGTTCAACAGATGTTTCCAACATTTACCCAGCCATAAGCGCATAAAGATCCGCAAGAAGACACGCGTTGCTCGCAGCAGAAACGGGATTCCATGGAAAAAAGTATAACAAAATAAATTATAGAACGGGTAAGTCCAATACAGAATGTACGCAGCCGTCACCAATCATATTAATCCAATACCAAAATATTCATGAACCCTTCCCGATCGAAGGGCGACGATCATAGTGTCGAACAAATCTTCTCGAACGCTATTAATCCGTGATTCTCATTCGATAGACGAAGTGTACTACGTACCATCTAAGAACTGCATCGCCCTTTCTTCGCCGGGATAACGCACACACTTCGCCGGGTGGATCTCCAACACGTTGTACATGTCCGCCAGAAATACGACTAAATTTTGCTTCATGGACCTGATCACAGAAAACCGATCGATTCGAGAAAACACAATCATTTTTACTTTGCTGTTTTCGATTCGAGTTGAAAGCTAAAAGAATGAAACTAGTACACCAACATGTTCTTATTTGCGTGGAAAATGTTCGAAGACCTTGGTGCAACAACTAGATAAGTCCGGATTTTTAAAAATATGTAGTTCATTCTTGCTTCAAACAATGAGCAATGTACTGTTGCGCATTTCTATTGCATCTTCGTGTCGCGATATTTTACTTTGAACGTTTACAGTCAGTTAAAAAGATAGTTTCTTGACGATCCAACTACTGTTTCATGATTTTTTTAGGGGTTGTTCATCGCAGAGCTGTTTTGTATCTAAATACAAGTGTATTAACGTATCCGCATCTTAATTCGTATTAATTTTTAGGATACAGTTACTAATTTTCGAAAGCAAAGTACGGGTATATAAAATAGATACAAAATTAATTTGAAAACCATTTCCATTAAAAACAATGTAATCAATGAAACCTCTAGTATAATAGAGAAGTATGATGTTTACATTTTTATTGTTGTACCAATAACCGCGGAATTTGTGAAACCACAGTCTCGAACATGCAAAACCTCGACGAACAGAATTCCACTGAAAAATGGACTCGCCCGGTTGTTGCACCGAGCCGTTGCACCAAAGTCTGTCGAGCAAGGTTACAGCTGTAGCGAGAAGGTGGGATGATTCAAGAGCGCTCTTACCCCCTCATGTACGTGACGTCCTCGGGTTGCATGTGAAAAATGGAATATGGTAAACATCTGTTACAAAACGCGTGGACCAACGACAGATTGTGCAGAGCGTCCGCGACGGACGGTCTCTTCGACACTCGGATGTCCATCCAGTTGAGCTCTCCGGGACAGTAGAACGCGACGACTGCGGCCAAACCGACGCCATCGCACAGTGATTGGAAGTCCTTGGCAGCGGGTAGCTCTGGCAGTCGCGTCCTATCGCCGGCACCCTCCTCGGTTTGGATTTTCGCGATCAACGCGTGCGAAGCGTGGCTTATCCAGAGAAGAAGACCCTTCTCGTGGTCTGTCGGGACATCGACGTCCGCCTGGGGGTCGAACCGACGGATTGCCGACACCAATCGGTCCCCGGTCACAACCTCTTTCGCGTACAAGACCATCAGGCCCTCTATCACAGCCATATGCGCAGACTGGAACACAAAATACAAAGCCGATTTCATTTCTGACCAGAGTTTGCTCGATTATCGCTAGACAGCGAATTTTATACATTTAGTAGGTGTAATTTAAAACAGTAAAAACATTAGAAGATTTTTAAAATGCTATTATACTA
This sequence comes from Lasioglossum malachurum, assembly GCA_028455605.1. NCBI lineage: Eukaryota > Metazoa > Arthropoda > Insecta > Hymenoptera > Halictidae > Lasioglossum > Lasioglossum malachurum. Next base: position 7,253,295 of record CM052313.1, on the reverse strand, counting down.
GCTATTATATTTTCCAATTGATTGAACATTTAAAAAAGAAAATAAATTTCTATTCCATCCCAGTTTGTTGCAATTTAGGTAGAACATTTTTATTTTGCATGGAGACCGATGTCTAATTATCACAACACAGTTATCTATAGAGTAGTATTTACAGTATACATCCTGGATTACGTTACGCGATCGCAGAACCCATACGAAACCTTGGAATCTGCAGCGAAGTCTAGTCAACACATTGATCATAGCGGAACGAAACGCCTATTTGCTTGAGCAACAGAAATATATTTAAAAAATATACAGATGGACTTGATGTGTTGTGCAAAAATAATATTGATAGAAAATATATGATGTACATAGGTTAATCATAGTGCTACAAGAAAAACGCAAATGACTTACCATTTTCAGTGGTGAATTTTGAATGAGGATCGTCTCGGTGAGTTGAGTGTTATTTGGCTCCGTGAGGTAAACACCTTTCCTGGCAAGGGCCTGCAGAATGCCGCAGTGGTTCTGATTGTGATAATTTGGATCCGAATAGATGTTCGCCAACGCCAAACAGTAAAGTTCTGCATTGGAAAGTGCGTGGACGATCTGCGGCTTCAAGTGTTCTTGATCCTAGAAGACAAGCATGAATATGTTACCAACTGCTTTTCACAAAATCTTGCAATCGACAGAAGTTTCATTTTAATATTATACGTAGACTGAAGATCTTTATGCATTTATGGCTTATGAAAATTTACAAAAAATGCTAGAATATAAAATTCGCTAGAATTTAGTAAGATTTTTATTTGTTCTGGATCTACAAAGGCTGTCCCCATTAAAAATAGAATTTTATTTCATGCCACAATAATTGTAAAATAAAAAATTCTGGAACCGGTCATTTCGTAGGATTCGACAAGATTCTGCTCGTTACGCATTGCTTCGACATACATATCTTACACGTGATTCACGCATCGGTGTTCGACGCACCGTGCGTAATACTTCGCGAACGTCAAGGGCCCAGTGATCACTATCCCCGCACGTTTCTGTAACCACGATGCGTCGTCTCGGGTTCTTCGCGTTTCCAATCACCGTTCCGGAAGTTACGGAATACTAATATTTGTCGGCCACATCTGCCGGATATTCTTATGCGGTCGCCACCCTGTCGTGCTTTAGGTATTGTGTTTCAAACTGCCCGCTTCGAGCAGATCCGTCTCGGTGAAATCTGACTTTGCCCAGGAAAAAGACTTTGGTGTCGGTGACTTTGTTCAAAGCCAACTATCACGGGGTGCATGCAAAGTTCGGGGGAGTATAAGTCATCGCTCCGATGGTTTCAAATTTCTTTATTGATTACGACCTCCTGAATTTCTGGTCGAATTTTTATCTCCACAACGACCCGTCAGATTCATTTAACTCTATTTTCAAATTCAATTTATTCTACAAACATTTTGCTAGCTGGCAAATTAATTTTCCAGCACCGAGAGTAGAGGACAAATGTTTGTTTTACAAAGTTAAAGAGACATTGTCGAACAAGAAACTCTGCAAACACGAGTTCCCAATAGATATTGCAGATCGAGGAAGGTTATAAATTGTCGGAGCGATGTTTTATCTGACAAATAGAACGCACGAGGAATTTCTATTCGACATCATTCGACTTGTTTTCGAAGTCGTTCTACTCCTCTTCGAATTAAAAGCCTGGAATAAATTCCAGTCTAAAGGGAGCGCGATTATCCATCGATCGATACATCCAGGAAAAGCTACGTTCACCGATCCCTTATGCACAACTCCAACAACCCAGATAGAAATTTATCCAGATCTCAGGAAACTGGATCTCGCATGTCGAGACGCTTTTGCTTCGATCGCCAACTAGAAACGGATCTAAAGCGATACGGAAACTAGTTTCTACCTTTACGGGTCGCACTCTGCCTTGTCTCGCGTAAAGAAAGAAATTGGGGCAAAGTTAACGTTCTGTTAGTCAGTCAAGCTAGTATTAGTGTTGCCGAGTCTGATGGCAAACGACAATTTTTTATTCCTCGATCCCAGTGCTTGATCTATTGAAGCTCGTGATCGTTGCAGACATTTTCTCGGCAAGAATTTTATATCAAAGATTATTTCGGTCGGGGCAAAATGATGTTCGTTTTTATTTTAACACGTTTTTCCTCCACAACATTTCCTCTAATTATAATCTATAGAACGATCTGCGTTTAATCGCGATGCTTCCCGTCCTCTCACCTAATTAAAATCAAATTAACATTTTCATACATAGTAAAACGAACTTAAGAAATTCACCGGTCACGCTGGACGCGCAATCGTATTAAAAGAAGTTGTTTTGAATGGACATTATTTCACTACGTTATTATACAGTTTCCAGATGCTCCAATTAAATATTTCGTTCGCCGAAATTGTACGAGTTGGAAGAAGAGCGAGAAATAAAGCTTTTTGCTCGGCGAATTGACGAACGCCGGCAGAGAATAGTATTTCGTAGGATATTACCAGAAATTCTTTACGCTGATGGATACGGGTAACGGAAAAATAATTGCCATGATTAGATTTTATGGTACATTAATCCGGTATATGGTCACTTAAATAAGCTGCCCGTTGCATACGAAATGACCAATTAAATCTGCTCTTGATCCATAATAGGCGTCTGGCTTGGAAACCTATACGCCGCTGAAAATCCGCTGAAAACGAGCGAGGAAACTGCGTTTGGTCTCGAATAACACTAGAAAGTATAATGCACGCGTGTAACGTTACCGCTAATTATTGCTAATTACGTAATCTCGTTAGATCGTTCTTACATAAAGAGCAATCCTTCTTCATTCAGCGCCTTCGTCACAATGAAGTGTTTCGGCTCATGAATAAAAATTCATCTACGTTCGTGCAAATCGCGCTCGAAAACCGATCGGAAATTTTGCTTCGGGTTCATTCGGCTGCTTTACGATGAATTTGGGTCTCATTTCAATCCAAAAAATGTCACGATAATAAATTTTATGCTGTATTCTTAACGATTGAATTTCATTTTCAAATCGGGTACGAACTTATGCGATCATCTGATAAAATTAGAAGCAAAGATGTTTCCTCGACGAACGAGTTTTTGAATGAATAGCGGGGTTAAATTATTCACAAATATCGTGTACACATTCCACGAGAATACTGAACCCTTTAATTACTGTGTGAATACACATGTCTCGGAAATGAAGGTCTCCCTTTATTTCAGCTGCGAGGAAACCTAATCGGCGAGTAGATCCGTCCTTGATTTCCGAAGACCCGGCAGGGGTGAATGGTCTGCCGGGACAGAAAGGAGGCAGAGCAAAGAGACAACGAAGAAATGAATCAATTGTCGAACGGGTCTCGTTTACGCAGCCGAAGAAAGCCGCAACGCGATGATGACTCGCTGGAGACGGGCCAAGCTCTTCGCCATTGTCTCTAGCCGAGTCGTAATCATCGTGGGTTGTACCTCCGACTTTCCAGGGGAGAGTCAAGTCTGCGAGGCTGATTATTCGGGCGAAAGTTCAAGAGCGAGAAGAATGCAACGAGCAAACGGTCCCCTCGAGGCACGCGGTGCCTGCTCCATGGAAAACATCATGTCTTCGACGAGAGTGGATGATTAACGAGAACAGAATTCTGGCTGGCTAATCAGCCAATCGCCGAGAGTCCCATTGGGACTAAATTTCATTACCGTCGTTACGGACAATCAAGAGCATGCTCATTTGACAGCCAAGTAATGAAACAGTCTAGACAAAAATCGCCGAAAAATATATATTATTCGCATCTCCGTTTTCCAAACATATTATTTGAACAATTATCACGGGTTTCACCTCGCGCCATCGATGCACTTCGAACAAACCCTCCTCGTCGGTCGATCTCGCACCAGATCGCGTACACGGCAACACGAAAAAGAGATCCTTGATCAAGTACATATCCCAGGATCTTGCGAAACGATAAACACCGAGGATAGACACCGCTCGTCACGGCAACTCCATGATTTACTGCCGAGGTAAAACAGGTCGAACGAGGAACCATCGCTGGGTAATTTGATTGGTTTAACTGGATCAACGACAACAACCGACGCTTCCGCGTATGTGTATGCTGCGCGAGAGGAACCCGAGGTGCGGTTACGATGCCGTAATGGCGTAACACGGTTTTTCTTTGCGTCGACGTCACCAGTGGACACGGATGTTTGCGCGAACTGACCCAGGTAAAGCATTGTCTACAGAAAATTGTTGCACAAGAGAAAAACGTTATTTAACAAATATGTCGTGTTGATCGATATGTAAATTTTTGACCCAAAGTGTGAATGTCAGCGCGTTCCACTGAAAGAGATTTGCGCGTCCGTTTCTCATTATTTCCGAGGAAGTTTGCCGAGATTTCCGGTGCTCGTTATCGACTTTCGGCAAGAATACTTCTTAGAAAAGTTTATTAGCATCTCTCGAGAAAACGCCCAGCAACTTTGTATGCCTTTCCACGGCGGAACCGGTTCTCCACTCCGTCGTTAAATAACCACGTGTGCCACAAAAGAGTTTCCAGGACGCTTTAAAAAGTTGCGGAAGCCGCCCCTTTAAGCATCTCCCGATCCTCTCGACATTCTTGTACCAGAGAATGATACGTACCTCCTCTTCATTAAAGGAAAGCACACTCAGCGAAATTAAACTTCCGTACACCCTGCGCTTTATTCGTATCTCCTGAAATTTTTTCGTGCGTCCTAAATGTTGATCTTGGATTCTACAACTTGTTCGTAGGCCCCAAACTGTGTTCATTATTTCTACAATTTATTCATAGGTTCTACAATTTTCACGTATGCCCAAAATTTTGATTTTAAAATTCATTCACAGGTTCTACAATTTTTACGCGAGTCGCAAAAATTTTTCATGGGTTGTTCAACACGTTGTTTATAAACTTTAAGATTTATTATAGGCTCCAGACGCGTTTTTAGCAATTTCTTTATAGGTAGAACAACTATGATTTACGATTTACATACCTCATGGTCAACATAATAGGGCTCGCGAAGGTTTTCGGGAACTCGGTTGTTGTACGCCTTCGACAGGAGCCATTTCACGGAGGCACGTTGTTTGGCCTGAAACAGAAAGAGAATAAACAAATTAATTACAACCGATAAATTAACCCATTCCTCATTTTTCATTTCAATTGAGACAATGGTAAAAGACCAATATGATGGGAAGGTTTTATTATTAAGGTTCCAAATGAATAATCAAGATAGGAACGACGATGCAAGTTTGTCTAGAATAGCACAGGTAGTTTTCTCGGGAAGAATTCCCAAAAAGTCGGCCACTTATTTATAAAATATTTCTCAAGTAGTGGCGAGCTTTGAAAGCACTGCGGGTGTCTCGGCAACACTTTTCCGCCTATAAAATCATCGACTGGCGATCACGAACCGCCGATCTTTATCGCTCCGCCTTCGATCGAACAATGAGACGAGCCTCTTTGCTAGCCACTCGAGACGCTTCTTCACGGCTTATTGTTACGAAAATATTCGAGCGCCGCCAACCTTTGCCTAAAACCCTGAAACACCTCTCGCATCAGTGCTCTCCTAAACGAATAATAGCATTTCAAAAATCATATTATGTACAATGATCTACAAATTGCATCAGTAGGGATTTTAAAACAAGTTCCCTTTCAATGAAGAGTCAAGGTCTCGAATCAAAGAATTCAACGACCTAACACTTGATGACCTTGAGGTAACCTTGAGCAGAGAAACCGTCAAGAAAAATTCGGAATTACCAATGAAGTAGGTCAAACATCGTGCTGACAGGCTCTTGACGATTTCTCTGTTCAAAGTTATCCCAAGGTCATAATGTGCTAGGTCATTGAATTCACCTTGAGGTCACCTGTAATGCTACAGCGTCATTTAAGAAGTGAAGGTGCTTAGGAAGGACCTTGATTCTTTCAATGAAATGAAACCTTTCTCAAATTCCTAACTTTTGTTCGAAACATTGTTTTACCAGACTGTTAGAATGCGTGAAAAATCGTGGGGATTAAATTTTGAACGACCCTGTATATTCAGAGTCGAGTTCTAAAAAATAAATAAAATAAATAGCAAGATTCATAATATAGTGTTAATATCTTAAATCTCACAAATTTTCTATGCTACGATTGCTAAGATACGTAATCAAACTACTTATTCGTGAGCGTATTATAATGAAAATCTCACAACACCTGAATAAATTTTGCACTCCCGTTAGAATATGGTCCAATTAATTAAGAGTCAGTCGCGTTTTCAAATTTAATTACAGTAACAGCCTCGATTACGTCGCGGGGCAGTCACGAAGAAGCTGCTCAGGTATTTTCGTCGGGAAAAAAGGCAATTTATAACATTTGGGCGAGGCTGCGGCACGTGAGCAAGCTAAGGGGGTCAACGAAGTCCGGCCAATCATTGTTATCGACCGGTACTGCCATTGTTGTACAGTCGTCATCCTTCGGAACAGGCGACCATCACGTTTTCCGAGTTTTACAAACTGGGCCCAATTCAATCATTCGAAATGGGAACAGTGAAGAGACACTTTCGTTCGTGTTCAATTGGTAAAAACGGCCCCTAAAAGTCAAACATAATGTTTTTTCGAGGTCGTCACCGATGAATTCTCACCGTGAAGAACGTATTTACAGACTACTGAAAGATTCCGGTTGGTAAAGTGCTGGGAAACAGGTCTCTCGCAGTCAAAACGGAATCGCAGTGCCATTAATGTTTGCTGGGATGCACGTGCATTCGTATTTCACGTATTTACACGTGCCGTAAATGCATAAAGGTCCGCAATCTGCTCGTAAAAGCAAGCGGCTAGAGAATTTGACTTGGTGAAAAGCGTGTAAAAATTTCCGGAGAGGTCAGATAATCAAGTATAGAAAATAAACGATTTAAGGGGACGTTGGCACGGTGAAAAGCCCCGGGCGGTCTCAAACGTCTTCAATATTCAATGCGCCATCATCCCCCGAGACGAATACAGCAGGAAAGACCGGGCAAAATTCCGGGGCTTGTTTAAACATTCGGTTACCTCGCCCGAAACACGGTCGTCGCGACGTTCCATATTTCACCGGCGCCGATAATTGCATCAGCGATATTTCCAAAACGATGTTGTTCGCGTGCTATACCTCGGTTCACAAAAGTATTTCAACGCGTAAGAGCACTGGAAGCACAATATATCCGCGTGATTAAATTTTCCCTGAATTTTCCAAATAAATCACAGAAAGTACAGACTATTTTTGACCATTTTCGGGAATCATATTCGGTTGATTAAATCGCGAAATCGGAGAGCCCTTAACCGAAGCACTCCGTGTCAAATTAATCAAGTGGTTAATGAGTAGACAGCGGACCTTTAAGAAAAATAAAATAAAGGATTCATTTCTTGTGTAAATAATTGTAATTGATTGAAAGTAACGTCTCCGCATTTGTACATTTTTAAATGTTTTTACTGTTTTAAGTTGCACCTACTGATTTTTATGCAAAATAAAAGTGTTCTACAAACTGTAGAACACTTACTGTACGCTTCGCCGAGTCTCTTCAAAGACGGAACAGTTTCCCTAAAAATCGTGCAATTCAACAATTCAACTAACCAGCAATAATCGACCGTTGTAGGACAGGATTCCTTCTAAATTCGTTCAACGAGGCGCAGCCCGGTGAAACGAGACACGCGCAATTCCTCGGAAATGATCAGTTTTGCACGAAATTGCGATCCTGTTAAATAAACCGTGAAAGTGCATATATCACCGGCAAATGAAATTTCAAGGAGATTTGCTGGTGGTGTTGCTGCAGAGATCTGGATATCCACACCAAAACGAAAAATGATTGAAGGTAACGAAATAGTTATTCGTGCCACGGAATTTATATATTACACTATACAACAATAACTTGTTGAGGAAAACACGTCGCATGTGGTTCAGTATTTGTCTTTTTAAACGGATTAACAGCTTTCGTTCGCATGGAAACATTCGGAGATGAATTCAACACAATCATCCAAGCAGGCGAAAAGAATTTTTCCATTTTTCGCTTAATAATTCTGATTATAAATTCGCTCTTGACCTGGTTAGAGTTAAAATCGCGAATAAATTCCGAGGAATGCAGATTTCTTTTAGAAATTTCGTAAGCGTGTTATTTTTACGTTTACGGCGGTGACATATGAGCTACTTAATATAAAAGTGGGATTTGGCCCTTTGCACTCGGAGCTATTCTAATTCGAAAACCGAATTTTTCTTCCAGTCTGAAATATTTCCATTTTATATAATTTTCTTAATTTTATCGATATAAAACTGATATAATACCTCGTACAATACTTGCGGCAGTTTATGAAAATATTAAAAACGTTTAGTAATTTGTTCAATACAAATTTAACCACTCGAATGCAAAGGGCATCAATAAATAAAATAATTGCAATATTTTTATATTAATCGGCTCATACGGTTCCATAGTTCTCGCACATTCACCGATGTTTAGGTGAAGCGGTTCGAAAAATTAAAAGTGAAATGACGTTGAATGACGGCTATTAAAGCATACGTGTGAAAGAGATTAGGTTCTTTTCAGCGCAAGTCAAGAGAGAATGCAACACGAATGCGTCGACGATCGTGCACGTCGCTTGTGTTTCCGCAATCGTGAATTCATTCGCTCTGTTACTTTGGCGTTGCCTTTCCAGTCGATTAATCGCGACGTCGAACGACGACGCCTTGTTAATATTCAATTTCATCGAGAATCGAGAGCCACTTTTGCCTTGTTTTACGATCGATCGTTCTCTGTAATTAAAATTTCTCTTCCGTCCACGTGTTCGTTGCTCCTTCGACGACACGGTGACCAACAGATTTCGCCCTGCGGGTAATTGCACGACAAACTTCGATGCTAATTGTGTTTTGAGTCGCTTCTCGAAGCTCGGAGAGCTAATCTCTTAATTCCTCTTGCAATCCGACTTCGACAGTGCGATTAGAGACTGGATAATTTCGCCATTCCTTTGTTCAATTTTCTTCAAAAGACATTTTCATCAAGAACGTCCTCCTCTTCTTAGATCCATCGATGTATATGAACTACTGTAAATTCGTGTTGTTCCAATGTCAACATTAACCGTAGCCCTCTTTGTAAAATATGTATGTTCATGTAAAAAATGTTATGATTAGACTGCGGATGTTTATGCATTTTCCAATTTTTCCAGACAAATTATAAAGAAGCCTTATATTTTATATAAGACTATATATATAATATTATAAGACAAATAAAAATTGTACAAAATTCTAGCGAATTTTATATTTTCTAGCTTTTTTTCAAAATTTTCATAAGCCATAAATATACTATAATCAATTGTACACCACATGACGTCGCTAATGAGCTCACTGTTAATACGACCACATTAAAATAAACTATAAGTAAATAAATAAAAGAAATTTAAAAATCGCTCGCCTAAACTAGAACATCCCTTGATGCATCGCTCACGAGCACACAAGCGAAAAGATTCCATCCGAGCTTATAGAGCCGCCAATCAGCACGCGGAAAAAGGTAAGCGCGTGCATTACGCGCGTATACGTGCCGTCTATAAAAAGAAGCTATGTCATCGCTAACAACTAGTTGTTATACGACACGGAGTATTGCGTTAGGAACACACGGGAAGAAAGAAGGAGAGAGAGACAAGCTTGATCGATTCCATCGGGACTCGAGTTTCGGTTCGATGATCTCCGACAAACAGACCGAGGATCATCGCGCGTCCGCGGCGAATAGAATCTTCGAAAATTTACAAAACACAAATTCAACCCTTTAGAAAATATTAAAATAACCCTGCGGAAAATATTTTTCAGAAGTCTTACTGTGCCGGATTTCATGCACTGTCGGCAAGATGGAGTGTATGCTATTTAAGGAAGTAGGATTATAACGAATTAAAGAATACTGATACTTTCAACCTATTCAAATGATTAAAGAAAGACAAAATAGTTGGGTAATGATTACATAAAATTCTAAAATTGTCCCAACATTTTCAGAATTTCTGCGACCTCGCTAGCTGCATACCTAAAATGCTCTGCATGCATGGTTTCGACCAATCTTGAATGTTTAGTACCAAAGTTTCTTCTTTAGAAATTATTAAAATGGGTGTTGGCACTCTCGCCGCGATGCTTTTTTCGACGTGCAGGTGCATCCGTGTGTGGCTACTCGGTGCAACGTCATCCCTGAACGCTCAAAGTGTATCTTGACACGAATCGGAATGAAAGTGGATGCGCTTTTTAGAGCAGATTTCGTCCGTTTCGAAATTGCTGAAGGTGATGTCCGCTTTGCGGCAGAGCGAACCACGTTACATGGATGGTAGCTGTTGGATGCCCGAATTTCTCGCGGCGGTTACGGATATCTCCATAAAGCAAACGAGAGATGCACTATTATAATTAGCAACTTTTGAACGCCCGAATGTCCTCTGCATGATGTAAATTAATTACAACAACACACGGAATCAACGGGAAAGTTTGTCCGATGAAAATGCGATGCATGTTGACGTTGCTGCCACAGTTTCGAACAAGGAAAAATACTGTAACAATCATTTTGAAACTTGAAAATAATCTTTTCTTCGTTACTTCGTTACGTCGGAGCACAGATCAATGCTCACAGCAAGTTCAATTTTCATTTTTTCAGTGTCCAAAAATTTGAGAATTTCGTTAAAATATAAGCTAAAAGCGTAGACAAAAATTGGATAACAAAAGCTTTCGTGGCATAACATCTTAAATGTACATATATCCACACTACAAAATTGATCGTGCTACCTAGACCACGTGAACGTGTTAGGCGCGATTGGGTTCGGCAATAAGACGGCTCTAATCGTGGTATAACCTTATCCGTAAGAGGATAGTAAAGATGCGATTACCGGCGTGTCGCATTTCATTGCATCGAACCGGTATACATAATAAATTGCATTCTAGTCCGCTCACGATAACTTCCAGCACGCGTTGCGTTGACATCCGAATTGCGAATCTGTTCGTGCATATTAATATGCCATTGGAGAACATTCATCAAATTTTAATAGTCTTTAACGCTAGAACTACCGGATGAGTCAAAATGACTTTCTCCTGATTTGATCTTTTAGAAATATTAAAATTATAAATGTTTCTCTGAGAAACTTTACTAGTGAACTTCTCTATCGAAGTACGTATTTTTGTAAAATGGATTAAAATGTTTTAGCTTACAAAAGTGATAAGGCTCTATTTATTTAGATTCTGTGCAATTTTTATCTGAATATGTGCTTGGATAAAAAAATGTATCGAATCAATTTCCATGTAAGCAACTTCATAATTTCAATAATTGTAGTATGAACAATATGAAACATGAAAAGTGCTTGTGTTGAAAGGAGATTCGGTTCTCTCGTTACGATTGTTATTTCGTCGGATGTCCGCCAGTATGAAAGAAGCAACGCGACCCGAAGAATTACCCTCTCGATGTTTGCAAGCGTTCTGATCGGATGTTATATTCTCGCAACGATTCTGCTTCTTCGCGGCGAGCCAGTTTCCGGACAAAGAATAGAATTCCCGCGACGCGACGCAGGAAGTCCGACGTTTGTTTGACTGAAGGATAAGGTCCCGACGAAAAGCTCTGTCTGTCAACCCCCTTCGGTCTTGCAGCTTTTTGTACTCTTCCTCTTAGCCTTCCCCCGTGAATTCGATAAATTGGCCGACATAGAGGCAGACATGTAAACAGCCACACCAGAAAACCCAATTTCATTTTCTACGGTGCATTTCGTCGAAGAAAAACGAAAACAAATATAAAAGTACAACGTCGAAATTAAAGATTTATTAAGACAAAATTTGTTAACCATTTTTCCAAACGCAGTCTTGATAAAAATAATCCATCTTGACAGTTTTCGCGTTTGCACATCAAGCAACCGTGAAAGTAGGACAATTACATTATTCGGTCGGTGCGCAAGGAATGTTAGATTTAGTTAGCAGCGTGTTCACATCATTGTCATTAAAATCTTTTAACCAAATTTCTAAATTCCATATTAATAATTGGTACACACAGTATGCAGTGTTTCATTTCGCTGAAAAACTTCTCTGTTCGAAGCAAGGTGCAACAAGAATTGTTTCACGGTACATTGTCCATCATGCTTCGCCACATTTATAGTGCATTAACTATTACGATAAATACTCGTCTGTTTTATTCGCAAATTTAATGGAACTCGAATGATTTCGTTGGTCTCCCGATTTAGAAAGTACATATCGGGTTGACCCATAATTTCGCACGGATGTCTGCTGACTTACCATTCGACTGCTATTATTAGTTAGGGTACTTTGCAGCTAAATTTAGAACTTCAATAAACACTTCCTTAACTTTTAATGTTTCACGCGAATTACGAGATACTGGATAGTTTGACAATCTTTTACAGATGTCTATGCATTAGTGACGTAATATTCGATTGGTAATAGAATAATCAATATAGTATGATCAATAAAAAGAATTGTGCAATTCTTTAATTAAAAGTTAGGTGTACAAGATGTATAAAAAATATCTATGCATTAATAATGTAATATTAGATTAACGATAGAACAATATATAATTTGTTGTGAGATATTCTAAAATTACAGATCCGGTATGTATAATTAATAAAAAAAAATGGTGTAATTGTATGATATATTAAAAATTAGGTGTGCCACTACACTTTTGTTCGTAACTGTGAAAAAGACGCCTGCTGCTTAAAGTCGTAAGTGCGAGTGAGGCGCTACCGTTGTAATTACATAAAATTGTTGTTTCGGTTACGATGCGTGAAAACGGCAACGTTACGAAGGCATTCGCACAGCACGCATCGCGGCGATACACGATCGTTTTGCAAAGCTTCTGTGCGTGGGCAAACGGTACCCAAGATCGCGTGGGTTGGAAATCCAAGTCTCGCCAACGCTAGTTTTGCTACGGTTTCCAAGGCTATATGCAGCGAAAAAAGCTGGCAAAACCGTGGACGAAGAAAGGCGAGCAAACGAGCGTCTATAGAAGCATAGACCCTAACCTGCAATGACCAATACTTGCTTTCCAGCAATTTCCACCTTGAACTATCGCAAAACGCCACTTTTAAGCCATCCATTGAGACTAGAGGAAAATTGGTCTCTTGTTCCTCGAGGCAATTCTATTGAGTCTCCCAATTTATGTGTTTCGTAGTACGTGTAGAACGTTACATCTATTTATTAATTATTAACAGACAAACATTTTTATCGTTAACAGAATGTGACCAATTTATATCTGTTTGCGTTCTCCACGCCATGATAAACGTATAGTTCAATTGTAGACAGCAGCAGGGTTAACTTCTGGTCAATTCGAATGACATGTCCCGTTTCTGCAGTGCGCTATTCCCACAGGAAACGAATAAAAAATTGTAGACGTCACCCCAGACACATCATCCCTGCACTCGAAGTAAAAGCAATGTGGAAAGAAAAAGAAGCTCCCAGCGGCCTGTACAATTTTTCCTTTTTTCCCTAGTCCGAAGCGCAGGTGTTTTACTGATCCTCGGTTGGCCGAGTATAAAAATTGGGGACAGCTCTATTTCAATCTTTTCTTCGTCCAACAATTTGTGAAATTCGCCAAAACGTTAACAGAAGAGTAGACAAAAATTTAATAACAAAAATACACTTTCATGGCAAAAAAACAACTCCAAAGCAGACTTACTCATTTCGATACATTTAATCGCGTTATACCTACGTCAATTTTTGTTTGTCCAACGTCAAAAAATTTTAGGATCTCGTTAAAATATCTACGAACATGTGGACGAAAGTTAGACACTAAAAGGTTTTGTATTTCCATGACAAGAAAAATTGTAAAGCAGGAAAAACTTGCGATTGCCTTGAAGCCCGACCAGGAATGCAGCTTAAATGTCGAGTCTGTTACGTGTGAAGGCCAAAAAATTGATGCGGCAAGAAGAAGAGGAAGAAGCGTGAAAGAGAGGAGGCGAAGAAGATCCCGAGTGCGGTTCGAACAATTTTTTCGCTTTCCTGTTTCGTTCGGGGCGCAATTACTCTGGCGACCTCCGGTTCGCCAGTAAGAATTCGCTTCGCACGCCTTTGGAAAAGAGTAAATCGGAGCACGAAACCGAGATCGCCGGCTAGAAATCCCGAGTACGTTGACCGGCGCGGAACTTTCATGGCTCGGTATCGCCGCGGGTCGGTTACCTGTTACCTGTTCCCTCAGCGCGCGTTTAACGCTGGCTAATGCACGAGCAGCTTCGTAATCCGAGGAACAGACGCTTCTTCCCTCGCGACCGCGGATTCAAATTATTACGTGCTAGTGGCCGAACAAGAAACACAGCCCGGCTCGCAATCGGGAAACATTGTTACATGGATCGAGCGCACTTTCCGTGGTGCACTTGAAAACCGTTGGTTTCTTGCGCTGTCGAGGGAACGCTTAAAAATAGACGTCGTCGCGTTTACGTAACAAGCCCGACGCCGGAATTCGCAAATCCGTGGATCTACTTTCTCGCCAACCGTCTGCGACTTCGTTTTTTCCGGCTTCATTCATCCCTGCGTGTTATTCGATTGTTCCTGCCGGTCTGCGATGGTCGATTCGACCAAAATCTATGTTCTTTACGTATCATTATGAATTTTCATAAAGTGGAATCGAATAAAATCTTGTTTTCAATGGCGGTAGTTCTACATTTTTTGAAAATTTTCAGGAGCCATAAATACATCATGATCCGCAGTCTACTGATAAGGTAGTGATTGAAGACGGTGATAATAAGGTAGTATAGCGTGATCGTGCTCTGCTTCTCGACTTTGCAGGAATGAAAAAGGGTCAGCTCTGCGCAGATACCACTTCTTTTTGTACAAATTGGCGTGTCTAGAGTAATCGATTTTGCAAGCTGTACATTTTTGTACGCAATCTACAAAGTGCTGCATAAACATAGAAAAATTTTCATAAATTTATATCTGGCCATTAATCATTTAAAATTGTTTGAATAAAGGACAGCACAAGCATAGACAAGCAAACGATGGCTTCGCAATTTTAATGAATTGTCGTGCATACAAAAATGAGTTCGTTGTGCAAACACAGCGAAGGTTTTGCAAATTTCCATCGAGTAATTATGAAAAACTGCTCTGCGACGCTGAAAGCAGTTTAGAAAGCTCTCTTACGGTATCGAGTGTGTTAATACCGTGAGTATGAAATATTTAGCGTGTTCTTGAACGGTAAACTATCCCGTGGAAAGTGAAACAGAAGCAAACGGAGTCGTGAACGAAATAATGTTTGCATATTTCCGTCGAAGAAAAAGAAAGAGAAAAAAAATGGGGAAAGCCCACGTTCGACGGATATATCGCAACAATCCGGTTAGATATGCGAAGAATTTAAACCTGTTCTCGACGTGGCAGCGTGTGTACGGGAAGAATCAATTAATATGGCGCACGTGGAAGAAAATTTCGCGGCCTGTCGATAGCTCAGCCGCGCATCGTACCGCCGCGCCGGAAAAAGAAAACGCTAGGCGGTTTCAGGGAAAAATCGGGAGACCGCGGAATGTCGCCAAGTATCCAAACAAAAGAAAAAGAAAACCGCTTCGCTCGACTGCAAAATAGTAATCGGCCGGTGGTTAACGGTAACGAGTCCTTTTTCAGCCGGTGCAATTACGTGCCTACTTCGGAACCGCATGCATCCGCAGATTCGCGAGCGATCGATCGAAGCAATTGTGCAGTTGCGAGACGACACCGAGATTCCGGGCACACGATTCCGCGAATTAATTAGTTTTTTCCTGAATGTAGGAGAGGGATGGTAGCAGTTAATGCACAGTCAGTTTCTTTCGTTTTTCTCCCTCGCCGATTGGAGAATCGTGGAAGAAATTAAACGAACGCGACCGATCGTAAAGCAAACGCGACATTTTAATTTGCATAGCCGACGCGTTGCCAAAATCGATAGCCGGCGTACGCGTCTATGTGTGTGTGCCGGACATCGAAATCAAAACGACAACGAAGTCGTCCACGCACCTCTCCTTTTATGTATCGCGTACACGACGCTGTCCAGCAGAAAAAAGAAAGACAATGGCGTGGGCTGGCCCCGAGACAAGCGTTGAATATTAAACAATTTCATACACGCGACAGGTTAGCATCGCGACTGACACCATTCACAAAGAACCGCGCGAGGATCCATTGTGTCCTGGCACAAATGCATTGGCTTAGAAGCCGTGATACGATGGAGAACGTAATTATGATTGAACCACAGACTCCGTGTAACTAGAACTCGCGCCATCCTCTAAATACAATCATAGTCGATACACATTTTTCGTTCTGATAAGAGTTAAGACTTCCAACCTTACGGTTACTACCTAATTTCGGGGAGGAAGCTGCGAAACTGTTTCTAAGCCAAACTTCAACCGTTCAGCTTCACTGGCGAGCTATGGTTAAACTCGAAGTTAACCTACAAGGTTCTCTTCGTATTTCAGAATTGGAACATTATTAGGCTGCTGGAAAGTAGCGTTCAATTATAACTTGGAGAAAAATGAGAAAAAAAGAGATGGACTCGAAATTGATCTGCGAAGCAACGTTCTACCCGTGTTTCAGGATTTCTGTTGAACGCGCCAGAGGCGAGTCGGAGATAATGAGTTAACTAGGTCGCTATTAATTTGTTGGATGGGTAGCAAACAGTGGTAGACTGCGAATCAGACAACCAAGGAAAAGATAATTGTAGCTAACATCGGAAATGGCTTCGAAGCAAGTCGAGAATAATAATCCACGGGGTGGGGACGCTGTTAGGTAGTAAAATCAAGACAAGTCGAGGACAATGATCAGGCGAATTGAGACCTTACTGGGTTGCTAGATAGGTAGCAAAGAGTGATCGAAAATCTGAGGCATAAAGAGAAGAATTACTTAAGCTAGACTCTAAATCGGCCTCCGACAGAATCAGGACGCCATTAGGCTACCGAACAGCTATTGAACAGCTAGAAGAAAAAGAAAAGATCGATCTCGAAATCAATCTCGAAGGCGAGATTACAGGATTCCGCGTCAGAAGCGAGTCGATGGCGATAATCGAGCTAATTGGCGCGCTATAGGATAGAAAGCAGGCAGGCAGGAATCTAGAGAAAAAGTAGAAGGATTGATCGTCGGTTGCGCAACCGATTTCTGAAACAGTAGCAGAGGATAGACTTTCATGGGGTTCAACGTCCTTACCAAAACGAGCCGTAGTATCCAAATCATCCAGGCGGAAAGGTGGTTGCGCAGAAAGTGTCTGTGCTTCTCCGGGGAACGGAGAGGATCGAGGTCAATAATTTTCGAGGACCAGGACCATCGACTCGCGGCGCGTGTTCATCGCGACGGATTCCGTTCTTCCTGGATCGGGTTCGAGGAACGCGCGCGCGGAGCACCAGGATTGCCGGTGGAAAGGCCGGAGAAAGACTGCCTCGGTTCTTCCACGAACGCGAGCCAACGAAAGAACTTCGCACTGTTTCGTATCTGGATCGCGATCCACGCACCGATGACCACGTTAACTATTTAACGTACAGTTGTTAAGCGCATTACACAACGGGGATCAACGCTACGAAATAATATCGGGCCGTTCCGCGAGCAATGTCGTTTTTCCACGGTAACTTTCTGCGGAAATTGTTAATTCGGTGAACGACCCCTTCGAAAACCAAAACCCTTTGGCGACGGTTAAAATTTTAGACCTTATCATATTTTTAGAGTATGATATTGATCAAAAGAAATCGTAGAAATCGTCCATTCACGTTTTAATTTTCTCTGTAAAATGTTAATTGCCGATTCAAGATGTTAAATCGCCGATTTTTCATCTGAAGCGGATCGAATCTGTTTCAAGGTTTCCGGAAATGGGTTAATCGGTAAGCACAATGTCAATTTCATAGATTCCGTATTGCGGCAGAAGTGAAACCGTGGCAGCGCGTGCATGAAAATTAGATGGTACGGCTCGTAAAAGCTGTATCCACCCGTTCCGTTGGTCAAAGTGGTTGGAACTTCCCGACCGAATTAGGAACACGGACACTTTCCCTACGAAACTTTGATCAATCCGTGCAGAGTTCTAATTTAATAAGGTCGCGGGATGATGGTCGATTAATAAACAACAATCGCCTCGTGGGATTTGGATGAACAGAATCAATTACTTAAAACTGCTGAGCAGACTGAGATCTTGCATACGTGATCGTCGCACTGCAAATATTTCATCAACGTCGCTGTTTAAATTACCAAAACGAAAAATTAAGGAATACTTTTAAATATTGCGCAACATCGTCTATTAAAATGTCTCAATTTCAACATGTTCAGCTAAGATCTTCCACCCCCGCAGGAAATCGTCAAACTAAATTTCATCGAGCGTGGCATGTAACTCGACGTGATATAATAACCGCGTCTTCGCGCGCGTAACGTTACCTAATCCCATAAAGTAGTCATCGATCGAAGAGATCGAGTCACGGCGCATTAATCTCGCCACGAGACAGTGGACAATGGTCGAAGAGGGGCGATCCGGTAAAAATAAATTTCTTGGAACTATGCATCTTGTCGAGGCTGTAACTTTGAAAATGAAGTTTCAAGAAGACAATTATGTGTATTAACATGTCTTACGTCCAAAGAAAATTTCATTTCTCCTACAGACAGGTACTTCTAACTGGATTGACTGCTATAAAAATGCCAAGGAAATGGATTAAAAAGCAGCGAAAACGTGGATCAGGATTGTACCGTTATCCGGTGCAAGGTAAATGCGCGGTCGATGATTCGCCGGATGGACGCTGACTCGCGAGCGCCGCACGTGAACGCAACATCAATAGTGCATTTTTCGAAAGAGCGCCGATTAGCGACCAATGTTCGAACGCAACTATTGTATTTCCTGAACAGTGTTCAAGACTTAACGAGAAGGTCCCGCACGATTCTTGTCGCTTGCGGTAAAGTAACTTGCTACACCAGTGGTGCACTTGATTAAAGTGCACCGATTAGCTGGCCGAATGCAACAATTTCCTGAACGGTGCACTACAGTCAACAGTTCAGATTTGATTTTGTGGGAATTTTTGCGTCGATGTTACGCACATGGAGCTTGAATGCAACACTCGAGCCAGATGCACGCGTAATGCAGTAATGAGAGTCGGCGGTATCAATTCAGCCGGGTGAATCGCGTGTGCGCCGCCGCGTTTCACGTCCGATTAACGCGTAAAACCTGTAAATATGGCATCTGGCCTGCGACTTTCTACTTTCCTCTCGTCGAACTACTGCGAGGAACGCCGGTGATTCCGTACGGTTGATCGTGCGCTGCGGTTTTCCGCCGAACGAGTCATCCCGAAGCCACCTATGCACGTTGCAACACGTTGCGACGCTTGCATCGACACCCGGGCCTCGTCAAACCTGCATCAGTTTCAGCCTGCACATTATTGATTTCTTAACACGGTCGGTACCGAATCAATTTTCACGTTCGGTGCGAGCCACACAGAATTGATAATTAACTCCTCAAAACATCAATCATTCGAAGACTACCTCCAGTTATCAGTCCCCAGAACGCGAGTGAAAAATGAAGCGGGCACTGAGACGAAGATCCCGTGAACATGGCAATGTTGAAAATAAGAAGAATATGATCCTTTTCGAAAGAGAAAAGAAGAATGAAGCGATCGCCGACAAATAATAAGAGTATCAGTCCCAGGAACGTTCTTCGAGAATGAAAAATAAAGCGGCACTGAGACATGGAAATCCGTGAACATGGAAATGTTGCAAATCGGAAGAAGATGATGCTTTTCGAAATGGAAAAACTAGCAAAGAAGAATGAAGCGATCGCCGACAAATAACCGGAAACTCTAGCTGATCGTATCTGTGATTCTCGTTCTCCTTCTTCGTCGAACGCAATGATCGTTTAAAGTCCGAACCGTCTGACCATGGCTGGTTCTTCGTTAATTGCAACGGGTTAACGACCGACGACTTCATACTCCGAAGCAAAGAACTGTGTCTTCTGGATTTAACACAAGGCAACGCCTCGTAACGTTCATGATTACTATGTTATACAACAACTTGACCTATTTTCCTTCTGGAATGCTTAACGAACTAGTGTCGTGAAATAAGAAGAACAGAACAGGATCTTCTTTTAGAGAGCCAGGAATTATTGCTACGGTGGTTTCATTTCAAGAGGATCATCCTTCCGCTGTATAAAAACTTCTGAAACCGCTCTGAAAGAATTACTTCTTAATAAAGAAGATCTTAATAAAGAATGTGAAACGAGTCATTTGAGCAACTCGAACAATGCCGTGGGTCGTGGAGATAAATGAAGATAAATAAGATCACGCACGGATGAGAAAAGTCGTTCTTTGAAATGGAAGAGTGATTGATGGACCACCTTGTACCTCTTCCAATAGCGCTCGTCGAACTCACGTCAATCTAAGTTACGTTTCCATGCACGTACAAGGTAATATTTACACGCCATTGGCGACTTTCACGGTGTCGAGATCGAAAAGTCGAGGACGGCGTGCGTGCACTTTTGCATTGAGGATCTCGCATAGAATTTTGCCGGCAACGCGATACATCGGGATCGATAATTGAAATCTCGAGACGAGCCAGCGCTCCGGAGATGATTTATTGAGCACGTGTCACGGTTCGAGCTCGACCCGATCGATATCACCGGTCGCTTGATTTTATCCGACAAATCTGCTCGAACGATTCATCCCGGTCGATATGCGTCTATCGATGAGTCAATGACCTGGATTACATCACTGCGAAATGCAACTGCACGCGACGCGTCACGGAATCACTGTAGTGCTCGGCTAATAGCACTCGTTCGGTCGAAGTGTTGAAAAAATGGGTCTTGTAATTGGATCGTCTGTAAAAGCATTTTTGAAGATTGAAGTTTGGTCTCTCTCTCTCTCTCTCTCTCTTAATGACTGAATTGTATTTGAAAGAAGCTCAATAATTTTCTTTTAATAAAGATTTCCAGAGGCAATTGTTTCGTTCCATTAGTCCTAAAAGTTTGTTGAATCGGTTTTAAACCATTAATTGGGAAATTCTCGAATGCTGATTTTCAATTTTAATCCTTCCACGAGATATTTCGTTCATTGTAGTGAAAGGGATAAAGAGACTATTGTAAAATGAATTTAGTTAAATTTCTTTCTAAAAGAAGTGTGAATTCAGTAGACGTCGACGAAGCTGACCTTGTTTCGACGAAACGCGACCGAATTTTCCAGTTTGGAGCACAGTGCAGCGTAGGGTCGATACGCACGCATCATGACACGCATCGCGATACGCATACTCGGCATTTCTGCATCTGTTGGCGAGGTATGAAGACCGGTCACGCTGCGATGAGACAGCTTCCTTTGTTAGACCGGATAAATTATATTCAACCGGGGGAAAACGAGCGACGATTATCGAGAGTCAGGGCGGTAGGAACAACAACCCGCACAATAATTAATGTTAAACGTCGACTGTGCCGTGAAGATTCGATGCCAGATAGGCCGGGGATGCCACTAAACGCGATCTCTCTCGATTAGCTTGCATTAGACCAGAAGGGATCGAAACCGGAAGGGGAGTAACCCATTCACTTCGCGGTAAAAGCTCGTTCGTTCCGCCGACGCCGCCGTGTATTTATACCTCAAAGGTGGCAGAAGCTGTCTCTGACGAGGACAAGCCTGTAAAATAGGTCTCCCGTCTATTCCCGTTTGACACGTACTTAACATTTGTTTGGATTCGGCCCCTGATAACGACGGAGCCTCCGAACTCGCGATGCTCTCAGTCAGTCGCGCGGAAACCACCCCCGCAGCCGCCTGAGCTTTCTTTCCCGTCCCCAACCGGGTTTTTCATGGTTTCCCCTTGAAATTCGCGGCTCGTAACAGTGTCAAAGAGATGTGCACGATATTTCTGGAAAATGTATTCCCACTTCATTCACTCGTACTTTGATCATCCCTCTTGAGTATTGGAAGCTCCAAAATCGCCGAACTTTAACACTGCCGGTCAAATGACCGGTTTTATATTTTTCATCTTATAATTACATATTGGAATTGTGAAGCTGCTTATACGGAAATTGATTCGATATATTTCTGTATGCAAGCACATATTGTGATAAAAATTGCAGGAAATCTAAATAAGTAGAGCCTTGCCATTTTTGTAAGCTAAAACATTTTAATAGCTAAATCTACCGAGTGCTCGGTAGATTTACTGTTAATGTTCCTGTTGTTTCTCGACTGGTTTATTGAATAGGGAGAAATTTTGTTTTGAAACTTGGACCTCTAACCGCATCCCTTAGCCGCTTATTCACCGAGCATAATACGTTCTTATCTGACTGGTGAGCCTTATCAGCGACGAAACACGACTCGTTGTACGGCCAGTGGTGTAATATTTGCGTGAACTTATCGTTATCGCCTCTGGTAGAAGAGTACGTTAGTAGAAGTCGGAAGGATATCGTTTGTATTTTGATACCGGATCCGTGGGACGCTTCCAGCATGCTATGTAGCACGGTTTCACAACAGCCTAACAACCTCCCATTCGTTCCGCCATGTATGTATTAAAATTATTATTGAGCTGCAGGTTTAACCTTTGCACTCTAAAATTTTAGTCCCAACCATTCCCTATCGGTTTAATACTTTTATTTAAGTTGTACTTCAACAGACAATTCTTGTGGATAAAATTGAGTCACAATCTACCTACGTACCTGTGGGTGCAAAGGTTTAACGTCTTATCAGCTACTTGTCAGCGACTGATATTTTTGGAGTTGCTATTCGGTGAAAACTGGTTCAGTTTGTCCACAAACAAGTATTTCTACTAGCTCGTCCAGCTTCTGCAAATCGTGTCACGCGTTCGCGATAGACCTGGACTTTAATTTGCATCCAGAAATAATTCAACAGCCCTGCCCAGACTATTTACCATTCCGTCACGTTTTCCGGAGGTTCGAGATCCTTCTGTGCCGCACCTGTGCGTCGAAAGTTCGCTTTTAGCTCTTTTCGGCTCCGTTTTGCAGCCATTCTTCCACGAATGGGAACCGGCACTGCGCGACGGCGACGATTCGGCTTTTCGGCGCGCATTCAGCTCTGTCTGGAAAGTCAGCTGGCACAACACACTCCGTGCATAACTATAAAAACCCCCGTACGATGAGTCACGAACTCGGACTAACACGAATTTGGACCGGTCCCGAACAACCAGGCGAAAGCTCGCCGACGGAAACGGTTTGATTCGCGGAAGCCAATGAAAACGCCGATTTCTGGGTAGTTCTGGACGATCTGCAGGATCCACGGAAAGCAGAGAAGTTCGACAAACAGCGTCATTCAAACTCCGTCAACATTCTCTGTTGATTTTTTGGTACTTCTCGGAAGCAAGAGTTCATAAAGCTGGGTTCTGTTTAAAGCAGGAACCATTAAAGTCCGAGTATGTATTATAAATAAACTGCGGATCTTTATGCATTTATAAGAAAATTGAGTAGGTGAAATTCAAAATTGTTAGAAAACTTTTAAAATTGATGTCAATAGATAATTTCTATTCTATTAAAATCATTAAGGGAAGAAATAAAATGCAATTTGGTTCCAATCTCTTGCAATCGATGCAATTAATTATAAATTTTTATGGGAATGGATGAAGAAAAATTCGGAAAAGTTGTAGTTCGAATAAATCTTGTAAAATATAAAAATTTATAATTCTGTAAACGTACAGATCATTGAAAGCGACTGGGGCGTGTTACATTGTAAGAAACCCTAGACAAATGAAAATACAATTCCTTTTCCATTCGGCTTAAAAAATCGAACAGAGTAATAACAATAATCTTAAACTGTTCTAATGTCTTCCCAGTGTTGTATTGGTCCCATTCACATTTTATCATAAATGCATAAACATCCGCAGTCTAGCTGTGAATTCGAGAAGATCGAATTTATTTAGCAAGCAAAGAAACGAGCACCCGGTTGCGAAATACCGGAAATCACGGGCACGTAATTGAAAGGCAAATCGTTGATGCGAGTTATGGCAATAAAGTATGTAAGTACGAGCGATGGGTGGTTACTTTGAAACGGGCTCAAGCCATGAGAATAAAGTTAATACGGTGTCCGCACACCCACGCGCACCCACGCGTACACCATTTCTACAAGATAGAGCTAATTTCGAAAGTTGAAGGTGATCTTGTACCGCGATAGCGCTTCCATGGCGGAACAGATCAAAGGTGATCAACATTCTCGATCGATCACTTACGAGAGTTGTTCTCAAGGATGGGACGAGCCACGGATATTCGAAGAAATCAAACTCGAAATTGAAACGTCCGACTATTTTCGCTGCGTTTTATTGTTGAAGGATATGATTGGAGTGGAGTTCTTTCCTTATTAAAAGACACGGCCTAGTGAAATAGGTGTAAAACTAATTATCACTGAAAAACGGCGAATAAAAAACTATCGTCATTTCGACTGTCGATCGTCATCTCGACTGGTGACGCATACATTACATTGTAACCGCAACAATTCTTGGATTTTGAGTTCTTTGCAGAACATTTATGAAAACTTCCCATAAACTAATAATCGTGAGCAGACTAAGAGTGGAGAATTTTGAGTTCCGCTGTGCAGAGGTGATAACGGGGTGACGACTCGAAGAAAACTCGAGTCCCTCGAGTACAGCAACTAGAAAGAGCACCGTGGCAGAAAAAAAGCTCTCCAACGAGTCGACGCACCGCGATACGCGACTTTCAGAATTTATTTCGAAGTGGCCTCTTCAGTATTTCAGTAAGATCATTAAAGCCGTGTTCTGGCAGGCTCAAAGCGAATGATCGAGCGTTCAAAGGGCCGGGGGTGGGCAGAGGAGCCGAAAGAGCCAATTCGGAATTCAGGAATTCTATGGGCGGCTGGCTCCGATCGTCTTTGTCGAGCGTTTGCTTCGTTAAAAATTTCGCGGCCTTTGATTCCGCGGAAATTCGAGACCAACCGCGGATTAACTGTTCTAATTGGCCGACCGTGACACGATCGATTTGTCTATTACGCGTAGTCGTAACCACTAATTAGATATGTAATTTCTTGCGATTTTCATAGACGGAACGATGGGTTCGCAGTATTAGAAGAATTAGTCGTTCGAGAATGCTCGTTCACTCTCACCGTGAGACCTCTGCGATCCTTGTAGGCGGATCGAAATGTGAGAACGCGCCGTTTCCTTCTATGGTAACGCTGATCAACGCTTTCCACCGCTTTTTATTCATCTGTGACACAACACGTGCGCCGGCACGTCCGAGGATATACGTTCAATGAGATATTTTAACGTCCGATCTTTACCACGATCCTCCGCGGATCGTTCCCTCGAAGCTTGCATTGTGAAAGCTAATATTCGTAAATACTCTCTCCGGATTTTATCATTCCATTTAATCTCCTCTCATTTCAACTGGCACTGTAAGAACAAACATTACCGGTACATGTGTTTCTAGATCATAATCGGGTTTTTCGTTTACTTGCAATTAGAAAAAGTCTTCGAGCCCAGGCGTTAACGAAGTTTCGAAGTATTCGAAGAAGCTCGAGAAAGTGCAAGAGAAAGATTTATTTATCAAACTATAATAGGTAATTCTAAATAAATGTAAATAGTTTCGTCTGATGTAATTCTAGATTGCAATCTCTTCAGGAAATGGTAAAAATGGTATTCACGGTTTTTACAATGATTTGACAAGTAACATGCTCTTAACAGGCATCGTTTTATCGTTTAATAGAAGTTTAGCGTTTTTACCGTAATAGAAAGTTTCAATTTGTGATTGAAGAGTGATGATGGCTTTCTAGATGATAAAAGAAAATCGGTATCTCACATTAGTACCTTCTCCTCTATAATTATCAACAGTGACGCGAGACGTCGATTGCCCACGGCACATCGGCCGAGACGCATCGGTCCCGTCGACGCAGCAGCAGCGTTCCGTTTGTCGAAGAATTATGTTCGAAAGAATGCGATTTCTCGTGACATCCGACCGGTCCGTGCAAGTAGGTAGCCGGTCGTCATTCCGAGCCTACGCGGCTCAGGAACCGTGTCCACGCAAAACAGAGAGGAAGCTTGGGATCCCGTGCAGACGCGGGACTGGCTCCGCGGATGGAATACGTGATCACGCTATTAATTAGTTGTGCAACGAGTCGACAACACCCGGAGCATAACGAAAATTATACCGTTGCGATTTATGGGAGCGTTGTCGAGTTGCCCGGCCGTCTTTAGCAATCAATGGACAGTGCCGTATCGTTTCGGACACCGTAGATCATCCTCGCCGTTCTAATAAGACAGAAACATGGCAGGACAGAGAACTACTTTCTTCTACACAACTAGGTTTTTTGGAAATGGGTAGGTTGCCCTCTAGGGCACTGCTCCGGCTCCTTCGGGGCCGAGAGCAGCGAAGCCACGCCTACTCGGACCAGTCTATGAAGAATCGAGATATGTAGTCTTCGTTGTTTCATGTCCTTGCTTTTAAGGAATTTGCAAATTCAATGTATGTATTTGTCTTTCATATTGAGTGTTCTGTTGAGAATGTGTTAATTTGATAACAAGGTACAAATTGAGCTAGAAACGCAGAGGACGTTTTCGGAAAATCTTTGTCAGTACGAAATGATGGGCAGGTAGACTCTGAACAGCCATTGTTGCTCAGACACCGTAACGCTTCATGGTTCGAGAGTGAAATCTTGTCCTTGACATAGTTGTCCTTTATCGCCGCGATCCCACAATGCGACAGTGAACAACTGACATTGTCGTCGAACAGTAACAGTTCAGAGGAGCCTGTTCATACATAGTTCATACAGCGCGTCTTTGTCAGACACGCAATATTGAAACACCAGAACTTCGAGCTAATATATACACAAAATATAATACCTGAACTTTCCTCGTGGAAAATTAATTACTGCACTTGACAATTCTGTGTTGAAATAGCACACTCGTGCTCGCAGCTGACAGAATATTGTCTAACGCTGCAACAGTTGCTGGGAATATCGAATAAACGTATCTGCAGCAGGCGTATCGCTAATCGATCAAAAAATCGGATGGTTCGCGGTTCGTTGCCAGTCGACAAGGAATTTCCTATTCGGTACATGCATCGGAAAAAAGTGAACGTCTGACGCATTTTCGATAGCGTGGGTCGACAGTCGAAAACGAATCCACCTCGTTCACAGTACATATCTCTTTTATTCGAGTCAGAGATTTGGCACGTCCTGCGACTTTTTAACACACCGGGACGAACGGGAACGAAAATGGCGATCGAGACGGATGAGGTGGCAAGTAAACTATTTTCGCGACGAGATGGACAACCTTTTCAGTTTTTCAGTCACTTTTTTTATATTAAACCTACCCACCGTCATAAGCGACGAATAAAATTAACAACATTATATTTACTGAATCAATTCCCATGGAAACACCTTTATCATTTCAATAATTGTAACATTAAAAATCTAAAACCACTCGGAGCTACTTTAACTGGAAAATTAAACATTTCTTCTCCGACCTAGAATAATTCCCTTCTACATTAAGTTTTTTCTTTGTACGAGTATATAAAATATATACAATACATAAATGTTTAATAAGTCAGTTAACATTTTCTATACGTTTGCCACCTGATTATTTTTAACCCTTTGCACTCGGAGCTATTTCTCTATGATTTTTTCAATATTTGGTGAATATTAAATTGATATAAATAATACCTCGTACGATACCTAAGTGTTTAGTAATTGATTAGATACAGACATATTTAATAATGTAAACAATATTTTGTATAATGGTACAGCAATATTTAGTGACGACTCTCTGAATCACTACTCAAGGGTTAAAATAAACGACTCGCGACGGGACAATGCTACTAAGGGTCAGAGTTGACCCGACGTTCGCGGGTCGCGTGTTCTCGCACGTTTCGCAATCTAGATTAGATTCAGCGTAATCGCGTGGCCTACATAGCATAGTATCACACAGGGAGCCCGGTAACTTACATAAACGGTGGTGACGGTTGCGTTTCTAACCATATCTCTGACGTCGTCTATTTCTCGTCTGGACGTCCCCGGCGCCGCAGTGGGCGCCAGCATCACCTCGCTCGTCATCCTGGAAATCGCTGTCTCTCAGACAATAACGTCACCAGAAATACCACTGCACAATATATACGAATATACCTCCGCAAGAGCATCGAGATCCCGTCGCTTCTTGCCGGCCCAGTCTCGTTTGGACACCGATATCCGCGGACACTTTGAACCATTTAGTGCTCGGATACTATTCCCGTAATGCGTAAAGGTACACCGAGAGATTCAACGGAAGCTGCAAGGATTCAAATCGTTCAACCATTCCGAACTCCAATAATTACGATTGTAAGAAAGACTAAGTGAACTACGGATTTTACGCATTTGCACAAAAACAAAATCGAGGTCATCAACGTATCAGTTTCAGCTTAGAAAGATAATTGGGCGAAGAAAGAAATTTTGATTTCGTTCCCGAGCCTTGCAATCGTTGCATTTTTTATTTTGATCAAATTGAGAAAAAGTGTACAACCCGAAGAACATTGGAGACCTAATTCAATGGCCAGGGACCTTATCCGCACATTCCGTTGAAAACACAGTGGCTCTTATATTTCCGAATAATCGATTTACCAGTGTGCAAGCATTTGTTGCGACCAAAAATCACAAACAATAACAAAGCCACGTACGGAGCACATCGTTCCTCCACTTCGCTGCACAAATCAAGACAACTTTACGAAGATCGTCCAATAAATCGTGAACGTTCACATGTTTCGAGACACCATGCATCGAGGAGCAATCCAACCGAACAGGAACGCGATCAAATCGCGAAACTCGAGCGAAGATTCAGTTCACTCCGCGAATAGATCATCTTCTGCCGATGCGAAAATCCTCAGAATTCGTCCAAAGAATTCAGTCGAGAAATCGCCACTTGTTATCCGTCGAATCAATGTCTGAACCGCCTCGGATCCTCACAGTTATTATTATCCGAGCACAATGAACCGAACAATCTTCTTCGAAGGTTCCACGCGAACTCGAGATACAATTCTGGTTACCGCTCGATTTTAAGGGTGATTTCGATTAGGACGGTTCTATCAGTTTTGATTGTTCGAAGTGATCGCGGGGGTGGCAATTGATCGCAGCGCATCGATCAGCGGCGATCGAGCCGCTTGAGAACGGAACTGACCGCGAATACCAGAAGTGTTCCGAGTTTGGAACGAGACTAGAGGCGAAACGTGGCTTCATTCTCTCGGGAGAGAGAGAGCGTGGTGAGACGACGGGCTCGTGGTGGCTGCGTGAGTCAGCTGGCGGTGCCTCAGCCTATGCACTCGTACAAACGCGGATCGTTAGGTCGCTGGAATAGAGGGAGGGGAGTGAACGAATCATTCTGATTCACGTAAAATCAGCCCCGTGTCCGCAACTGCGATTACCAACGTTGAATGAATCCCGAGAACTCGAGCGTCCCGCAAACTCTCACTCTCCTCGGTGAAAAATCAGTTTTCCATTTTGTATAATTTTTAAATACAGCGACTCCATTACTATTCGGACACTCTTAGAACGACGATGCACGTTTTAGCATTGCAGCATATGGCTTGGATTAATTTCTTCTTAGAAGAACAATTGGTTTATTTGCATGTTTATGCAATTTTCAATTTCTATAGACAAATTTTAAGAAAGTGGTACTCAATTATGTTGAATTTAATACAGCATTTTTTGAAAATTTTTATAAGCCATAAATGTCAGCCAAAAAGTAAATATGATAAATGTGAGCTTCCTTGTTCTTCGAAGGAATTATGAAGGTCGAAGACCTAATCACTACAACGGTAAAATCAATCGTAAGGGGTTAATAATTCGTGGGATCGAGAAGAAGTTTGAGAAAACGAGTGGAACGACAAAGAAATTTATCGAATCAATTTCCACATAAGCGACGTCATAATTTCAATAATTATGTAATCAAAAATGTAAGACCGATCATTTGACCGGCAGTGGTAGGTTTATTGTTAAAAGGGTCGTGACTAATAGACGAGACCGAGCTTCCTTTCGTGCGGATGTTTCGGATGCAGATCGTAATGAGGGTAATGAGAAAATTTCGCCTTAATTGAGACCGTAATCTACCTGGAGTAGCTACTTTCCAGGGAAATTACAGGGCATCTTCTCTGTGTACTGGCAAGGGGTTTCGCGAGGGGTAGATCGCGGTGATCGTAGTGAAATGCGGGGGGGTAAGTTGTCTCGCTACGTATCCTTCGGAATGACTGCAGAAGCTTTCGACGGAAGATTGTACCCGCTACGTAATTACCTTTAATAATTCGGTCCCACGACCCGGACCTCCACAAGTGCAGAATGCAACTTTTACGTTTGCGTATTACTTGGGAGAACCTGCATGGGACGCGATCCGAGAAAACGTCGGTGCAGAAATAGTCCTTTTGTCAGGCTTTGTAGTGCCCGAAGAGTTAGTCGGTGTTCTCAGGCTTAATGGGAAACCATTAAAAAGCAATGGATGCATATTATTAGTCGGCGTGCTCGATTGGAAACGTAACCGAGAGTACAAAGAGCTGCGACCAGCGATCCTTAATGATTCCGAGACTTGTTGCGGAGTTTACGATGACAATCCTCTCTTGCTTGCGCGGACGAGGTCAACCGAAGCGATTAAAAACCATGTTACCTTATCTGGGAATTGCTAGAACGCAAGTGGCATATTTTTGGAATGTCCAATGCGTACAAGTTTCGAAGTAATTTCTGCGGATTTTTATGAAAATAAAGATGTAAATTTGTAGAAACTTCTGCGACTACAATATAGCAATTGTTTTCAAGAAATTTTTTGCGAATTCGTGCGCTATCTTCGCCTTGAATGTGTACAGTAAGTGTATGTATGTATATTCATGAAGGTTGCGCACACTGCATCCGTTTCATTATGCATTTCATCGGTCATCATGATGTTTGAATTACTTCTGTTGTTCTCTCGCCTCGATACACTAGAATTAAACACGAGCTTTGCAATTACCCGACCATTCAATTATTTTTTTCAATTAAACCGCTAAAGTGAGACGCTCGTCACGTAATTAGCTGTCTAACCACTTCAAAGACGTTGCTGTTTAAACACACGTTGAGAAATGAAATTTACCTATTCCATAAAAATTCAATATATCAAACATGCAGATTATGTGGTTGTATTTATTGTGTCTTCCTACAGGTTCGAGACGTAAAAATTCCTCCGCGGTGTGATGAACGATCGCGGCGCTGGTATGCGAGGCATAAATCACGAGCCGCTTGATTACTCTAGAAGGCATCGTCAAGGTGCGTCGCGATTTTCCTCTTGGATAGACAGTTCTCCCGATCGGCCGTGAATCCAATGTTAATGCGAGCGTTCCGGAAAAACCTCGATCTAAGTCATCCAGTGTCCACTGAACATGACCAAACGCGATCGATCCGTCAAGATCATTGGGGCAGCCGTCGCTTTATTTAGAATAGAGTCCACTGACACGGTTCACTCGCAATCAACACGCGATTTATAGTGAAAATTCATATGCAATAGACTGCGGATTTTATGCATTTATGACAAAAACATGGCTACGTACAAATTAAAGCAGTGGACATATTAAAAATATCAAAAATATTGTATTTTCTAAAGATTGCAGAAAGTGTCCCAACATTTTTCAAACATGGACGCAGCGGGTTTTGATATATACCAGGACGTGGTTTCCTGCGGCTGTTCGATCCGGAGCGAATGAATTTTCGTAAACAGATGCTATTGGAATGTATATGGATCCTCTCCACGAAAAAGAAGAACAGATCAGTCGTTTCTCAGCCCCAGAGACACGAGACTACCCCTATACGCCGATATCTCACGAAAGTCTCGGTGAAGTAGCTGTGTAATCTGGGTCATCGGATTCGTAAGGTTTTGTTCAGCAGCTTTCGCGGCACTGAGAAAAATGTGGTTTTCAAGCGAGACCAACGATAACGCCGAAATCATACACAACAGTCACAGACGACAGCTGAATTGAAAAATGCATGCATTACATTTCACCAACGGTTCCAATAACGATTACAAATTTCGATATCATCTCCTCTTATCAGAGCTTTCTGTCACAGTGTCACAAATGGAAAAAGAATAGTTTCGACAACCTCTGTTTCGAGAGATGCGGTTCTCTCATCGTCGCGAATCATTGCGCTTTATTGTACGGTGTTTTACATTTTCAATGCGTTAATTAGAATTTCGAATCTCTCGCTACGAAAATTAGAAACTCGCGGTTCTTCATCCATTTTCAATTTGCATGCAATTTGCGTAATTATTGCCGCGTTTTATAGCATCCTTGCAACATTTTCTGTAACGCTAGAGGGAGCTTCGCGACACACCTTAAACTAGGCACTTAGTTTCCACAACATTAATCGGCGGAAACAATTGAGACTCGGAGATCCTTCGAGATCCTAGGATAACGTTGTCCTCAGCGTGTTGCGTACTTTTGCACGAGATACTCTTCGCTTGGAAAAAAACTATTTTCTAGGAATTTCTCGGATTTTTTTACAGGTTTACAGTGTTCAAACTTTCGTCCTGCTGATCACGATATTAATTAAAACCATCCCCTAAAAAAGGCCGAGGAAACGCGCGTTGTAGCGGAAAAGGTCAAAGGTCTCTCACCGTTTAGCGTAGAATATTCCCAGAAGAACATCATGAACATGGTTTTCGGCAGTGTCATTTAATCAACGCTGAATTAATTCCCGCGTGAAAAAGTTTCATGATCAAGAACAATGTCCTGGGAAGATCCTTTCCCCGACATCTCGCGAATCGAACATCGAGACAATTCATTATGGAATTTTCTATGCAGGTGAATGCGCGTTCACACGGTTTTCACCTAGAGCGAGTAACGAATGAAATTAATTTTGCAGGCTAATTAATGATACTTTTACAGTATCAGAACACCGACTCGGGCTTCCGACGCGCACAGCGGCGCGTAGGGACACAATTACAGCTATTAGCTAATGAATAATGAACTGCTGTTGAGACAAACCCGCGGCCGAAACCGCGTGCAATGAGCTCGTTAACGTTGATCATCGATCCCATTTGAAATTTTTATTCAATTATTGCACCGACAATGCGGTGAAATAACATTTCTCCTTATTCCAATTCCTCGAATTATTTCCTGAAGTAAACGTCGCTAAATGTCGCTAATAACTAGACTACGGATTTTATGCATTTACTAGCTGCTCGTGGCGTGCCTACGGCACACCCTCGCAACCAGGCCCTCCGGGCGGATTGCCCTAGCGGGCGACGTACAGTGGACAATTACGATAAAATCTCGCTTATACGCAATTTTCTGAGTTATTTTCTCTATGTTAGCGATTTTTGTTTTTTTTTTAAAATCAATATCCTTGTGTCCGTGCCACCATCTAGCGGCTCTGCTTGGTAATCGGTCGGAACATACAGACATACTTTTCTCAAGTGCCATTTACAAAACAGTGAAAAAGTTACAATGATCTAATAATGTCAATCTAATGTTTCCAGCTTGTTAACATTATAAACTCTCGGAGTGCTGTGTCGGAGTCATTTTTGACCGGGAACATCGAAATTGTCATTTAAGTACTCAATTTATGGCAATTAAACTAACTGAATAGCTATTTTATTAAGGATATTGGAAAAACTAACGTGTCTACGCGCGATCAAAAATAAATTTTTAAAAACTATTAATTAGAGCTGTGAACGGTCCTAAGCATTGCCAATTACACAGCTATAAATATCGTCCGTTGTCCGAGGGTTAAAGTAAAAATTAAACATCTATCTGGCTCCAGTGTCTTGCAAACGGTGCAGACAATTTTTATTTTGCATAAAATAAAACTATAAATTAAAAACAAAGGTATGCTAATAAGATCTGGCTTCCTATGAGCCTTCCTTATTGCCAGGCGATTTGCACTTTCTTGTCGATGGAACGGAGCCATTAAACGTGAAAACAGTTTTACGACGGTGTTCATAACTAAAAATCGAATTAACGCCGCTAAAGGACGACTTCTTGCACGGTCCAGGCAAAGAATTATTACTTGGCACGGTGTTTCGTCTTCGTTTTTTTGCCATTGTATGTTGCAGTCGCTTTAAATTTCCGACACCTTTTTCGCGAGAACCAAAAGAACACGGCCCTTTGTTTGGCCACACGCCAAGGCTTGACCGCCGATAACGAGGTCGCTATGATGCCTATATCGATTGTTTACCGCTATTATGGGTTTTGCGCAGACTGCCATGTGCCAAGATTAACGGTAGTGAATCGAACCCTGAATTAATGGACAGGCATACGAATGAATGGAACGGTCAGCACGGGATTGTTTGCATTCCCCGCTGAACGCCTTCCCTTCAAATTCGTTAATGCACCCGGAGTATTTCGGAATGCTATCAGCAGGGTGATTCACCCACTACGACTCATAGTATACAAACACCGTCGACAAAGTCTCATTTTTCTGTAACACACCGGATAAAGTAACGTGGACAAAGTAACAGGCGATTTTTATGCTGTTCCTCAATAATTCTTTAATGCATTCGAATATAGATGTATGTATTATTATCCGATCGATAAGCAAGAAAAGTATTATTATTTCGAAATGGGACCATTTCCTGTTTTTCTCCCTTTTTAACCTTAGAAATCGAGGAGTGACTCGGAGAGAGACAAAAATTTTTTTCGTGGAGTCATAGTAGCGAAAGGTTCGAGTTGGTTAAGTATTGTATGAGGTACTATATCACAATTTCATATCCGTAAAATGAAAAAATCATATACAATAGGATTATTCTAGGTCGGAAGAAATGTTTAATTTTCAAGTTAAAATAGCTGCAACTACAAGTGACTACATTTGACAGTGTTTCTGCAAGATTTCACTCAAAAACCAGGAAGACGTAAGCGATTTCTGTTGGATCGAGCGGTCGATTCGTCGACTAGAAAAATTAAATCGCGTTTCCCGCTCGAGGAATAAGATAATCGTGGAAATTCATGAGTAGAAACATCGTCGCACCGAGCCCCAAAAAAGGTTCGGCGACGCGATTCCAAGGATGAGCGTCCCGAAGGGCTTCATCCGAAGTCGTTGTAATTAAACGGCTAATTACGAGATCGTGCATCGCGATTCCCGGAGATCCAGTGCCAAAAAAAGTCTGGAACGGAGGCAAGTTCGCGGGCAGGTACAGGCTGCTCGTTTCGCCGTGCAATAAATAACCTTGCGTACAGGAAACGAACGCCGTATTCGTCATGGCGTCACAGGCTAGAGTTTATGCTCGCCTTGTATGCACGCCACCGTGTTTCGAGCACGGACGGGTCATATATTTTTTATTCTGTTTCATTTCCTCGGAACAGACGCGATTGCTTTTAACCGTGAAATCGGAATTGATGCGACGAAATCTGAAACCACCCGGGAGTCGAGATGAGATAACAGGCTCGTGAATTATCTGCTTCCTGGGAACCCTTCTTTTATGCAATCGATCGGTCTCTTGGAAAATTGGATTCCGCTGTCGATCTCCAAATTCTTATGTGAATGTATAATTTCAATTCTTTCGTTTCCCGAGATTTACAGCGTACAATATAAAGTGGGTTAACAATTTCATTGAAGAACACTCGTATTTATTCAATTCCATTGAAAGCACTTGCAACGTTATATGGCTTTTGATGAAATTTCTGTTATTTGCTAATCAATAATACAGTCAACTGCATTTAAAAATATTTAATATGGGATATAAGGTTGTAGCATAAACACACTCGGTTGCAAGTATAAATATGATCTAATTTTAACGATGTATGACTCATTGCAAATACACGTAACCGCGATTAGATAGAAGCCACCTCAACGATTTTATAACCGATTGATTAACGGGGGAAGGAGAACGTATTTATGTTGCAATAATTTGAAAATATCAATTTCCGCGGAAATAATAGGGTATGAACTTTACCGGGAGCTCTCGGTAATTAAACTTTCATAAATCATTTTGTTTGCACCATAAATAGCAGTGCAGCCTGCACAAGGCTGCATAATGCATCGAACTGCTTGTCTGCATTGCCTACAAGTACGAACTTCAAACTACGCGACGACTATTGCATCGACCACGTGATTCATCTCCAGGAAAGTTTGACCGAAAAGGCGATTAAATGCGCTAAACCTCATTCCGAGAAAGTTAAATCATGCTGCATTATGGAGTGGATTACATATACATATTTCTATTTTTCTTAATGTGCTGAGATTTTTTGAAATTTTTGCACAGATGAATTTCTCGTGAAAAACAAAATAAACAGAGTAGAATAATAAACTTTATTGTATGCTTCTAATGTATTTTGATATGGCGAATGATCTTGTGTACTTTATACGTTCGGCCACACCCTATCTAAGAGATAAGTTCACCGAAAAAACCTTAATGCTGTTCATCCCTCTTCGTCGCCAGCGATAGGGGAGCGAAGCTGTTAACCAATGAGAGAGCACCGCATATCTATAATCGCATTATGCAACCCGAGTCATGCAATTATAAGAGGCAAACATAACGCATTGTCACGGTCAATCTGCGGGGCAATTCCGATCCCATGGAACCTCATCCGACTGTGAATTTCCGACCTATTAAGGGGTTAACCCTCCTCTATTTGTCAGGATTTTTTTTAAACTGGTGCATTTAAAGATGAGTTCTCATTGATCGAAAACGATGCTCTTCAACCTGACTGAATTAGTCGATTTGCTACAGCAATAATCAAAGGAGAGATTGTTCTGTTGTTCCGATGAATTTGAGTAATTATCGGCACTAATTAATGCGCAATATTATTGGGTTGGATAAATCGTCGTGAAAAATGTCTGTTTCGCCGGTCGACTGTGCACATTACAAAACGATCTGGTTTAATTGAGAACACATGTACTTGTTCCGTTAATTAATATTATACGACATTGTAAAGTATCTACGATTCAAATTGGGAACGCTATTATGTATTTCCAATATGAAATGAATAATAATCGAAATGCAAATAATACACAGTGAATGTAAAAAGTATTCAAGGAACAGATATTACTGTCGAATTCTTAATTAAGTAATACATACATACTACGTACATAGTATGTACTACGTATCGATTACTGTTTTTCAAGTGAATAGTTTATGCATACAAAATTTTACTTGGACTATATCTAATCCAATTGGTGTTTGACTATTCCACTTATATCTGTTTGTATGTAGTACTGCTCTGGTTTACATCCCAACCATATGGACTATTCATCACGGTCCATATGGTTATCATAGTAACTCATTATTACACCCAAGTTATGGCTGGCCTAAAATTACAAATTTCGAGGCAAGTCGAAATAGTTTTCGTTCATAACACAACGATGTTTACGAGAACGATTTTTGCTGACTCGAAAGTTTACCTAAAATTTTTGAGAAGCCAAACCCAACAAAGATCAACAACTCTTTTTATCTAAAAAGAACCCGTTTCCAGAATTTCAGCGAAATCGAAGCATAAAAGTTTTCAAAATTACAGGGAGTGACACTAAAATGGTAAAAACATTCTTTGCAAAATTTTTCGCCTGAAATATCAAGTCGCCGAAAATCCTTCTCGCAGACATTGTTTTTGTAGAAAATGAAGCTATTTGTAAAATTTCAACCGAATCGGACGTGACCGATTTTCGGAAGAGCAGCTGAGAATATTGAATGCAATGTGTTCAATGAATTGTTTTTCTTATGGAACATGAAAGAAAAACCCTAATGAACGTTAGAAACATAGTTACTACTATTAGTAAAACGATACCCTTAGAACCCCTTAAATCAATTCATTTCTCTGATTAAATACACGCGAAACAAACATGGTCAACCATTCATACAATGTTGCAACATACATAGCTTGTTTTCAAACCTAAACCTTGAGTAACACTTTAACCTTTGTATTTTTACTGGTGAAATATGGTCCTGCAATTTATCAGTAAAACTAATATGGGTCATAATCCACAGAATGATCCACAGTTACATTTATCCACCAGAATAAACATTTACACAGATACAATATTTAATATTGGTCATGAGAGAAGTCATCACTCTTTAAAGCCAGTTCTGCAAGAGATGAACATAACGCTATCCGATATACATCTCAACTAATTCAAACCTATCCACAAAAGTGGAGGTTTGTACAATTATAATCTTTAATATAGGTCATGACAGACTTACATTCATCACAGTACAACTTTACCCACAAAAATATACATTTGCAGTGTACGGTACCTCAAATAGTGATCCGAATGACCCAATACTCATCGTCTCTTACAGTCAATCTTTCAAGACTCAAGTTTATCCTCAGAAATATACATTTACATGTATATGTATAAACCTATCCACAAAAGTGGACATTTGCACAATTATAACCTTTAATATAGGTCATGACAGACTTACATTCATCACACTACAACTTCACCCACAAAAATATACATTTGCAGTGTACGGTACCTCAAATAGTGATCCGAATGACCCAATACTCATCCTCTCTTACAGTCAATCTTGCAAGACTCAAGTTTATCCTCAGAAATATACATTTGCATGAACACATTAGCATGTAAGGATGACAACTGGTTCAGTGATAAAGAGGTTAATGTCAATAACAACTGTATCAGACATTAATCGAGTAATACAATGTTTTGAAGTGAACATACCTGCCGGGAATCGTAAGCGTCGGAGAAGTGTTCAGCTTCTTGTCCGACGTGCAGTTGCTCGCCGGCAGGTCCCTTACGTCGATCATCTGGCGCGTTACGATCCATTGCTTTGGAATCATGGACGACTGTACCGGTCGGACCGTCAGACGTCGGATCCTCCGTCCTCAGGACAGGTTCTACTGTTTTGCCCTTGACGAAGAGGCGCGAGATCGCACTCCACATTCAATGAAATCACAGCATCCGCGACGGTGGCAGCGACGACAATCCGTTCGAACGGGTCCTTGTTCTCGTCATAGTCGGCGAGAATGTTCGTTCAGCTTAGGAATATTCGCGTTTTCCCGACGGGGATTATTTTCCCTGTCACGGTGTCATCGAGGCACACACGTGCAAGTTTTCGTTCTTCAACGACGATGACACTCGAGCGGCGAGGTTAGGACTGAGGAAGTTCGAAGTGAGAGGTTAGAAACGTCGCCCGCTCCGTCTCGGATTACTCAGATTTGTTCAGCAACGTCTCGTCCGGGACGACATTCACTGAATTTAACGAAAAATCTAGGGAAATCGAGATCCTACAGGCTCGAGATCGAACACGCGAGATGTTTTGAACCCGTCGGACCCGATGCCTGGACCCAAGCAATGCTGCGCGTGGCGTTGTTCAATGTCGCGCGTAATAATACCGGTGAAACGCCATAACACTGGCCAAAGGACACGCACCGAGAGCTAAGGACATTCGGCTCGCGTACGTCCGTCGAGGATTTTTGTCTGCTATTTTTGTCGACGACTATTGTCGCCAGAGCGTTCCACACTCGACTCCGGTCGCAATGTGCGAGCTCCCCTATCGATTTTGCGCGAAACACGGTGCACAAACCGTGCAAACTGGATGCACGCTCTAAGAACACCGTGTTTCGTTGACGGATTCAGAGACTGGTTCCGGTTCAGCTTCTTCGAGAGCTCGTGAACGATGCTCGATCTTCCGGACAGTTGTCGCGAAAATGTTATTGGCAACTTCAAAGAGGGGCGTACCTCGTTTCACACTCGTTCCGAAATTCCTCTCGGATCTTGCTGTTTCTAGAACAGTGGATTAGAAAGCGTTTCTCTCTCGAATCCTGGGATTTGTTTTTTTATAATTATCCTACGGTCCAGATTATCAGGATCTCGTTGACAGCGGCACGAAACCAGAGAAGACTATATTCTCTCCGTACACAGCACAGACTTTTTCACACAAGCACCATCAAACGATTCCTTGAATTTTCCCGATCGTTATTAGCCACTCGATCCGTGGAACATTAGAATATCGTAATACACTGTATTAATGACCGCGAATTCTTAAGCGAGAAGCATTGTCAGAACGAAAGATCGTCATCTCGCACGAACATCAAGTCCACCGCACGTTCGCCGTCCATCGTGGAAACGACCATCGATTCAAAGCGAGATTATCGCTGAACGATACATCAAAATGGCGTTCGAGATTCGACGCCATGTTCTCTCCGATCAAGGCAATTTACATCGGCACGGAGACCGCACCAGAGGCGAAACTCATAGCCGGTTTTTTGAACACACGGTGCTGGTGCGCGTGCGCTTGGGTTTGATGTGAACGTAACCGCAGAACTTTACTTTTCTTTGCGAAGATACTTGTGCAATTTCAACGCTTTTACCACGTTTTTATTACCAAAGAGTGTTAGGCATGTTTATATGCTACGCGACAGTTCAAATGCTGGCACGGTTTCAAACATTTCAAATATTGCCGCGCTTTTTCTGCTGTTTCTCTTTTGTCCAATGGAAAGAGATGGAAGGTCAATTTAAAGAAGCGGCAATACTGTGTGTGCGCAAAGTGATAAGATTATTAAATTCGAAGACAAATTAATTTCTGGTGTACTTTATAACATTTGTGACTTCTGGGATTGAATTGTTTTCTTTGGTGTCTCAAGAAGCAGTAATGCGTTTGTGTTTT
Organism: Lasioglossum malachurum; assembly: GCA_028455605.1. NCBI lineage: Eukaryota > Metazoa > Arthropoda > Insecta > Hymenoptera > Halictidae > Lasioglossum > Lasioglossum malachurum. Next base: position 7,212,951 of record CM052313.1, on the reverse strand, counting down.
CGATAATTTTATCTTGGGTTATTACCTGTTACAGGCGAAGAGGTTTCCTGTCCATTTGGTAAGTGAACTGTCATCAATTTTAAATAGACGGCCGGAATATTGAAAATCCTCGAAAATCCGATTTTGAATTTCTTCTATATTGTTGGTTATATATGGAACAATTTATTTGGAGTGCATATTATTACCAAATTAGGTTAACAAATTGCTTAGAATGACTCATGAGTACGTAAATATACTTTTCTTTTATCTAAAATTATGCGATAAAACCACCAAAACGAAATAAATTACCGTGTCATGGGCATTTGGCGCCATCTGTGAACGGTTAGACAAACTATGTAGAACAGAGACTGAATTTGAATTTTTTACAATATGAATTTGAACGCACACAATTCTGTACAATAATAATAATAATAATAATAATAAACGTACGAATATTAATAAGGAAGATATACAATAATAAATAATTAATACAGCATGCAAAAATTGTAACAGTTTTTTCGAATTCCATTTTCTTATAAGATAATGCAGTTTTTTTCATTTTTTTTAACAATAGATATTGAAAAAAACCGAGGAAGCTTTCTTTGAGAAGAATGATGATCAAAAGGACTTTCATAGAAAAATATGTATATTTAGAAATGGCAAACATAGTAATAGCGATAAAAATAATTTGTGGTAGATATAAATCATATAAAAAATTTCATTTGTAATTAAATAAAGTTCCAGGGTCGCGATAAGAATAGTTACAATAAGAAATGAAAATTTTGCAGATTTTCAGGACTGTATTCAGGACTATATTTCTTATAAAAAACGATCGTCAGCTGAGAATCGTGAAAAATGATAAAAAAAAGAAGTTCTGCACCGAGTGTGTTGTACACATAATATAGTATGTATTATATAGAACGTATTTACAACGATATATTTACATTGTCATTACAAAAGGTTGTGTTAATAGTGCTACAGACTATATACTCATCGATTTAGTAAACCGCATACAACATTCACGCACCCATCGGCTAAAATAGACTATGCTTTGTTCCCATTCACACGGCTAAAACGCTCGTTAAAAACAACGGCCGCTTGCGACAAAAAAAAAACAACGCTGGTATTATTGCCGAGTAGAGGCATGATCGGATTCCGCGTCGAAAATAATTTAAAACTTTAATCTCACGTGTTGAGTGACTATGACAATTCTCTCGCGCTCTCTCGTGACTTCGGTAGAAAATACAAATCTATACAAAATACGGAGAAGAATATAAAGAAGGGGACAAAACAAAAAGGTCGTACGGCTACTAATTCATTAAGATTAAGTTTTCGCTCTCTATTGCACGTAACGTTTCGACGCCGTTTTACGATCCGATTCCATTCCCGTGGCAATGTCGGCACTGGAAAATCTTGTGTTAGATTTTAGATCAATCTTCCACTTTCTACGTGTGTGTACGTTCTACTTTTATTTTACATTCGCGTACGTAGAAAGAAGAAATGCGCTCGTTCGTGGACGCAGAGTGGACCTGCCTGCAGCTGTCGCCATCTTGATCAGATAACTTCCAGTGTTCGGCGATGGTTTGATAAAATAGAACAGACAATTGTAGATTACTTTTACTAGAAAGAATTGTGTATGAACAATTTTGTTCGGTTTGTAAATACAAAAAATTGTCCTCTTGAACTATTTTTCATTCTGATCACCGGATCGATAATGATTTCTCTGTGTGAAATTTCACAGTTTTATCCCTTGTCAGTGGCGCACTCAGGATGTAATCTTGGGGAGGGGGGGGGGGGGCGAGAGTTGAACTCAGCCCTAGGTTTTGCGCGATAAACTTTTTTTTTTAGCCAAAATATCTGTCAACGGTACTCAGGGCTATTCCGCGATTTTAATTTTGACAAAATCAGTCTTCAATCTATTATCTCTTTTCTGTCGAATCTTTTTTCATAATCTACTTCTCTGTCTTCGTATTTTCATTCACTATGATACGTACCGGTCCACTCTGCGAAAAGTGATACGCTCCCCATGTTCAGCTAGAGCTCACCGACAAAAACGAATTTATTGTCCGACGTCATAAATCGATGATGATTCTTGGCTGAGCTTGGACAGCGTGGTGAATGGTACCTCGAAAATGAAAGAGACTTCCAAACGAAAGTTCATTCAATGGTTCTCTCGGCAATGTTTCGATCGGAAATCGCCAATCGAACGATTCGCTTCTTCGCGAGGAATCTTTCGCTTCTCGGGTTTTGCATTATGAAACAGCTTGTACACGCATGAATCTTGCTACGAGTATTAACATACATTGTTTCCTGTTCACTCAAGGAGACGCTTTACTTACAGACATAAATAAGACTAATTACAAAATATTATTCATCTTTCTCTATCCGCTTACAAAGATATCTTCGACGCGCAGAGAACACTGGTCCGAGTGTTCTCTGGAACAATAACGATACACGTGGAAAAAGAAAGGTAAAAGAGAGAGATAGAGGCAGAAAGGAGAGGAGAGATTTTCTTAAGAACAATGTCCTTGCTTCTTTCTCATCGTCAGACTATATAATATCGAAGTTCGAATCATTAAATTAATATCACTAAACGACACATTAACCGACTGAACGTTTGGACGTTAGATGCGATATCTGAGTTGATTAACAATTAAAGAGGGGGAGGGTAGAAGGGGAAGGGAAATTATGAAGAAACAAACGATCCGGAGTATTGATAAATGTCTCGGACTTTTACGTATTGTATATATATATTACTGCGTATTCGTTAAAAAAAAAAGAAATAAAGAAATCGGACAAATCACGCGTCAGATTGCACGTCAATCGATCGATCGGAACTCCTATTCGTCACCAGCATAAAGTTATTACGATCGTTAGTACGGAAGCACTTGTTTCGAAAATTACACTATCTACTAGTCAAAATTTGGCACCAGACGACCGATGTTTCTCTGCGTACGCTTGAACCTGCCATCGATCAGCTTGTCGTTCGCATCGAGGCACAAATCCACCGGAAACTGCGTTCAATTGAACCGGGTCGAACAATCGAATCTCAAAGCTCAGCCTTCTTGATCATCTTTCCGTAGATCCTGTTACAACTCGATGAATGCTCTCAGAAAATGAAAACCTTCATCCACATTTTCGATTTCGATTGAATCTTTCCACTGTTTACGATCTCGCCTACTCATTTTTCTTAGAAATGCATCGAAGGTATAATCGTCACGGATTTGGAAATATTGCATTTTCAGGCGACGTAGAATTTTTAGTCGTACAATTTCGCAGCGTTCTAACTCTTGCGTTTTTTTCCAATTAAAATAAATAGACCCGTTTCCCGACATTCTTTTTGTCAAGGTATATGTCAATTATTGCCACATACGAGTTTTATACTGGCAGTGGCCATCACACCGTTAAAGCTTCTCGAAAAATATTTTTGTATGCTAGAGTTTTCCCTTTTTCGGGAAATCCTTTCCGGTGAATGATGTGGATGATTTTGCCTGGAAGATCGTCGAAGGTTATACAATTCGCTTCGATTCGATTCGTCTTGAGGATCCGATTGAACGGTGTCGTTTACGCTCGCGACTCGGTTCCGCAGTGCGGTGTCCGTGCAATGCTTACTAATCACGGGGACGATCAGTGGCAACCGCAACTCTTAACGACCATGTTTTTGTACTTCTTCAGTATAACGTTGCTTTCGTCGAGAAAATACAGCACGGAGATCGGTGAGAGCTTGGTCGGCGCGCAGCACGGCTTTGGTACCTTACCAGGAGTCACCAGGTGCACCAACGTTTGGACGATCGCGTGATTGGTCGCGTTCATATGAGCGTTCAGAGGGAAATTGCATTCACCGCTGCAGTAATATGCGTCGTACCCGTCCGGTGCTATGATCCAGTCCTACGAAATTAATATTCATAAATCGTCATGCGAGACGCACGAGAGATCGCTCGAAGAGCAACGTCACGAAATTAGCAAACGCTTTTTTGCGAGTACGCTCGATCGTAAAAGTTCACATACGCGTCTGTTATTCGCGAAAAACAGAGACAAACGGAAAATATTTATCATTTGGGAGAAATGTTCCGTTCATTTCTGTAGATAAAAGCTACTCTCAGCTATTTTATATTATATTCATGAAAGTTCTGAAAGATAATTCTTTTAAACCGATATTAGATACAAGGATAAAATCTAACTAACAAAACGTGGTAGAAACATATTGTGCATTTTATCTTCGCCGTTGAACTGCATAATAAAAAGTGTAGGAGGAAAAAATACTACGAAAAACGAAAACGTTACGTGTCGTTTCGAACCTTCCATTCACTGTCGCTATTCGACTAACCTCTATTTATGCAAATGCTTCGTACTGCATTCTCTTTGGATTTATTCACACTATAGTAATCGTAAAAACGTACAACAATATGTAGTAGAAATTAGTTTGAAAGTGTTTCTACAAGTACAACACGGATCAAAGATAATCAGCTGCGCATAATTGCGCAATTTTGACACAACTCACCTGCCACTTTAGATCCCTGAAGCTGACGTACAACGTTTGGATTTTGCAGGTCTTTGAGTTATACTGCACGCCTGGATCTGAAAGATAACGGAACTCGATTAACATTTTTCAACGTCCTTCCGCTGCAAATCGCAAGATTATTCTATCGCTCGAACCCTTTACGCAATGCAATTTCAACAGAGAAAGATCTGACAAAGAACAGGGAAAGTCGAGTCTTCCTTGAATCTGGACAATCGACTTTAAGATACCGTGCATCATCGCGCAAACATTGTAAATCATTCGAGGGAAACTAGGATTCCTCCGTTGAAGAAATAAACTTGGGCAAACTGCCATTGTATTCTCCAGAATCGCGAGCACAACTTACGAAATCTTGTTATCTTTACCACGTGCTTATGCCTGAGAAATTTACGATCCACCGAAAGGGAGATCTATTTTCGAGGAATGATCCAACTTCGTAGTTTGTAGGTTTCTTGAACTTCTCTAAAACATCTGGATTATTTAATCTTAGACTGATCATTTAATCGAACACTACACCACTTAAGGGTTAATAGAATTTCATGAAACGCGATCGGTAGATTTGCAATCATTTTAAATCATGACGGTGTACTATTTTTTATCGGGCGAGAGACGAGAGTGTTCAACCATGGTAGCGAATCCGAGAAAATTAATCCCGGATGAAAAAGCTTGCGAAAAGGGTTCGACTAGAAGAAGTTGATTGGTACATCGGACGTTACCTTCCAGACTTACCGGTGTACGGATTATTCCGATAATCCAAGCTCGAGGACTCGCTCTTTTTTCTTCTCCTCGCGTCTCGCTTTTGCCGTACCTTTTTTTCCCGGATGCCAGAACTCTTGAAGTATCCGACCATGAAGGGCTGTTTGTCTGGATCGCCTCTAAAACCGACGATCCCAATGTCCTCCGGTCTCATCTCGTGCACTGGAAACACGAACAACCACAACATTTAACAATCTTCCTTTCCAATCATCCTCCTCCAATCATTCTTCCTTTAACTCGTTGATTGCCGAACAATCACTCGAAAGAAACACCCACAAAATCAAAGCAAAACAGCCCTTAGAGTTAGAGGTGTAAAATACAAGCTTTTAAGAATTAGAGTTACAAGGTAGTTCAATTACATTGTATTCAATCATTTCGTAATTCGAAAATGTATTTAAATTAGCACAACTCAATGAACAATCTTAATGAACACTCTTTGCTCGAACATCTTGTCACGCCAGATTGTCATCGTCGCATAAGAAAACACCCTCATAAACATGAACATGAAATCGAGATGACTGTGAACGCGAAGCGGAAGAAACACGGAGAAAAATTCAAGATATTTTCCACATTAAACGAGTAATCTACACATTGAGTAATTTACATTATATTACATGTGAATTACATTTTAAATCAAGTGAAAGGTTCGAATTATGTATATAAAATACAATGTAATTCAATTACAATATCTGAAAAACTGGAGGGTGAAGGACAAGTTCTTTTACCCATTCTTAACCTAAATTACTAACAAACTGTTTTCATCCCTTCATTATGAACGACTAATGTACAACAATACGCGTTGAATATTTTTCTAAGAGCGATCCCTCGCACGAGTTCGTGCGACTCGAATATGTTCCGTTGTCAGCAACGCCTAATTGCGGATTTGATCCCATAATCGGACCGCGCTTGCAGCAATGATCGCGTTCGCGGGCGTGCTAGAGTGGCCGGGCGGAGCCAGGCCGTGTATTAGAATTATTAATAGCCAACCTTCAGGAATATTAACTATTTAAGAATCTCAACGGCTGTATCGGCCGACCCGACGCGTATCGAGAGCCGTTCACTTCGTCGATATAGGCGACAGCTCACCGTTTCCCAACACGTTGGCCCTGCAATTAAGTCGCCGTTGTACCGTTGCGCGTTTAATCAATTGATCGTTCCGACAGCCGGCATGCCGATCGCTCGATCATTCTTAATTATCTTTACGCGGCACGCATAACGATCCACACCCCTGCTCGCTAGTCTCTCCGGTTATGTAGGGACGGGAAGGGGTTGCTGGGAGTTTTCAGCCAGGAATCGAATCGTTTCGTAATGTAATCGGGACTTGAAGAAGTTGTGACACTTGTTTATCATAATTGCTGAAGCCGCGTTAATATTCATGCGGTAATAATTATATTCCTTAACAGTGTACACCGCGACAAAAATAGAGCCGATTTGCATGGATTAGCATAGTGTGTCGCAAGCTGTTCCGCAGACCCATAATGGTACCGATATTCACGCAGGGGACGTTAGTCTGTCAACGTTGTGGCCCGATCCTAGGATTTCACAAACTTCTTTCGATCCCGTCTGAATTGCGCAGATTAAATTTTTTGATAACGCGGACGTCAGGTTATTTATTGAAACTGCAAAGATACGCTTTTCTTTTTGCAAGGATAATTGAATAATAGAGGGATGATCTTTTTAATACAAAGTGGGTAAATTCACTCGTTCCTTGGGGGATGAAATATGTGTGTCGTCGCACGATGATTTATAGTTGAGCAACGATTTGCAATCGATGAGCAGCAACATGTTATGTTAAAGCTATTCATCAGACTTTTATTAGACAGGCTGCGTTACAAATGGAACGCCAACTCGGCCAATGATTTATTTAATATATTCTGCCTGAAACAGAACGTTGATCGTTCCCTATAAATAGATGTTCGTAATTCAAATTACCGCAGACCGACAAAGTGAGTTCTAAATATATAAAATTGTGCAAAAGTCTGCCTATTCGAAATTTGATTTACACAATTGCAACAATGCATCGCTGAACATGTCATCTAATCATTTTCTTCTTAGTAACAATCCCAAAAGAAACAAACTATATTATCCGGATTGACTTGTTGGTTTACGAGTGAAATTGCGGTCGTCATTGAAAAATTGATTGGCTCTTTTGGTGATTAAAGCAAATGAACAGCTGTTACGTTAGAAACAATAGAAAGATTAACGTGGCTACAAAAAGTACCACCAAAATTATGTTCTAAAAAATGGATAAATGAAGCAGTGGGTAGTCCTACACATCATCAATTATAAAGTTGTAAAAATTTGTGAATAAAGCATTTGTGTTAAAGCGAGTTCCATTTCGTTTTAAATAAGCTCTGGCAACATATTGGAAGGTAATGAAGACAATTGTCAGAGCATCATGTAAGAGCAGATAAAATTAGCTTGGACGACCCTTCCGATCGAGCGAGAAAAGGAAAAAAGAATCTAAGCATTGTTAGGAGTCGACGGTTGTACCGAAAGCGATCGAATCTGTTAGTCAATCCGCATCGCGGCCATAGGGAAACGCGTGAAAACCTATTCGAATGGAAATGGAGGAAAGGAAGAGAGAAAAAAAAAAGTCGAGACGAGACGTAGTGGCGAATCGTCAATTACAAACGGAAAAAGGATTATTCAAGAGAAACCGATCGGGGATGCGGGTCGCGTCGCGCCGCGCGCAATATCAAAATTCGAACGAAAGGACACGCGGTGTACGTGCGAGCAATCCAAACAGTCTGATTGTATTCTCGTGGCCGGCAAAGGAGGAGACTCGTCCCTGCGACGAGCATCGCTGCCTATGCAAATGATCGTTCTTACGAGCGCGACCGCGACCGCGCGCCGAGTCCGAGAAAGCTATTAAATTGGCTCGCTGGAATGCGCATTTGCCGTGATTGCACGCGGACACCTGCTGCCCCGCACTTTGCGCGCTCCTGGCCGTTACAGAATCGATGGCTAAGACGAACCTGCCCGGCCAACTATTTCCTCGAGACGAACGCGACCGGTTGCTCCGATTAGCACGGTAATGCCTCGAAAACTTCGGGATCCAAACGTGACACCAAACTATTGAAAACTACTTTCCCCAAGCTACAGCATAATTTTGAAAACCGCTTCACAGATATTGTAATACTCTTTACAGTTAATTGTGGACACACTTACAATTACGAATTACTATTCGAAGGGAAAGAATGCTAAATGCTAAAAAAATGGAATTCTTTGATCGAAGAACAATTGTAGAAGTTCCACGCAAATCGATTTTTCTTCGTTGAACTATTCACCACGTGAAAAATTGACAAAATTTCAGAAACACCATTTTCTCGGCACGCTCGTTTCGTGTCAGAGGTTCAAGGATAAAGTAATTTCTTCCTACAAAGGGGCAGTCCTAAATCGGGCGGCTACGCTTTCGCAATACTTCTGACAGTCAAGGACGCAGAACCGGTAACATTGTTCGCCTTGCAATTTGTTTCAGCTGGTCGAAATTCTCCAAGGACGTTTCGCGTACTCCAAGAATCTTTCTAAACAGAAATCTAAACCAGAAACTGATATGTACATAGGATTCGAATTGTAGCGTCGATAAAGTTGTACTACCTCTAAATATTTAAGAAACCTCTCCGATAGAATATTCGCGAAGAAAATGTTCTAATAAAGAATAATTGATTTTCGCGGTGTTGATACAACAACAAAAAGCTCGTTGGTATTCCACGAGACTGGCAATTCCTCGAAACGATAAGGCAACACGAAAAATCTTCTCGTCCAGTGGCAGTGCGCACAGCGCGGGCACGTTTCACCACGCACAAGTCAAATACCTTTGTTACTGCACTACTAGCATCCTGATAGCGACTCCATTACCACTGAATTAGCATCGCAATAAGTACGGGCGAAACAGGCAGCGTTTTAGTACCGGCAGATCCTCCTTCTGGAGCTTCGTCGGAGAGCTTCTTGCCGCGCAATCTCCCTCAATATCTTGATTGTCCAATAAAACGACGATCGCGGACATTTCTCTCAAACGGCGCATAAAATCTGCTATCTCGACGCGCGGGAAAAAAATCACCGGAAGAAGAGAGAAAGAGAAAGAGAGAAACCGTGCACGGTATTCTCGAGTCTGGCCGCTAACCACAGCCTCCAGTTACCCATCTCTGCTCGACACAAAGATCTTTGAACAAGCTCGAGCGGCTATTTCGTGGCCTCTCGAACTTCATGCTTACGTAATCGAGCTTGTCTTCGTCGTCTGTCTTCGTTTCGTCAAGTATTATAATTAACCGAGTGCAAAAGTTTCGACGGACCCCGCCATGCAAAGTGGGATCGCCGCAAAGCGATCCAGGAGCCCACTTTTTGTGGACGAAATTCAATTTTTCTTTCTCTCTGATGTAAGATCCCTTTGAAACCTCGAAATTCAAAATATCAGATCTTTCAGGCCACTCTCCTGCGGATTTTTGTATGTTTCACACAAGTCTTGCCTATTTCATTCGTATAAACGATCAGGGTAAATGTACCTATTACTGCGGGTGTACGTTTTACTGCGGTATTTTTCCCAATCAACTCCGGATTTGAAAAGAACATTCTTCATAAAATCTATCACGAAAAGGCTGTTGTTCACACGATTGTACATTCTTTATACAATTTTATCGATTTTATTTCTTAATATTTTCTTGTGTTGCATTAGGTATTGAGGACTACCAATTTTTTTTTGTATTCAGAACACACATCATTCTTTCATAAAATGCTTACAAAATGCTTATAATATTAAAGTAAAGTATAATCGAAGCACGATACCGCAGTAATCGGTACAGTTACTCTAGTTACTGCACAACGAAGTTAGCACCTTGCACTATAATTCAGTTAATTTTCGAACGAATAAATTACTGTTGGGTACCACTGATTTCATGGCAATTGAGGACCACCTCGAAACGCAAGATCTCGCAAATCTCTAATTTTGCACCCCGGTTCTCCCTTCAACAACCAAGGCACCCAGCAAACTTCGAATCAGTAGATAGTTTCGTGAAAGAAAAAGTATCCGAATGGTTGAACACCATCCCCTATCCGAGAGCCTGGAGAGTTGTTGACTTCTGCGCCAGGTTAGCCGTGAAATAAATCGTTGGCTATCCGACGAAGGCTGGTTTCTGGCTCGCGGTGATAACGAGGTGTCGCAAGTCAGAAAACCGAGCTGGCTGGCTTGCGAGCGATCGCGCAGTTAGGCACACGTGGGCGTATCACGCGGAGGTGTGTATAGCCGGTCTTTAGAGGCAGAGAGATAGCCGGCCGTACTTTCGAAAGCATCTGGTTTTCTGCAACCGGGAGGAAACTTCCTCTGGCACTCCGGGTGGAGAGGGCGCGGGGAGGGACGCGTGACGGCAAACCAGTGCAAACAAACCGGGGGCTCTTAACCGGAAAGAAGAAGCAACAGGATCGAGAATGTAGAGGAAAGGAGGAGGCGAGGAGGACGGATAAGCCGTCAGTAGGGTATGCGTGCGAATGTGCGTGCCTTGTCGGGGGATCCAGAAGAAAAGATCGACAGAAACACAGGAGGGGAAGGATCCGCGACGGGACAGGAACCGCCATGGAAAAACAAAGAGGGAAAACAGAGGCAGAAATTACCGAGGAACAGAATCATGACTCCGTGAACGTGCACGCGCACGCCGGGCCTGTGTGCCGTCGCTTATCTCGTGTTTTATATTGAATGATCAAAGGTAAACCGGTTGTGCTCGCGAGAGCGAGAGAAATAGAATCGGCGAGCGGTCGGAGAGAGACGGAGGCCAGAAGAAAGTTGTGGAGAGGGAGGTCGCACCGAACGAGGGAGGGGGCAGAGACCGGGGGAGGGGCAGCGAAAACCAGAGGGGATAGGAGAATGGCGGCAGGGCGGGAGGAAACGGGAACGGGAGGGAGTCGCGAACGAGAAGAGAGGAGGAACGAGGGAAAGGGAGTGGGGGCACAGGAGGAGAAGGAGGGGTACGTTCGTACATGTACGCATATTACATAGTAATAATTAGACTGCGGATCTTCGTGTATGTGGAAATTCGTCGATCCGCATGATCCGGATTAATTGGCGACTTCTGCTTTTCATGAAAATGTGCTAGAAATTGTTAATAATTCAGATAGACATTCCCGTCCGGTTATCAATTATGCAGGATTCAATATGAATGTTACAAATTCATATTGAAAATTCACTGGAGTCGATTAATCTTAATTACAGAATTCGATAGCGTTAAAACACTCCGAACTCGTTCGATTGTTCGGCAATCCGAGATTCAACTACTGCCCCGTGGATGCAGTACCTCGATCATTTTGCATTCCCGAGAGTATCGGACGCAATTAATCTTTCCTCGATACAGTCTACTAATTTTACAACGGTCTCCAATACGCCTCGGGTGAACCAAGAGATAAAAAGGTGACTAATTCCTTTGATACGGTTTCCATGTCGGAACATGCTGTTACACGATCTGCATAGCGTACTGGAGCTCTTGTAACAATTACAAGTTCGTGCGTTGATTCGTTGTACAATTATACGGGAACAGAACGAGGTTCTCTGATGAACGACTTCGACAAGATTTCCGTTTGGTTCTGAATTTGTTAACGAAACACAAGTATCCACTTCGATTTTGTGCAATCTTCATTGAATCATTTCCTATGGAAACATCTCTATAATTGCAATGATTGGCAGATGGTAGGTTTACTGTTAAATAAAATGAATAGATGCGGTCTTATGATTGCCAACGATTGCAAAAGAAAGAATACGAGAGCGGACATAGTTCGGAGCAGAAAATTTGCAAGATAAGCAACAATTCGTTGCGTGAAGCGTTCGGTCGAATTTCTCGGAAGGATTCTATGGTCCAACGATGATTATAAAGATGGTCGAAGCCCGTTCACGCTCGACGGTGTCCGGACACGGAGAACACGTGTCCGTGAAGAATATTAGTCGGTGATCTCCGTTAGCCGGCTGTTTTTCGTGTGTTATCCGAGCGAGATTTCAATCGGTCAAGGCTGCCACGTTCCCATGCTGGCTGGCCTGGCCAGAAACGAAAATCATCAATGATCTAAAGCCGATCGTAGGCCCCGTTGAACAGGTGTATTTTATCTGTAGGATCGAGCCGCGGTAATCTCTCCTCGCGACGACTCTCGTCCGAGATTCGGTGGCGGAATCAGACTCAGGGGCGTCTTTATCTCAGCATCTGGGTCTCCGCTCGCTTACGGTGTCTCCCTCTTTTCCCTCCGTGGATGCTTCAGCATCCGACCGTGTCTCTCGCCTTCTGTTTCTCGGTCTGAATCCCACGTACACGCACTTCTGCCGAGCGAAGACAACGCGACGCCACAGGCCTTCTTGCTTCGACTCTCCTCGATCATCGGATCGCTAGCAAGAACATTCTGACGCGCGGTGGCTTGGAACGCCCAAAAATTAAAATCGAAAAATAGTGGACACTCTGAATCTACAGTGGGTGTACAAAGTATTCATACACCCTTTAGAAACGAATAACTTTAGCGAAATACGATCCAACAGCTTGGGTTTTGTTCGAGACGTTAGAAGGACTAGCTTGTGTAAATAATTTTTTAAAAATTCTTTTTGGTCGCAATTACGAAGGAAAAAGGTCACGATTTTTTAATTTTTTCTCTGCATCCATTTACATTTTTTACATGCGGTAAAATAATTGATCTCCTATTCGTGTTACGAGACGTATTTCTCTATCGCTATAAACATTATTTATTGACTCTAAGTGTGGCGCAAAGATGGGTAAATTATTATAATTAATAGGATGTTTCACGCTACTATTTCTAAGGAATGTATGAGAATTAACAGTAATCTTGTAGAAGAAATTAGCCGGAACCATTGCGAAATATCATCAAGCCATTATCAGGGGGGTACCAGTGTATTAAAATGATTTTCGACATTTTCTGATAATTGAGGAGCGTTAATTTGCAATCAAGCGCGAGGTCGGTACATACTCGCTAAACTATCGCTAGACTCTCGGCTGCGCGCGTTCGAATACACGTTGCGCGAACGAAGAACGCTTTTCAGTATGGGAGTGAGAGCGTGAAACAGGTGTACGCTCGAGAAAGCATACACCTATGCAGCAACGGAGGCTGGCTTCTCGAAGCCAGGTATACAAGAAACGCCCGGAATTCACCGCGTCGAACTTCTGACCCCGAAGCGTTTATTAGCCACGATCCATTGCTCAATGCGAGCCGCGTGTGCCGTCCACACCGCGTCACATATACATGGTGTCCCAGATTTTTCTGGTCGAACTGTGTCGAACCTGATCTTCGATGAATATTATCTCGTTCCACTTTTGGTTTTATTAATTGCTTTGATTTTCTTTGATCGTCTGGGGATTGTATTCGGCAATCAACGTGTTATAGGTTTTGCAAATCAATTTCACCCTTTTGAAAATCGATTTCATATGTACTTTCATTTTCAAAGTTTATTAATCAGAAAATGGCTAAAATGAATATACATATCTACACACGGTTTTCATGCATTACAAAGTTAATGAATTGATAATTACTAGACTGCGGATCTTTATGCATTTATAGCTTCTAAAAATGTTCAAAAGTTTTATTTATTTCAGATCTCTATAAAGGCTACTATCACTGAAAATAAGATTCTATTTGTTCCCACTTTCTTGAAAGCCTGCAGAAGTTGAAAATTGTATAAACATCCACAATCTAGTAATTACTTGTAAATAAGTATTTGATGTACATCTGTGCAATAAATAAAATTTTGAATTTCTTAACTCAATTAATGTACATTTGATTTGTGATTTTCTTTTACAAAAACTTGCTTAAAAATGCTTTATTTGTAAAAGGTTGAAATTGATTTGCAAAAGGGTGAATTTTTAGTGCAAAACCTGTGTAGAGTTCCAAATTGTTTCCAGCAATTATCGGCACTCACCTGAACGATCGGCCGGATGCACCGAAAGATACAATCCCTTATTCCCCTCGGGGTTGTTTACCCAGTGCTGGAGAGGCTCGCTAACATTTAAAGTCAGCCATTTCTCTTTCCCTACTGTTGTGTTAACTGCGTCCACGTACTGCAACTCCTTCGTTCTGCAACAGGCAAAACAATCTTTTATATACATATTTGGAATTTTCATGAAAATGATTTTGCGAACTGTATTAAAAGTTATTCCACGAAAAGGTAATCGTATGTTCTTCAAAAATAGTGTAAAAAGGAATAGTGCTGCGCAAAATCAGGAAATTGATTTACGAACGAACTGAACCGTTTGTTGCAGTAGTCGTGATTGACACTACCTCGCTAACGTAACCCGCAAGCAGACAATAAGTTGCAAGTGTTGCAACGCATTAGACGCTAAAAGCCTCTCATCATGCTTACTCGGTGTAACAAATATCATCGCGATTTTTCCGTGCATACATTAAGGAGTAAACTCGCATCGGTAATTACGTTAACACGTAGTTATGTGGATAACACACGGTAGATACCTTGTTACGGTGATCAAAACAAACACGTTCCTCGTAAACAATAGCGCTTACCACGATTGCTACAGTTAGAGTGACGCAATTGCTGCATAGAAAACTGCTAATACAAGATGGTAATCGGTGGTCGATTGGAAACTACCAGAATCACATACAGCACGTTTAAATCAGAATATAATGAAGTACAAAATTAATTTCTGGAAAACTGTGTGCTCGAAGACGCAAGGAAAATTCTGGATCTCATAGAAACGTCGCTTCTAAAAATTTCCATTTCCATACGATTATTATCAGTCACGGAAATGGATACTGGAAGTTAAATACAAAATTAAGACTTTGTCATTCAAAGACAAACAATTTCTGGAAAACTGAGTGCTCGAAAATACCCGGAAAATTCTGGATCTCACAGAAACGTCGCTTCTAAAGATTTACATTTCCATACGATTAGTATCAGTCACAGAAACGAACACCAGAAATTATTAATCATTTACTCGCCAAGTCTCGGAAAGTGAAAAAAGAAATATGGATTATTTTCCTGATATTTTTTCTCAGGAACAAGGTGAGGAAACTATGAGATAGAAATAGACTGCGGATGTTTATGCAATTTTCGAGTTTTGGAGATCGATAATAAATAAAAATCCCACCAAGTTCCGTCGAATTTGATACTCCAGCATTTTTTGAAAATTTGTGTAGTGCACAAAGATCCGCCGTCTAGATAGGAATATCAAAATAACACGAGGCACACCGAGCGGACTCTCGCGACTATAATGTTACAGCAACATAGTCGAGCACGAGAGCAACTATTTCCCTATTTATATTCTCGCGGCTGTGCATCGTCTCTGTAATATGTAGGAATGCTTCGTTGAGTCGCGCAACAAATCAACAAAATCGATCAATAGGAAACCACTGAATCTTACGTAACGAATCCAGCCGCGATACACAACGAGATCGACGCGATTCCGTGGATCGCGTCGATCGCAGTGATCCGGATCGAAGAAATCGGTGGCGCTCTGCTAAAACTTTCGAACTACGAAACATATTTCCATTCGATAGTTCTTAATTTTCTCAATTTAATCACCGTAAAACAGTATTCAGCACAAAGACGAATAAATACATACAGTTTCAAGCAATACAGTAAAAGATATTCCTCGTCATTATTTTTTAAGTAGATTGTAAAGAGCAGAGTTCTTAATTGGACTCCAGAAACTTTTGTTGGATGTCTACGAATCAATCTGTAATAATTCTATAATTATCGAGTGGAGAAAATTAATTTTTTTAGCAGAATTCCGAGCCACCGTGCACGGTGACTCGGCGAATTCGTCAACATGTTAATAAAGATTTCATCGAGACACGTCAATGGTTATTCATTCAGCTGTCTATTAGTCGAACGACGTATTTCGAGTCTTTTTATTCCTCGATTTTTTTTTCCCGGGATCGATTACCGTTCCCGTAATTGAATAATCGGGGAAACATTAGCAATTGTACACAAAGAGGGACAAATCTCCGACAGTTACGCGTCGAATACACGAGTGGAAGTTGTGCGCACTATTTGCTAATAAACACGTTATTTTTTCCCCGGCATTCTTCTTCTCTGAATCATGCGGCTTGCCTTTGTATCAATGGCTTTATGAAACGTCTCTCTGTCGATGCGAGGTAACGCGATACAGTGGAACTTCATTAGCGGAACTGACAGGGAGGGTTGGGTGTTCAGATAATGGAGCAGAAGCTTTCCAAACTTGTCTTCAACGAATCAACCCTTTGACAGGTGATTCACTTCAGATTAATTCCTTCTTTCCTGTCGGTGGAAAAGGAAGCCATTTTCTTTCAAATGATAATATCAAACGGAATCATGTGAGACCGCATTTATTTATTT
This sequence comes from Lasioglossum malachurum, assembly GCA_028455605.1. NCBI lineage: Eukaryota > Metazoa > Arthropoda > Insecta > Hymenoptera > Halictidae > Lasioglossum > Lasioglossum malachurum. The sequence goes on along the minus strand of CM052313.1, from coordinate 7,196,392 downwards.
TATTTAACAGTGAACCTACCACCTTCCGTCAAATGACCGGTTCCTGGTTTTTTATTTTGTAATTATCGAAATTATACACATTTTTCTATCCGAAAGCACATATTATTATAAAAATCCCAGAAAGTCTATATAAAGTCTATGATGTCATTTTCATAAGGCAACGCATGCCAGCTATTTTTAGAGCTCGGTAGGTTTAGTGTTAACTTAGTTTTGCCGCCCGGCTTGGAAGAGCCTTCTACACGATATAAGCGTAATTCCAGTCCCGAATTTTTAACCGAGGCATTGCTGTGTTTGTGAAATCGTTGGGGAGAGTTCAGCGCTCTAGGCGGACGGGAAGGGGCATGGTCACCGCGAAAAATCACGAGTTGACGATGGTGTTGAAAAGCACGAGACCCTGAGGCTCGTTACAGTAAATGTCACTGTCTGACTTTCGTGTGGCGAGGCGAAGCGAGACGAGGGATCGTTATCGAGGGCCAGAGAGACAGCTGACGGCGGTGTCGTGTCCCCTACCACCACGGTGGAACACTTATGGAAACCTGCGCGCACACGTAAGAAACCAGAGTCGCCAGCTTGTCTCGGCTGGATCAGAAGGCGGAGGAGGATAAGGAGGCGGAGGAGGATGCGTCACGCATCAACTTTGACGGAAGAAGAAGCTCGTGAAGAAAAGGAGAAGAGGACGATGAAGAAGGGAAAGGTGGAGGACGAAGAAAAAGAGATCACGACGAGAACGAAGAAGAGGAAAGGACGAGGAGGAGGAGGAGGAGGAGGAGTGGAGCTGCTGCGTGCATCTAACTGCGTAGGCACACCAAGTAACTCGTGCTCTTAACTCGGACCTCCGAGAGCCCGTCTCCATGGCTAATTTACCTCAATTTACGGAATAGCGTTTCCTGTCGGGGCCCGTATATCGGTCAGGTCGCGGTATCAAAGTCTTAGGAGGTACCGCAGACAGGGATGGCTCTAGACACGCTGTCGCCATCCGCCTTGGCCGAGCAGCCACGTGGACTCGAAACCGTCTGCCTCTGTCCGCTGCGCTCCTCAAACCGTTCCACTCGTTTTCTCCATCTTCTTTTAGCGTCACGCGAATTATTAACCCCTTACTATTTATTTTACCGTTCGAGGAAGGAAGTTCATACTTATCAGATTTATCTTTAGCCTATGTAGTCTACGATGGTTGTACATGTGTGCATAATTATGAAAGTGTATTAATGTCATTTTTTCCATTCAATTTTTCTGCTTAAAATCCACAGATTCGTACTTTTCTGCGCCAATCGATTTCTATGAAAACTTCAGCATGCGTACAACACTAATATATCTACAATGACACTATACTTCATTCTTGACACTATAGTGTAGTGCATTTCAGGACAAATACGTGGAACTTGGGTGAAATGTATAAAATTAGTTCTGCAACTATCATCTTCTTTTCTGTCAGTAAACCGAGGGAGTCGGGGACGGTCGCTGGGATTTTCACAAATATTTGTGCTCGAAGTCGAAGTTCACACCAACGTAGCCCGATACAAGGCAGCGATAGACGGATCTGACTAATTCGTATCATATTAACGTGTCCCGATCCAAGATCGAAGTCGATAGGCAATATGGTCCAACCACGGTGTTGGTGTTTCTCGAAAAAGGAGTCGGCTGTTGTGTTCGTGATGGTCCATGGCTTCGGTATATGAATGAGGGAGGTAGAATCGAGAGAAGAAATGGTGGGGTCCCGGGTCCCCCGAAGCTCCCACAGGTAGAACAAATACCTGGGATTTTTTCGGCGACTTAAGGACTGCCTAATTAGGGGCACGATGACGATGTCAAAAACCACGGACTCTGCCCGAAGGAACACCGAAATTGGTCTAGCCACCCGGCTCACCGAAAACTGAACAAAGATCAACGGAGAGAAGATACTGTTTCTCTCGCTCACGGTGTTCGAGAATTTCCAGCGGTAGTTAAAGGTCACCTAGAAGCGATCAGCCACCCCGTTGGCCAAGGTTCTGCAGCCCTACAGGTAGAATTCCCAGTACCTGAGAGAGTTTCCCCAAGCCGCTATCTAATCGCTGACATGACAATGACATTAACGGTAGGAATGATCGCAGGCGATGCGAAAACCTAAAACAGGGTAAGTGATCCTTTTCCTAACTACACCCTCTTGTAGAAAAATTGCTTCCGCCCTCCTGTAGCGCGGTTTCCATGTTACACTCAACAATGATCAAAATCTCTTTGTCTTTAACGTATTAAGTACGGAATTTAGTTTTAGAAATCCCCCACAGAGTACGGGATTAAAACCAAACAATGACGAGTATACACGTCGAACGCAGAGCAAATGGTCCTATTCTACATTTTACGAAAAACGAGGAAGAATTACGGTTTTATTTGATAAAATTCAATTCATTCTCTTGAAAAGTTTATTGTTATTGCACCACAATACACACGTTGAACGCAAGATTCGTTTCCAGGATCGCAGTGGTGCGGGACGCGCCTTCTCATTTCTCGATGATGCAAAGATGGGGATTTTCAGTGGTCAAAAGCGCTACATAAAAGATCAATCTAGGCCGCGATTGCGCTCAAAACTCCTATTTTTACGAGGCGTAATTTGCATTATTCGGCAGCATTTAGATGTCGCAGCTTTATGAAAATAGCTACATGCGCAGTTTTATGCTTCCGAATAATGGAAATTAAGCCTCGTAAACGTAAATAGGACTTTTGAGGGCGACTGGGGCCTAGATTGATCTTTTAGCTAGCACCTTTGATTACTGAAAAACCCTTTGCATGCATTATCGAGAAATGAGAAGACGCACTCTGCACCCTTGCAATCCTAGGAACGAGTCTACCCCCTTAATAACTTGATAGAGGAAGGAGGAAATCGATATTCATTGCAAAGTAATTAGAGGGAAGTTAGAATTGATTTGTTTTCGAATTTAATTGGCGATACAACGATAATTCTTTGCCGGGACGCCGATATATGAGGCACGCAACGAGCGGCAAGAATCATTAGCCGACCGATGCGATGTACGGATAGTTGAACAAGAAGGAACTGAACAGGTTCTAATTGCGATCGCAACAAGCGAATACTGTTTCAACACTCACCCGTCTTCGGTTCTCAGGACACGGTACGCCGTGATCATGTACGAGCCACGGTTTCTTCGATTCTTCACGTCCATGCTGCGATAGAGCCTGAGCTCTGCACCAATTATGTGTTCCCCAGGTGGTACCTCGGAGACGTCGAACCACAGCCTTTTACCGCGCTCATGCCTCACTCCGGGAACATGATGATCTACGGATCGAGAAAAACCGTCTCATTAAAGCTCGGTGCAGACGGCGAGCGCCGACTGAATGCGACGCGAGTGTCGAACGGCAATTAGCCTCCTCGCTCTGACAATGAGTAAATTGTGGCTGCTCGTTAGACGGTCGCGATGCTACTCCGCGCTCGCAAAAATCAATGGGAATGCGGAGAAGCATTTCCCTCGTGGGATAATCAATCTCTGCGGGGAAACAGAAATTGGTTGTACAATTCTATTGGTCACATCGTTTACACCTTACACGCTTCGGGACCGCAATGTTACCTAGATCGTGTACACAGACGCTGTTCCTTGATCTCTTACATTTTTCAGAGGGGTTGTATCACTTTAATCAAGAAAGGAGGTAAATTTCATATTACCACACAATAATTTTCTAAAAATCAGTGAGAAGAGTAAGTTTGATTAAAACGGGGCCGCGCACGATAATAAATATTCGTCGGGCAACGGCATTAAAATAAAATACCACCCACGTCCAAGAATGCATTCCGGCTTTTAACTAGAATCTTTCCGAGTAAAACTTCCTGTACAATGTACAGGGAAACGACTTTTTGTTATCGTGTCCGAAGCTATCACGCGATAGGAAATTGTACAACACGGGTTAATGGAACCGTAAGTATTATAATGTTGCCTAAAAGCTTCTGAAGTTTCTTAGAAGTGCTCTCTTTTCTAATGCACAGTCCAAACTTCGAAGTAAAACAATTTACCAATTTCAATGATTAAGGATTATTGAAACCGTTCTAAATAAAAATAAAAATAAAAATGTTCTATCTGAATTGCAACAAACTGGAGTGAAACAGGAGTTTATTTTCTTTCTCAAAGTTTAGTAGGTTGAAAAAAATAGAACAGTATTTAAAAATTCTTTTAATGTTTTTACTCTTTTAAATTACACCCACTCATTTTTGTCATAAATGCACAAAATCCGCTGTCTACTAATGACACACCAATGTACCAAAATGTCTCAGAAGTAAAAACCGCCAAGAATGACCTGAAACCGATTCGAACCTCCCGGGCTTCGATCACGCCGCATCCCCAATGCCGGCGGCCGTATACTCTTAGCAAAGCGCGGTTAATTTCATCGTCCACGGCTAGCGAGAGCGGTAAATCAATTTTCTGCTGTCCCGAAACAATGCTGCTCGTTCCGTTCGTATCTTAATCCTCGGGCGGATCCACCGTTAGGGTGCGTCCTTGCTGGGGTAAGAGCGTAGTGTAAACAGAGAAAGGATCGAAGGAAAGAGAGGGATGGTCAGCAACCTACGACACCAACACCGATAACCAGCTCTCCTCCCGTTCCGGCACGAGAGATCGATAAGAGAATTGTTACCCTCGTAAATGAGAGGGGCCCTGGCGAACGAGTCGTGGACAATTCGCAGCGTGAAATCGTCCTTTTTTCTGCCGCCAAAGCGAGCGCCTCTCTGTGAGCAAAAGGGAAGCAAAGGAAGATAGATAGAGAGAGGGAGAGACAGAGGAAGAGGCAGGCAGAAGAGGCAGAAAGAGACGGAGATAGAAGTCAGTGGGGTACCCTTCCTCCAACGTTGGACCCGTGGGCCCTTAAGTAATGCCTAATGCCTCTCTCGAGGAGCGGTTCGACCGAGCCACAGGTGAGGAGGGGAGGACTAGAATGAGGAGTAAAGCGAACGAGAGCCGAAAGGAGGGTCGCGGGAGGGGGCGAGGGCATAAAAATTTGTTTTGTTTTTCTGTGGAACGGTCGCATTCCAACGGCACCTGATTGCCGCGAGCCGAGCTGGACCCCTCGGCTCTCGGGGTGGTCCCGAATAGCTTGGGACCATCCTGGACCGCTCCACGACCGACTGGACTTTTGTTTTTTACCCCACCAGGCCTCTACTTCTCTACGTCCTCGATCCCCGAGTCCGACGGTCCTTTCTCTCTCCCTCTCTCTCTTTCTCTTGATCATCGTCCTCTTTCATCTTGTGGCCCAGGTCTCTCCTCTCTCGTACATCTACAAACCGTTCAAGCTTCCTCTCTGCTCCTCTCGCGTAACAGCACGCGAGAAACGCAGAAACAGATATATAGAGAAAGAAAGAGAGAGATAGAGAGATAGAGAGATAGAGAGGGAAAGAGAGAGAAACAGGACCGAAGAGGCTTCTCTTTTCTCGTAGAACGGGGAGTGGAGAGCGTTCTTGCGATATTTTCCTGGAAATATCCGTGAGCTGTTCTTCCTCTCCTCGGTCTCTCGAGGATCCGCGCCGTTTCAACGGACCCGATCGACGAATCAGCCGATACCCAACGTCCTACCTCGACGAATGCTCCACTACACACCCGTGACTCTCGCTGGATAGATTATTATTGGTTCGAAGTAAAACACCGGCTAGACGACGACTCTTTCCGATGATTGCAGGAGAGACCGTGGGAAAATTGCTGCGTGGACGACCCTCGATGAGTACACGTTTTCCGGTCCCCAGCGACCCGCACCGGACCGACGGTTGGCCTATTTGCGTCTTGACTACTTGCCCGATCGACCACCGAGGATTCGGTTTAGGGGGGTGGACTCGTTTCTAGGATTGCAAGGGTGCGGGATGCGCCTTCCCATTTCTCGATACTGCAAAGATGGGGTTTTCAACAGTCAAAAGCGCTAGATAAAAGATCAATCTAGGCCGCGATCGCCCTTAAAAGAGAGGGAGAGTCCTCTATTAAGCAAGTTTACTTATACTCTTATATTTTGCAAATTGTTGCTTTTTTTATACTGTACCCTAAAAGCAGTTTTAAAAAGACTACAGCCATCTATGGTCAATTTACCCTAATCGCAGAACTATGTCACCCACGTATGACGACGTGGCAGTGAAAGTGTTAAGGGTTGAAACGCACCCAAAGCCGATAATCGCACAAACGAGTGGAGCAAAAAGACGGTAAATCTATCTGAACGATTGCAACAATGATCTCGAGAGAGCAGTGTGCACAAAGAGTTAATAATGACCGACACGCAAGGCGGTTGGGATGACCAGGAGAAGAGAGAGAAGGAGAAAAAAGAGGGGGAGAGAGGGGCTAAAGTGAACAGCCGTCACAGAGACCGGGCCTAATCATTAGTCTAACTACGAGAGGATAGGAGAGCCGGGTCTCGGCGCATTCGCCACTTTTATTCAGCGCAGAAAGGCCGAACGGACCATCCATCTCTCGCGTTTCCTCTCTGGTTTCTCGTCCTCTCCGTTTTGGTTTGGCCCGGTTCGAAGGAGTCGCCCTCGGCGCTCGAAGATAGATAGATAAGGGAGGGAGAAGGAGAGAGAGAGGTCCTGGGAATAAAGGAGCAAAAGGAGCAGCCAGGACGAGCCGGGGCACCCAAGTTGAGACATTTTTACCTGCCCGCGGCTTCATGTGGGGAGAGATATTGACTCGTCTTCCCTGTTTGGGTATCCGCGCGATTTGGCGGAACGGAGAGGGCGCACGGGGAAACTTTGTATAATATATAGGCCGCGCCGCGAGTCCCGCACGTATACACACGCGGTGGCCACACGCACGCGAAATCCGTCCAGATGCGCGTACAAAACCGAGGATCAGGCCCACGCCGCGCCGGCCCATAAATCGGACGATGCTTTTTAGGGGAGTACAAGAACCCCTCTGACAAATCGAAAGATCATTCTCGACTAATTACAACCGCAATTAATAGGTTTCTCCGCCGGACCAGCCAACCGCCGCCCTTCCCTCTCGAGCGTTTTACTCGCTTCAACCCTTACGCAGCTGGCGCAAAGATGTCTTAAAGACGTCGTCCGAACGGATCCCGAACGACTCCTGAACGTCTTGTGTTACAAAACGGTATGTCTTTAAAACATTTTTAAGACATCTTTGTGCTATCTGGGGTTTTACCTTTTTCAAACTTTGGCCTCAATGACCAAAATTTGGGATTATGATCCTGTCATTATGACGTCGAACCACAATTTTTCCCATGCGGGGTGTTTTCGATTTCGAAAAAAAATGTTTTTTCATCCTCAATCATTCCACAAAAGAGAAACGAAAAAAAATCATTCGACGTCGCAGAAAATTTCTATAAAATTGCGGATTCTGTTACGCACACAACCGCAACCTTTGCTCCGATGTAAATTGAAACGGCCGAGCAAATTATTCGCATAACTTTGTAATAGGTTTGCGCGCCAAATAACAAATTGAAAGGAGACAAGGTGTTGATATTTATCGGCGGTCGTCGAGGCATTAAAACCTCGTAGTAATTGTCAATAAATTGTCGCCTGGTTGTCAGGGGAATTAGCATTAAAAATAACGTCTGATACGCGGCGATGTCCCATAGAGGAGTCAGGTGCGAAAAGGTCAAGAGCAAACCGCCTCTAAAAATGATAAGCAAAAACATCGTTCCTCTGAATTATCGATGACTTTGTCAGCCGGAATACAATTTGAATACATGATATCCGCGATCAATAACGTTGAGAAAACCGAGCGAACATAATGAATGATTTTTCTTATTGCCTCGCGCAGCCACCTGGCGCGTTTACGTAACACATAATGATATTCCAACCGATAGACAACCATTCACGTCCAAATTGGCCGATTGATTTCAAAATTTTCATTAACCGTTTCAATAAACTGTTCCCACCTCTCGGACATAACGCGCCGCGTAATCGAACTTTACGCCTGCCACTCTAATCGCTGCTAAATGGACGTTCACCGCCCACGCGAGTCGTCGCAACAATATTTATGCATTTTATGAATTTTATGCATTCATGGCAAAAATGCATAGGTGAGATTTGAAAGAGTAAATTCATTGGAAGAATTGAAAAACACTCTTATATATATTATTTTCAACCTATGGAATATATTAACCCTTATGTCAATATCCAAAATTTTGTACTTCCAACACGTACTTTGATGCCTCAAATGTAAATTAATCTGTGCTCATCCAAGAACATAAAAATCTACGATAATTTCGCGATTTATCAGATTATTAGAAGTTTAAAAAGAAATTTAAGTTAAGAAAGGAAATATAAATTTCTATTTCACTTTTTTAGTTCGTTGTAATTTAGTTACAAAATTTTTATTTCCCATAAAGATCCGCTATGTAATTACAATCTTACTCGTACCCGATTACGGCTCTGGCAAATAGTGAAACGAAGCCAATTGGAAGCTCGCAGATGATGACAAAATGAGATCCTGTGCTGAACGTGAAGAAATGTATCAAACGAAAGTAGCTCGGGTTTGTGAGAACAATTCCGACCGCACAAAATTTTCGCTATATATATTTGATTTAAAACATCGGAGGAATCTTTGAACGGGACAGGACGTTTCCAACGAAATGGAAACGAAAGCTATCTGTCGATGACTTGGACGGGTTCGTAGAGAGCGGGTTGCAGTCTATTTAGCTCTTGTCGTCCTTGTAGCTGTAGCAAAGGCTCCGATGGTCGCCGCGAGCGGCCACAGTAGCGGATCACATTCAAATCAATTTTTTTTCCATGGCGATCGACACAATTATTTGCAAATCCCGCCGCAGGTTCGCGAAACAATACGCGCGAGAACGCGAGTCGGAGAAAGAAGGATCGAAGGATATCGGAAGGGGGTGTCGAGGGGCGAGCGATGGCAATCAATTAAGACCCGCCCCGGGCGTCATATAACGTAATAACGCAATTTAATTTATGCCGGTTTTTATCGGACGCCCGGAGTTCCCAGTACTGGGTTGGGTACATATGTCGAATAAGTTATGGTTATGGGTATCAATTTATATGCATGCCGCATATCGCGTCGAAGAGCCTAGAACGTTTCTCACCGCGAGCCACGGCATCAGACCTCTCCGGAGATAAAGCAGGAGGGACAGATAAGCGCGAACGAGGAAAAGGGACCAACAACTTTCCGAGAACTGTTCGAATGCGGTTCTTCTTCTGCCACCCTCGCGAGAACAGACGCGAGAGTCTCTCGATCCTCTCTCTCTCTCTCTCTCGAAAACCGATCTGCGAAACCGATTTCCTGCATCGCAGTTTTCTGCCGATCTACAGTTAGGAGCATAACTGATCACTGAACTGCGGATTTTATGCATTTATAACAAAAATCAGTGGATGTAATTTAAAACAGTAAAAACATAAGACATTATTGTCGATTTATTGAGATTGTTGAAAATAGAAAGAATGTTTCGTATGGCTTCTGTGTCTTGCAATTGATAAAGACAATTTTTATTTTGAATAAAGATCCACAGTCTACCGATCACACACACACTTTAAATCAGAAGAACTTTTTTATGAATGGACCAAACGACTTCAATTTCTCTGTAAGGCTAGATGTATCAGTTTAGTAAATGACGTCTCTTAAATATGTGGAAAAAATGCATTTGGACACTGCTTCACATGATAAGAATTCAATCAATTTTGTACAGCATTGTGCGTGCTGTGAAAATGTGTTTGCGAACGAAGCCTCGAGTTTGTTCGGCGTTCGACGTGTTAATTTTGATAATTCGTGCGTACTGAGAAACTCGCGAGAACCACCAGGGAAGTGTCAAAATGATAGTAAACGAAGGAACGGTGATCGGAGCCGCGGATTTGCGTTACACGACCTTCCCCCTGCATTCGGTGCACATCAAGATGCAAATGTGGACGAGTTTACATGCGAGCGTTCGCTCGAGTTCGAGGCCGTATGAATAAAGCGACGCAAGGCGAACGCGGAAGGCTGTGAAATTAATAGATTACGTTCGCCAACTGTACGAAAATTGTGCATTATCTATGTATACTCTTTGTGTGACCCCTTTTCACAACTGTAAAACCATCGACTAATATCCAGAATCGAACGGAGTTGTTTCCACCTCGATGGTCTTATCGTGCTCTTCTGTCAAATTATTTATGGACATTTCAATTATTTTTCCGACAATTTATTCATTAGCTGTATGAGTCAATAGAAATAAATGGAAATACAACAACAATGGAAATAAGAACAGCTCGAAATTAATTTTTCGAAATTAAAAAAAAAACCAACGATTTCAATTTTCACGGTTAAGCAATATCGCAACCGTAGCTTTTCCAACACCGACAGCTTTTACAGTAAATCCTGTCAGGGACGGGAGGCCGGAAACGTACGGTCTCGGAAAGGCAATGTCTCATCGCCTGTTGCGGAGAAGATCTTCGTGAAAGATAAGATTTTTACCTGGTGTATATCCACCGAAACTGTTCGCCGCACTCCCGTAACTGAAACATCAATGGCGCGGAGCCGCTGTTCTTAATAATGAAAAAATATGGAGATTATCGCGCTGCCTATCGCAATTAGCTTCGTTATTTATTCAAATTCGTAATTGCACCAGCGCCGCAGAAGCCTCGACCGATCTGTCTCTGTCAAGAATCCCAGCGTGATCAACGATTTTCAAATTTTACGATGAATTGCTCGATTGCACTCGTGCTGGTCGAAAATATGAACAGACAGACTTCGTTTTCTGTCTTTTTCGAGTCATTTTATAGCCGTCTTATTTGAAACCTCTATTTGACGTGTTAAAGACATCTTTTCCGAGACGTCGTTTTAACATCTGTAATAAGAAGTCTTAAAGATGTGCCATTTTTAACACAAGACGGTCTGGAAACGCGTTCAGGAGAAATATAAAAATTGATTTCATCCTTTAACGACTTAGCTACATTACAAACATCACAGAATTCTTGAATTTTTGAAACCTTTTCCTGTTTTATATTTCATCGAACCAATTTCTTCATAAATGCATAAAGATCCGCAGTCTAACTATGACAAAGAAAGGACGGCAATTCTTCAGCAACAATGGGCGGGCTAAGTGTCCAGAAAAAGTACCATTGAAGCTGTAACCGATCCAGCATTGTCAACAGTGTAATGGTCAGAAGATGCTGACAATTTTGCGCAAACCACCGATAAAAAAATAGGAAAATAGCCGAGTATTTTGATCGTCAGGTGAAAAATAAATGACTCTGATCGTTCAGTGGCTACGATAATGGCTCTCTGACCGGGATGAACGTCACCGGAAGCTTCCGTTTTGTTCGAACGGCACGTCATGTCAGCGTCCGCGGCAAATTATTCATACGGGATAAATCTCGCGTCTCACAGATTCGGTTCAACGAACCTTGCAAAGGGGAATTCCCTAGCTCGGAGGAGAGCTCCTCTCCCGAAAGACGATGCCGCGGTGGCATCGTAAATTGTTCCGCGTTCAGTCGTCGTGACGCGAATAGAGCACGCGGAATGGTAATTCCCGAGTGAATGAACCAGCGAGAGACAGGTGTTTCTCGGAATCGGGCCTATCTTTCCGACGCAGAGCTCCGCGCTTTTTCCGCGAACCTTTCGACAAACGTCGTTGCCGATCTTCCAGAAACCGGATCGCGATCCTCGATCCGCGATTCAGGCCGAAACTAACGGAATTATCCGCGTTCACTCGCAATTAGAGCTGCGGATATTCACCGGAAATACAGGTAAATATTAACACTATACCTACCGAGAACTAAAAGTGTTTAAAATGTTTTAGCTTACCAGAATGACAAAATTCTATTTGTTTAGATTTTGTGGCATTTTTATTGCAATATGGTCTTGGACAAAGAGATTTAGGGAATCAATTTCCTGATAAGCAACTTCATAATTTTAACAATTGTAAACTGAAAAATATAAAACCGGTCATTTTTGACCGGCAGTGGAAGGTTTAGTGTTAATAACGGAAAATAATTCACGGAAATACAGTTATGCCATCTCTAGGAACTTCTTTTACCCTCATCCGTCCCTCGTGTCAATTTCACACAGTTTTCCCGAAATATTTAAGTTATACTGTTCGTGACACTTCGTGACACTTTTATTTTATTAATTCGAAACACGACGGAGAGAGACAGTAGCATGAAATTAAAACAATTCGTGATTTAAAGAAGAGGAGGACGTTCCTGATGTTGTCTTCCATGTAAAAATAAACTGCAAATAAATAGATAATAATAATAATAATTAATGTTTGTCACAAATTCCTGAAATTCGCAGTTCACGTATCATTTTGATAACGGATGATTTTCCCACCGTAAGTTCAGCGGACAAGAAAGTTCTACAATTGCGCAAAAATCGAAAGAATTCCCTAGATGACGATTTATCGAATTCGCTTGATATCTTAAAGAAAAAATGGAGGAACACAGTGTAACTGTACTTGGCCGGGACCCAGGGAACACGGAGGATCGAAAGGTGCGCCAGATTGTCTGGGATCTCCCTATCAAAAGCGAACCGGAAACCGGGCGATTTCACGCGTTAGCCTCGATCGACTTGGATCGTTTTCGTGATCACGAATCCGCTATAACCGGCCCTCCCCGCCGTCCCGCCTGTGATTTCACACATCGAGAACGTGTTCGAGATGTCCTTGTAATTTATCTTCCTCGAACTTTCTAGAAGAATTCACCGGTGTTTCTCTCTTGCTCGCAAGATCGAGCGCTCGCGCGCGCGCAACCAATCAGGCAACACCGACGAAAAGGATTCCGGCCGAATAGAAAGTTCTATGATGAGAGCAAGCATTTGCATAAGACGACCGCAACGAAAGTGGAAACTGTCTGTCCTCCTCTCTTACGCTCTGTCTCTTTCTTGATCTTTCGTTCTCTTTGTCCGTTTCCGCGCCCCCGCCGATTTTTCGAAAGATCCGCGCCGATTTCGATCATCCGAACGCGCGTGACATAACCGGAGAATTATGTTCAAGGGTCCGACGAAGAATTCACGATGGGCGGTCTGCATGAACGGTTGCCAGGACCTTACGGGAAATACACATGTATCTGCTGCGGCGAGTAGAAAGTTCTCACCCATCTACGCTGCTCCGAAACGTATTTCTAACGCGAAAAACGCCCGAAAGAAGGTCTGTTCTATCACTTTTCACCATCTTCCTGGAACTCTCCGAGAAATTGCGTCGCTGTACGCAGATACGGCCCCTTACCTTTCACGTAATCGACAAATGTCATCGATAGACTGCGAATTCTTGTGCAGAAATAGAAATTTAGGAGAAAATGATAACTCTTTTAATATTGGACTATAAGCTTTGAACTGTTTAAAGAGTTTTCCGCGTGGTACTTTCGGTCTCGAATCCGAAGAAAACCGTAGACGTACTGGTAAGAATCTCGAGGCGTTGATTTCGGTGGTTTGCAACGGCTGCTACGAGGTTTTCGCGTGTAACGCGGTGGCAAAAGCGAGTGAACCGGGCTCAAATAACAAATCAGTTGCGTCATACGACGAAATTGAGTCGAACGCGTCATATCACTACGAAAAGTCGCAGACGGAACGGTTCCGTTAGAGAAGAGAAGAAAAAGGAGTGACGCTCGGCCGAGGGAAACGGAGGAATTGGAGCTGAAACTGGTTTCTTAATCGGCAGATTTGAATTCAGAAACAGCTTTGAAAATGTTTTCAAACCGATCAATGTAATTAATGCACTCTGCATAAGTTTACTTCGGGATTATAAATCGCTTTGACCAACTGGATTCTACCGGTTTCGAAGCAGTTCTCGTGGGTGTGAGCATTCTGCGGCACGGAATGCCTCGTCTAGCGTTTCTTCGGTGACTTTGGCAGATCTTCGGCTCGATCTCTCGAACGATCATCGCGAATCTCGATCTCGCGAGAAGCCGTTCCTTCCCTGAATACCGCAACCAAACGAAACTTTTCGACAGTCTCCACATTGAAGTAGAGACCACATAAGAAATATTTGCATCTGGGGCAGACAATTTTTATTTCGTATAAAAATCGACATTACAGAACATATACAGGGTTCGGTGAAATTAAAATTGAAGTAATAATCTTCAGAGATGTGATAGAAAAAGAATTTGGCAAGTATAGCATGCAAGAAACTGTTGTCGATACTACGGTGTTGCTATCTGTTACTAGATCTTACTAGTTTAAAGGTAGAACCTCGATTTCCGTGGCTGTTCTGCGGGTTCTCGTCCTATAATATCCGGCAGGCAATAGTAAATCGATCCACGCAGCTCGATCTGACGCACGAAAATACGCCGCGAAATGTATCGATTCTCTTTACACATTCGCCGCAATTGATCGAACGTTCATTTAAAATTCAATTTTAAAAACAACAAGGAACTTAGAATTTCTCCGAATACCCTGCTGTGTGTAATTCGATCTTCTTCGCATGAAGTATGATTTTTTTATTTATGACAAAAATCACACACAGTGGATCGAATGCGAAATGGTAAAAACGTTTAAAGAATTTTGTCGAATCACTTTCAATTCGCCAATCTTATCAAGAAAAATGAAATGCCTGTGTTTTCCCTGGTTCTTGAAGTGAATAAATGCAATTAGAATTATTTTAAGACACTGTCGAATCACTTTCAATTTTTATTTTGCCCAAAAATCAACAGTCTAGTTACCGAGGATGCGCGACGCGGATATCCAACGCGTGAAATTCTGCAGAACTTAGGAGACAGAAATAGAACAGTCAATGGTCGTTGATGTCTCGGAAATGGAAATGGAGGCGAATATCGCAAGTTGGCGCAATAACGCGTTCACCGAAGTAGAAGTCACAGTAGGTTGGGTCTATCGATGAGTGTAGTCAGTCCACGCATGGAGCCGCACGTCAAATCGGAATCACGCACTTCGATCATGGACCTCGCTAGCTAGGTGCATGGCAGAGCATACCGCGTTCGCGGAAGCTGTTACCCTCCGGCTTGGCTGGTCGGAATTCACCGAACGATCAGACATTGCGAACGCCATAGACCAGACGTCACCCGGAACATCGAGATTACGGCAACGGCTTCTTCGCTGACCACAATGTCCCGTCTCTACTCCCATTTTCTTCGAACTGTTGCTATTGCGCGACGATAACAACGATTTCCGTCAGTCTGAACTTCTCTCTTCGCTACTTGTTTTTCTCGAAAGGAGAGCTTCAGACCCAAAGCTGCTTAGAACCGTTAATTTTTAACGCAATTGTCAGCTTTTTTAGATCAAAGATTGGCTCTTTCAAGATTCTTCCAAGGACTGTTCAATGACTTTGACGTCGAGAGACGTCCTCTGAGAGACGATACTGTGTGCCCCACTTCAAAAGAAGGAGTGACCTAAATGCTATTAGCCTGGACAGTGCTCAGATAGAACAGCTGTCCTTGGAAAGCACAAGTTCAAGAAGACCCTCCACAAGGTGCGTCGCATTACGACACTTTTACTAAAGAATTTAATAAGGAAAACCTTATTCCGGCTGAAACTCGTGTGGACACATGGAGGAAAAAAGATATCAGAAAGGTCTACGTCACTCCGTACCCCTTCACTGCAATCCATTTTCCAAGAGAAGAAACCCTTGATTCTCTTCTTCGAGAAACTTGGCTGGACAGGCGACCGTGTTTAGGTCTACATCTAAAGGAATAACAGCTTCATAGTGATTCGCTAGCGTTGGATCTTCGAGCTTGTCGAAAAGCTCGAGCCTTTTTCGAGCCGCAAGGGACTGATCGTCGAGTAACAATGTTGGTCCGGAGATTGCGGGGAAAGGAAAGTCAGAGCGTAAGATAGAAACCAAGGCGTACCGATGGAGCTCGAGCAACTCGAACGGCTGGAGCTTTCTCCGGCGCGGGCGGCTCGAGCCGAAAATGCTCGATGACCCAACACATAGCGAGGATACAAAGATGTGTCGCTGTACTGCTCCTTATTAAAGTCCCTTCTTTAAACGAAGAAACCTTTGTTTATGCACATGGCAAGTTTGTTCAGCAAGCGGCTGAAACGGTTTCTTGAATCGGAAGGGCAGTATCGCACAGAGATCGTCAGTTATGCATCTACGAGCTAGACAGCTCAGGGACGAGGGAAGTACGATGCTAAGCTATACCTAATCTCCTCTGAGGAACTTTATCCGCTCGATTGTTTATAATCATAATACAGTTTTGTATATGGACAGCAATATGATTGTATCCCTGTCCACTCGATAGAGGATTCTCGTCTTCGAAAAACTAGGCTAGACAAAGCACTTTCCATACAGTTCCATGGACGATGACTAGACTGCGGATCTTTATGCGAAATAAAAAATGTTTGCATTGATTGCAGGACACAGGAGTCGAATAAAAATTGTACATTCTTGTTTTAATTATCCTATTAAGCTGAAACTAACACATTGAAGTACTTATTTCTTACATGTCCACTGCTTTAAATTGTACGTACAGATTTTTCTCATAAGTGCATCAAATCCGCAGTCTAATGATGACTCATAGACACACATTGATGTCCTTGAATATTTTTTACATGTCTACTGCTTTAAAGCGTACATACCTATTTTTCTCGTAAATTCATAAAATCCGCAGCCCAACGATGACACATAGACACGAAGAGAAAGAGAGGGTGAATAGCGAGAGGAGATAGAGAAGCGGGCCAGAATAATGACTTACTGTGCGCGGTAAAGGTCATGATGACGTCGCTCTGGTCGATGGCCCTGAGATCTTGACCGGTAAGGTCGAACTCGCTGACCCTCCGTTGCTCTCCGATTGGCTTCTCGTCTTCGTCCTCGCCGAGCGCGTTCTTGTAAATGTCCAGAAGGAACTTGGGTGCTGACCTCTTGACCTGGGGCGGTCTGCCGGCTGTGTTCCTCGGCCGATCAGGCAACCCCAGAAGGTTCAGTATTTCGTGTTCGACCTCCCGTTTTTCCCTTTGGCTGACCACCCTGTGGACGACTGTCTGGTCGAATCCATTGTCGACGTAGAGGCCGCTCATCCTGTCCGCGGCGGCGGTGCTCGTCAGGCCGGCGAGGATCGTCCCGAGGATCAGCAGGGGCGCGAGACGGCGCGGCGACATCTCGCCGCGTCTTTCCGCTCGGTCGCGACACGGCCCGGAAGAACCCACCATTCTGTCTCCCGCCGCTTCCACCACCACCTCCACCAACACCACCTCCCCCTACGCCACCGCCTCCTCCTCCTCCTACGTCGGGGCTCGCACGACGACGACGTCGTCGTCGTCGTCGTCGTTCCTATCGAGCCACCAACGTGGACGCCGAGCGGGACCGCCGCGACGGCGATCGAGCCGCGATCAACCTCTCTATCCAACACCGCACAAACCTCCGAACACTACCGTTTTCCACCTTCCTCGATCCTCTTCGAGATCTTCCTTTTACCGATCGCTGTTGCCCCCTCTTCTCGAGGATCGACGGGATCGTTACTTGTCTATCTCGATCTAGCACCTCACCAGTTTCAAACACTACCGTTTTCCACCTTCCTCGATCCTCTTCCAGATCCTCCTTTTACCGATCTCTATATCGCCCCTCGTCGATCGGTCTACTCGTCTATCTGGATCCTAACACCGCACAAATTTCAAACACTACCGTCTTCCACCTTTCTGGATCCTGCTTCTACCGATCGCTGTTGCCCCTTCTCCTCTAGGATCGACGGGATCGTTACTTGTCTATCTCAATCTAGCACCTCACCAGTTTCAAACACCACCGTTTTCCACCTTCGTCTTTCCTCTTCGAGATCCTCCTTTTACCGATCGCTATATCGCTCTCTCTTCCCGAGGATCGATGGGATCGCTAAAGTTGTGCTTGTCTACCTTGATCGAGCACCTCACCAGTTTCAAACACTACTATTTTCTCGATCCTCGGTTGACCGATAGGTAGATCGGTAGGTCCCGTCGATCGAGGTACGATCGTCTATCAGCTCTAACACCGCACAAATTTCAAACACGTCTTTCACGATCCTCTGTTAACCGATCAGTGTATCGGTTCCTCTTCTCGGAGGATCGGTAGATCCGCGCATCCGTGGATCGGACGGCTAACACCGATCACCTTCGACCTTTCTAGGTTTTTTTTAGTTTCCCACAGGCGCGGACACTCGCGGACCCGGCGGGCCGATCTCGTAGCCGATTTTCCGAATGAATCGTAGCAAACACATTGCGCGCACTTTCGTCTGCGATTTAAAGCGATGCACGCCGCGCACGTTCACCAACCGCGATCTCGGGTGACTCTCGAGACCGTCTCGGCGAGTACCGGTGACCACTGCCGCCGACTCCCGTGATGCCAGTGCCAGTCTGTTTGTCTGGCCCGTGCCGTGCACCTCCTCGTCGTCGCTGCTCCTCCGTGAGGCCTCACCACCGCCTCCCAGGGCCGTACCGCTCCTCCAACAGAGCCACGCCTCGCTTTTGCCTTCCTTTGCCTTTACCTCTTGACGATCGCGCGCGCGTTCCCTCGTTTCACCTCACTTCGCCTCACTTCGTCTTGTCTCGCCTCGCCTCGTCTCGCTGTTCTCGTCTTACCTCGCCTCGTCTCGTCTCGTCTCTCATCGCCTCTCGCATCGTTTCGCCTCTTTGCTTTACCTTACCACGCCGGTAGCCACGCGTATGTACATTGCCGCTCATGGAAGTATGGACACTTCGTTAACAAATTAAAATAATCATTCATGACTCGCGTACAGTTAGGAGCATAACCGATCACACACTTTAAATCAGAATAACTTTTTTGTGAATGGACTAAACGACTTCATTTTCTCTGTAAGGATTTGGTCGGAATTGTGAAAAACAATCATAATTTTTCATGATTTTCGGCCTATTACTGCCGTTTCTACCACTTTTCATCGTTTATAATTCGTAAACCAATTGCCAATTAGCAATACTCTTTTCTACCGTGTTCCTTTTATACAAATTTTCCCTTCCCTGGGCTTTATTCCCTACACGCAACCCTCTTCTGTCACACCAGCGTTTCAATCTTTCGTGCAGACTGGCCTTGGACCGAGGTGCTCCCGTGATCCATGAACGATCTCTAGCGATCGATCGACTTGATCCTGCGAGGAAAACTCGACTGATGTTTCAAAAATTGCTGTCTAGCTATCAAGTAACCCTGTTACTCCAAAAATCGTAGATCATGATCAGCCGTGTTGAGTTACAATTGAATCGCTACACGAATTACATTTGCGAAGTTATTCAATTCTATTCCCAGATGGCACAAAGACGTCTTTAACGCCTGCTAAAAACGTCTTGAATGCCCTACGACGTCTTCCGAACGTCTTATATTACAAAACTGTTAAAGATGTCTTTAAGACGACATCATGGTTACGGTTACCAATAGAGAATCCTCATTCGCAAAGGGTTAAAAGGGTTAAAGGTTACATTGATCCGATTCTTAATCGTGAAAGTTCATGCAAAATAAAAAATGTCTGCGTTGATTGCCAGAAACAGGAACGAAACAGAAATGTCTTTCTTCTTTTAACAATCTTACCGGGAAGAAATTAGTTGGGTGAAATATATAACAGTAATAGATTACAAAAATTCAAGAATATTGTAATGTTGTTTTTAACGTAACAAATAAGTCATTAAGGGATGAAATCAATTTTTATTCTACTCCTGCATCTCACAATCATTGCAGAATATTTTTATATTGCATAAAGATTCGCAGTCTACACTACTAATAAGTCTTGTTCTTAAATTCTTTCAATACGTCCAGCGGCTTTAAATTGTGTGTACTCGTTTTTGTCATAAACGCACACAAAATTCGCACGAGATAAAAAACCGTTTGACCATGGTCTTCTGCAAGTCTATCCTCGATCATAGATTTTGATTCGCGAGCTTAGCTCGGTCCGACCAGCATTCCGTGGTACGAGAACAATATTATTGACGACGATGGAGGGCCGTGATACGGAGAGCCGCGAAAATGAAGGATAGCTCGTGTACTTACATGCAGAGTGAAACGGTACGCTCACGATTAGATTGTTCGACAAGTGTGCAACGTGTTGCGTATACACGACGCTTGTACGCCTATTGCGGCATTCGCGGAATGTTGCATGTAACACCGGGTGTTCGCAAGGTTTCGAAGAAGTTCGCGAACGTGTATTACAATGTAACCCGTCACCTTACGTAACAGAAAGCACGCGGTATCGTTCGGATACGGGAACGACTGAAACACGGAATTCAATTTACATCGGAGCATCTCGCCTCGCCGTAAAAATTTTTACCTTGCAACCGCCCGCGACTGGACAACACGTTGTGCTTGCAAATCTCCTTGTTCTTCCTGTAATCGATGCACACGGTTGCCAGCGAATGCACTTTTACTCCTAAAATAGTCGCTGAACATCTCGAAAAATTCCAGTCGCGTCTCCTTCAATCTATTTCTGTTTGCAATGCTAATTCAGTCATTAATTCAATTGTTTAATTTCATGGTGATCAATAGTCAGCGGGTTTTATGTATTTATGACAAAAATGAGTAGCTGTAATTGGAAACAGTGAATTATTTGAAGAATGAAAAACACTGTTACACATAATTTTCAGCCCAATAAACGCAGTAAGAAAGAAAATCAATTTCTATTTCATCCCCGCTTGTTGCAAGGGGCCAGTCTACCGAATTTTCGAAAGCATTTGCACGGCCCTGGGTCATAGAGATAGGACCGCCCCTGTCGAAGAAGTAGGCGGCGTTCACCAGCCCTGATCGTTGGTGTTACTCGGCACTCTAACGTCGTGCCGGAGACCAGGGTTAACGAAGAAACACTGTGCGATGGCGGCCGACCGAACCTGGAAATTCCTCCAGTTTTTCAACCCCTTGGTTCTTTATCAGCTAGCTACGCGGAATTCCAAGAGATAACCGCGCATCGATGTTAAAACTGTCCTCCACCGTTTCCGGTGCAGCCTCAAGGACGCAGGCTCCGAACTAAAAAATTAATTCTTCGGAATGCAACTACAAAAAATTATTCAGATTATCACTATATAATTTTCTTTCATTTAATTGATTTGCACGATAAGAGTGCAATTGGGGCATTGCGGAAATTTCCCGCTTTCTGCGACAGTGTTGATGAAAGCAGTTGAAGCTTCCTTCAAGCTGATCTGTCGAAATTATAAGACACTTTTTACTTAGTCACGGAAATGGGAATAGCTGGAACAGCTAAACAATTGTTTCAATATTATGACTACCATGTTTTCATCCTCAGACCATTCTAGACGCGACTCCTTTTCGAGTATCCCAGTGAACCGAGTTTTATTAGAATTGTCAGATGGAGAACCAAAATAGGGACCATAGAATTTAATCTCAATAACGCACTTCAATGGATCCACATACAAAAATTGTAAAATGCAACTTTTACTATTTTCTCCACAATTCCGACCAATTGCAATTTTTGAGAAAAATTTCTTTTCACAACCTGTAGTAAACTAGCTGCTCTAGCCTTCCCAAAAAAAGTTAAATCGTATAGTTGAATGTTAAAAAAGTTACCGTTTTTTTTTTTAGAGCGTCCGAATATTAACGGAGTCACAATCGTGATACTCTTGCGCGTATCAATTTTCGAATATTTTGCATTCAGAAACGCGAATAAACTCGGTGTTATAGTAATACGAAAATCTCTGAATTATAAAACCTATTGCAATTGTAAACATTGTATAATAGGTCATTATACCGGAGTTAACAAGAGGTGATTCAATGTAATACTAAAATAGAGATTGAACTCGTCATTTACGATATTTTTAAACGGGGATCTTTATTTTCTCGTTATTTATTTGTTTTCCTCGTCGATGATTCACGAACGGTGTCTGCGGGCCGTAAATCACCGCGCAAACATTGTAAATAGCTCGTCAACGTAAATGCCAAAAATTACCGAAGCCTTTACCCAGTTTACAACCGATGACATCACCGCAGACGCATCTGCTGTTTACAAACAAAGTGACGAATTAATGAATGACGTACATCGGACTTGATCATTCTCGACATAAGCCGCCTAACTTGTTTAAAACTCTTCTCGTTGAGTATTAAACAAAATGAATAGATGCAATTTAAAACCGCAAAAACATTAAAAGCTTTTAAAGATACTGTTATATTATTTTCAGACTGTTAAACATATTAAGAAAAATAAACTTCTGTTTCGCTCCTGTCTGTTGCGATTCAGGTGGAAAATGTTTATTTTGCACAAACATCCGCTTGTCTACTTATAATTGTTACATTGTTAATAAATCTATTTTTCCATTTTTTTTTTTTAATATAAAGAACTGACAAAACACAAGCCGAAAACTGATCCAGCTCCGTTCGTTGGATCAACAAAGTGTTCGATCCGGATCCAAAGATGTCTCGTTGTCGAGATAAATTTCCAAAGACGCGAAACGAGCTCCGCGTTTTTCGTAGGATTATAGAGAAATAAAAAAGGAAAAAGTAAGCCGTGTATCATATTTATGCGCAACCAGCCATAAAAGCAAAAAGGGGCCGGGGTGGGCGGACGACGGTGAAAGCGAATCTGAGTCGGTAGTATCATTAATCTGCCAATAAAAGCCAGCGTAAGGCTCGTAATATCCAGTTTGTTACAAGAAATATTTGTTTACCCGACACGATTTCCTTACTCGTGAGCCTGAACGGGGACAAAATTTGCTCCGCGCGGAAGCCTGTCCACAGAGCTCTTTAATTTTATAATGCACGAGCCCGAATACACATTGAAGAGTGTACATTTGTTACGAGCCGAGGTTCAGGCAGCTATGCGGGAACCGAGGGAGGTTTGAATTAAGAGATTTTCTGGGTTTTTTATTTCATCATCGGGTCGCCTCGTGTTAAACAAAGGAGTGGACTAGCCAATGTCTATTTCACCACCGGGTCGCCACTTATAAGGAATAGGGTTGCGGTTCCGCGGTCTTTGTAACTTATTAATCGAATAGATACACCTTGAGCGGCAAAGGTGTATCGTCGTAGAATACTAGCGACTGGGAAATCGAAAAGGAGTATGACTAATGGAAATTAACTCAGAATGGATTAATACAGATAATATATTCTCGATTGTAAATGGGAGATACAATTGTTAGCGTAAATGTGTCGCGGTTTCGCGGACTAACGCTCTCAGTGTTAACGCACCGAGAAATGCGGGGGCGATTTACTATAGAGTGCTCGATAAGGACTTTAACACCCGATCTTGCTCGCTATGACTTTCGTCGTGGAACGATACGTACTGCGCGTGATCACTTGAATCAACCCAACTAATAGGAAGGATCCATGCCCTTATATAGTACCCAAAATCGGACCTAAGCGATGGTGGGGACCACGCGCTACTTCCGATTAGAATTGAATTCTTAGAAATTATATAACTCAATGCATCGCTTGCAAGAGCCCCACCATGATCCGATTTTGAGTAAGCCCTTTGTTCTTAAATAGGCCCTCTGTTTCGACACATATCTCCGGAAGGGTCAAGAGTCACCAACGGTAGCGTCTGCATACGTAACACATTTATGAAGAAATTAACTGTGCGAAATATAAAACAGTGAGAAATATAAAGGATCTAAGAACATTGTTGTTTTCATCGCGGTTGTTCAAAATGGTTGTAAAACTCAATTTTTACTGTTTTTCACAATTCCGACCAAATGCATTTTTTCAACATATTTTTTAGACGTCGTTTACTAAACTAATTCTTCTAGCCGTACAGAGACGTTGAAGTCGTTTGGTCCATTCATAAAAAAGTTATTCTGATTTAAAGTGTGTGTGATCAGTTATGCTCCTAACTGTATGTATTTATTGGAGCGTATTGAGTCTTACGTTTCACTCGCAGTAGCGGCACCGCTCACACGTGTGTCTAAATAAATATATAATTAATTTTAAATATTCATTAGTTGAATTTGACTTGGAAAAAAAGGATAAATTTAGAATGTAACACAGCGCATGGAATGGAAAGAGCAAATTTCGATAGTCCCGCCGATGTCGAAACACATCAGGTGTGCATTTTCAGGCACAGGTGGTTTTAATGGGTTTATTTCGGAGGCGATAATCCCGAAAGTATCATTACCGATGCGTATCAGTCTGATCCAATAAAACGTTGGTAGCTTACAGCCCTGGCTCGTCACCCAGCACGTCCGTCGATGAAGCTCCCGAAGAAAAGCAAGAGATCCCTGGCAGTTCACTTCTTCCCCCCACCCCCAGTATCCTTTCTCCGTCTGACCTGTGCCAGGATCCCCTCTCCCTCTCTTTCTCAGCCAAGAGAAACAGCTACGGAATAAATAAAGTAAATAGAGGAATATAGGAGGTAAATAAAAAATGTGGCAGAGCAGAAGAGAGAGGAGCGTGCATGTGAGGGAATGGTGAGAGGGTAGAGAGCCAACAATAAAAAAAGAAGTTAAAGGGAAAGAAGGAGAGGAGAGGAGGGAAAGGGAGAGGGAAAGGAAGGGAGAGTGCCCTCAGGGCGAATTCCCGTCGAGCATCGGCCGCTGCAGAATCCAGAGGTGCGTTCACCGGGGAAATCCCTCCCCCGGAGATTATCTTCTCAAAGAAAACTCGACGACTCTGCACTTTAGTTCAGCCTGCCAACCGAGTGCCCGTCGATTCGCTACATTTCACCGTAGAAAATCCGGCGGAGGATAACAACGGGCTGGCGCACACAAAACAGTCGAATTTCAGTGACCGTCATCCAAACACAATCCATTTACAAGCCAATCAACGCATTTGTCCGTGCCCTTCATTGTCTTCCCGTTGTTTCGATTTCGAGCAATTTCCTGAGCAAACGCGTAGAATATTCGCTTTCATAATAATCATTGCGAGCAATGCTACATGTATGCAGTTCGGGGAACGTAACCGTGGTATAAAAACAGGAGTTCCGCGAAACTGGAAACTGGATAGAGAAAGCTTTCTATTTATATAAATACAACTCATTAAATGGGACTGCGACTTATTTTCGAATTTTTCTGTTCTTGTTTTATGGATTATCACTAGACTGCGGATTTTAACACCTGTGCTTGAATATTATTAAACTCATGCCTTTTTTATTTATGCATGTAACCGTGTAAATTATAATTTTTGAAAAATTTTTTTTTGCACATCATTTAGTAAACCAATGCTTCTAATTGCTTACAATTAGTTGTTTGGTCGTTTGGTACAATTATAAAAAAGTTATTCTGTCTGAAAGGGCGTACGAACACTTTTGTGGGCCACTGTATATTTAAATATATGTATGTGTATATATACATAATTACTTAAGGTTCCGCCGGACTGGCTTGGGCAGCGATTTGGCAGTGGTCGTGGGAAAGACACGACGAGAGAATCAATGGCTACGTGGAAAAGTACGAAACTGCCTGGTTTTCACCTTGCGGCTGAGTGAACTCTTGGGTTGTCACGAGTCTTGCATACCATTATGTAACATGTTCAGTTTAACACGTTCAATACGGGTCAGTTCTGGAACTGACTTAAGAACAACTTCGACCACGCGAGTCCGTTCTGGAACTGACAAACGGACCTAGCGATTTGCGCTCAAAATTTTTGTGAAAAAAATGTATTTATTTCATAAATATAATTAATAATATTAATATTTAGATTTCACAAAAAAAATTAAAAAGATTCGCGTTGGGGCGAGTTTTAGATCGTCAAAAACGCATTGAAAGTGTGAAACAGATAAGGTAGACAGCTCTGCTAATTTGTTCCTCTCCCTCTCTCGCTCTCTCCTCCATTTGCGAGTGCAACTATACACATCAGCTCATAAACAATTTCGCAAGAATGAAATACCGACTGCATACGAGTTTCTAGCTCATGGAAAGTTTATCTCCCCCATCCGTCCGATTTATAAATCTCCGTTCGATACTTTAACGAGGCTAGCAAAAAATTCACTAATGTTTCCAGCGTTGATCAAGAACTTTATTCAACCTCTTACAACAATTCAATCGGAGCAGATAACACTCAACAGACAGCTTGCCAATTTGTTGTGGGTACAAAGTTTATACTGCCGTTTGGGAGTGTAATTGGGAGGAATGGAAAAGTTACGCCTTTCGTAGATGCAACGCGGTATATTTTGGGAGTGTAATTGGAGTGAAGGAAATAGGGTACGCGATTCGGTCGCGCTGATACGGTGGGATTGTTGTGGATACATAAAAAATGGTGTCTTTTGGGAGTGTGATTGGGAAGAATGAAAAAGCTACGCCTGCCTTAGGTGTAACGCGGTGAAAATTTTACTTTACGGGTTTCTCTACCTTCACTACCACACACATAATTGGAGTGAAAGAAATAGGGTGAGCGATTCGGTCGCGCCTAATTATAAAAAGCTACGTCTTTCTTAACAAGATCAAAATTTTACTTTACTCGTTGCGGTACCTCCTCGGAGCGTAATTGAAGTGAAGGAAATAGGGCGAGCGATTCGGTCGCGCTTAGTATCGATCAGTGATACGGCGGGATAGGACACATCTCTTCTCAGAAATGATCTCGAGGCGATCTACCGGCGAACGGTCGTCTCTCTTTGTCTCTGTCGCTCCTTGTCGAGCCGGGGCCGGCCCCTTGTGTGTCCCTGTTGCGTTAGTTGGCCAGGTCGGTGCCAGGGAGTCTACCAGCGATAACCAGCTGCGTGTCGCACCGGTAGACTGCTTGCTGCCTCCGGCTGCTCCGGGAACTCTGGGACCGGTTATACTTGACCCAGCGGTTTACACGCGCTCGCCGCCACCAGCACCACCACCGTCGAGGCCGGATCGCACCGCTACCGAAACACGTACCTACATTGTCTGGACAAACTCCAGCACCGCTGTCCTCCTCTCTCTCTGCCTCTGCCATACCTCCCAGCCCCTCTCCTTTCCCTGTCTCTCTTATTCATCCGCTGTCACACGCATACACACAGCCTCCGGCCGGGACCGATACACATTACCTCAATCCGCTTCGTCCCACTCCTTCCTCCTTGCATCCGAATATTTTTCCGCTTATTTTTACCGTCGCCACACGGTTCTGTATGGTTACTAGAACGACAGAAGGGAACCGAGAGATTAAATCTGTGCTCGCCAGGAAAAATGCCGCATGTCACAATTTCAAAAAAAATTCGAGTTTATGCATCCATCGAGCTTTATAGTATAGAATTTACGTATTTACCAAAGAAAGTCATAAAAATCAATTCGACAGACTCCGAAAAATAATCCAATTTAACCGATGTCCTATGTCAAACCGTAAGTGATGAATACTTGAAGGGGGTAGTTTCCAGGATTACAAGGGTGTGGGATGCGCCTTCTCATTTGTCGATAATGCAAGGATGCGGTTTTTCAGTAGTCAAAAGCACTTGATAAATGATCAATCTAGGCCGCAATCGCCCCCAAATTTCCTATTTTCACGTTTACGAGGCGTAATTTGAATAGTTGGAAATTGGAGGGCTTAGAGAGATTTAAATATTGAAAAATTCACATTATACGGCAGCATGTAGTTGTCGCAGTTTTATACCAAATAATGCAAATTACACTTCGTAAACGTAAAAATAGGACTTTTGAGAACGATCGCGGTCTAGATTGATCTTTTATCTACGATTTTGGCTACTGAAAAACCTGATCTTTGCATTATCGAGAAATGAGAAAGCGCATCCCGCGTCCTTGAAATCCTGAAAACGAGACTACCCCTTAAACGGCAATATCTCGAAAGTGGAAGTATGTGACATGCAGCGTTCTTCCTGACAACCGCAGAAATACACTCCGAGATATCTCGGATTCAAACGCAGCGTCTCGAATATTCGTGGTTTAATCGAACGTATCTCTCCTGGCTGTTAGAAAATCGTGTAATTAAACGACGCGCTCATGCTCATACCGGTTTACATTAGAAACGCGGTCGTATAAACTGTCCTTAAATGTACGGAACACTCTGTTATGCCTCCGCCGACGCGGATTTCGAACTTTCGTTAACTATCTTAGAGCTATGTACAAATACAATATCCTTCTCCCGGTGATTCTTCACTTAACGTATTTCTCCATAAATTTACGGTGGAATTCACTCCGCAACGAGTCGTTTATGAACATGTCGTGTTTCTTCTTCGGCTCCGAACGAGCACAGTTCTTGAACACTACGTCGTCGTCCCAACGACGTCTGACTTTCATGTCGGTTCGAGCACTCTGCGAAGAGTAGTTCAGCAGAGGATTACCGGAGAGAATGTTCTCCATTCTTATTCTTTCCTCTTCCTGTCGTTTCTCCATTTCCTGGAAAGTACAAACGTGTGTCATATATTTAAGTAGCTACGGTTGATGTATTTTAACCATTCGAATGCCATGCACTGTTCAGATTTCATGTGGAATAATGCCACAGCACATGGTCAAAAGTGGTTTTTCAAAAATGGTTGAAAACAGCGCAATTGCACTGCTTGGCATTATTCAACATGGCATTTTTTAATCTTTAGTTACTCGCATGGGGTCATGGTAATTTCGATGTCTTCATAAATGCGCAATTCCTGTCAAACTTCCTGTCGAATAATGTTAACGGAAACCTAACTAATGTAAGCAAATAATTAATTAGAACTAAAATAGTTGTTTTTTTTATTTGAAACATTATTACTGGACTTGCAGATGTTACATAGACATTTATTTCCTTTTTTAATCACTATAATCGTACGAAAATGATACAACTGCATTTTGAAATTGTTTAAATATTTTATCTGTTTTCCATTTGATCTAGTCATTTTTATCGTAAATGTATAAAAATCCGCAGCCTGGTTATTATATTGGGGTCCTACAAGACAGTTTTGCATAAATACAGGTGCGAGTAACTAATAGTTAAAGAACCATACAACATTCCAACTTCTCTACCGTTTTCCAAGTAAAACCGCAATAACAGCCGTACCTTCTTTGCCTGCTCTGCGGCTCTCTCCTTTTTAATGCGCTGTAACTCTGCTAGGAGAGCAGCAGTATCATCCTCATCACTATCGGAGTCTGAATCATCATCGTCTAAAGGATCGTCCGCATCTAAGCTAGCCGTTGGAACTTGATCAATCTTCTGTCTTTTAGCACTTGTCGTAGAAGTCTCCCGGGCAGGTTCTATCATCCGTCGATTCGAGCTTTTGTCCTTTTCTCTTTCGCGTTCGCGTTCTTCCAATTCCTTGCGGAAATCGCGATTTCGCAGTTCCTCAATTGTTCCTTGGCCATGCTCCCTAAAGGAAAACTCATTGAAATAAGTAACAAGTCACATATTCTACACAACTTCGTTCGTACATATGTGTATGGATGAATAAGGTTAGAAACAGTTAATTATCAAAGAAAAAAGCAAGGATTATGTTTCTAAAACCGAAGCAGTCGAGTGGAGATTTTTGGATAATAATATGAAATGAAACAAGTACCTGTATTTTAGTTTTGTGTGAGACGGTAAATCTCGGCTGCTGTATTGTTTTGATATAGCGCTTAAATCCTTCTCACCACGTCCCTGTCCTCCTCTGGCAGGTTCAAAAGTGGGTCTAGCGGCCGTGGTCATTTTAAATTGAAGTTAGAAAAATTCCAACCAATTTACAAGTTTTTCTCCGTTTTTCTCGAAGTGAGAATTGCAAGTTTTTCAAAACACAGCTGATCTCTCGATAAATCGTACGCTTTTATTCCCGTCACAAACTTTGAGAATCAGTGTGAACGTCTCGGGCTATATAATTTTCTACCTGTGACTGTGACAAAGAGGATAGGAGATTGGGATTTCGCTTGGTAATTCGGTGCGTTCGATATAGTGCTGCCCCCACACCAACTTTCAGCCTGTTTGAAGTTCGGTTAGAAACGCTTCGTTATAAAGTTATAAACAAATGAAATTGAATTTGGTCTATAGTTATCATGTTTACTATATACATCTTGGAGTGATTCAACATGAAATGACGAACAACTTGTATACATTTATTTATTGTTTATTAAAGTGGAAAAATGCCATTATTATCAAGAATTATAATCTGAAGAAATTTAATATACTTTATACTATTATTTGCGTCTCATGTAAAAACGCTGTCCAAACAGCAATTATGAATAATTTAAGCACAATCGAGATACAAGATAGACCCAACAGCCCATTGTATGATTACAAGATTATGATCGCTATCAATAATGTCACAAATATATTTCAACTGACACAAAAAATACATTTGGATGTTAGGTATATAATATACTTCAGATTGAAAGAACTTTGTTATCACGTTTAATGTTTTATTTGTTTTTTCTTTAGAAAAGGTATAAAAGAAAAAATCAGTTACATTTCGCTATATATAATCTGAGGAAACTTAAACAAGGGTATTCGTAAATCGTCGGTACCTTACTTGAAAATTGTAATTTTGAGAAAAACAATTTTCGAACTCACGATTTGATTTCGAACTCATTGTAAAATCTATCCTGGATAATCAATTCAAATGGGATTTACTATAGATAGTAATGTCTAATTATTATGCACATTTCTTACACTGTAATGTCCTGACGTCCGAACATCAGCATATTCCACTTGCTGCATCACTCAAACATTTAACAATTTAATATTACATTGCGAAAATATTACTATCACATCTTTATCGTTTTGAAATTATTTAATAATTTCTAGTATTTTCATATTTCGTGTCATAATTCGATGCATTACGATTGCACCATTTTACAGGTCTTCCCTCGCATAGTGTGACTTTCGTCTCTGTAGATAGTGTTACTTCTTTTAACCGCGCCTACTAATACTAATGCAATGATGAAACTTTATTTCTTTTTAGTTATTTCGTTACGTAACCTTTGCGAACGGATTGATGAAATTTTTCTGATTAAAATGAAACCAAACACGATAGAATTGCGATTATAATTATGAAAGTTTCGATCGCAAAGAAGGACAGACGTACGATTGCAAAACCTTTTCATTTTATATTCTTTATTCGCAGAACTTTTACTAACACGTTCGTAAGATTTACCTGGTTGATAAAAAATACCAAACTTACGTTGTATATTATAGATTGTCTTATCTACGCTAGTAACACTATGCGAGGGAAGACTGTGTATAGCGTTTCATTGAAATTAATCTTTTTTTCTTTGTTAAATCTAATCAAACAAACGGAGAGACGAATAAAAATTTAATGATGAATCGTTGCTTCATCTAAGGAAATATTATTGTCGCATTGGCTACGAAATATTTTGTCAGACAAACATCGGCGATAAATAGGCCATAGTTGTTTACAAGAAAAATTTGTATAAAATTGTTCAGAACGAAGTTGGTATAGTATATCTGAACCACAATAAGTTAGATACCGCTAGCTTTATCACGTAATCATGCGGCTATTAAAATCATAGCGGATTAATAGATGATGCACAAGTATTGCCAGCAATGCGAATCTTAGCGTTTCGAAGATATATAGGACGTGATAATATTACTCGGTAGAAATTTCTAGAGTAAACCGTAAACTATAATGCAAATATTTAATCAGCTACTGCCTCTGTACAAAAGACGTGTATAGTTCAAATAAAACGATGGCAGTGAAAAAATATCAAATTAATTATGTCACTAAAATTTTTTAAATTCGCATGGACGGAAATTACTTCCAATGTATTAGGTCGTTCGGAAAGTCATTTCGTTCTCTGAAGGGAAAGACAAAGCCAATTTTTTACTTATTTAGAATAAGATTTCACAGGCAACTTACAGATCCCATGTTCGTAGAATTTCTGTTTTTTTTAGTAGCCGAAAAATTGAGTTATATGACTTTTGCACCGCATAAAGGATGTGTTCTAAAAAAAAATGTTTTTTTTTCATAAAGATCCATAGTCTAGTAATAACAAGTAATGGAAGCAACGTCATACCTACACGAAAAACGAAATGACTTTTCCGAACGACCAAATAGTATTTGTATAGGTGTAGTATGACAAAGTTGCTCGTATAAATCTATGAATGAACGTTTCAACAAAGAGGTGTAACGTACAACTGCCTCAAACAATTAACACGTTGCGGTCCTTCAACGGCGTTTCATCTTGCAGACCGCAAGACAACGCGCATCTGTCACGACTATTTCTTCCAATGTCAGCGAAATAAATTTAGTGATTTGATTGGAACTCTTCCAAGTGACCGTTTGAAAGAGATATTGGCATTACTTCTACGCTGCGGCACATTATCCGAAATCACTATATTTACTCCCCTAACACTGCGGTTACTGAAAGATTCTCAGTCGTCACAGTTTGGTAACGTTAATATACATGTGTTGTTAATTTAATGTAATGTTAAATAGGATGTACTTGCTATCGTTAAAAATATCATTGATTGGTAACCTTAAAAAGACAAAATGATAAAAACATGATTAAGTAGTTTGACAAAAGAAAAAAAAAACAATGTTAAAATGCATTGTGAAAAGGAACTCGCGTTTAC
Organism: Lasioglossum malachurum; assembly: GCA_028455605.1. Classification (NCBI taxonomy): domain Eukaryota; kingdom Metazoa; phylum Arthropoda; class Insecta; order Hymenoptera; family Halictidae; genus Lasioglossum; species Lasioglossum malachurum. The sequence goes on along the minus strand of CM052313.1, from coordinate 7,164,253 downwards.
TGTCCTCGATGCAATTGCAAAATTGTATTGCAAAATATTCTTTCGATCTATATCACATGCAAGAAAAATATTTAAGTATATGTTAAATGAAAGTTCGCATGATTTTTTCAATTAAAAAGCACAACTGTTGTTATCGAACACACACGAAAAGTAAAAAGAAGCATACGCAAACATTCGAATTTATATTTATTGGAAAAAATGTAAATTTTACGTTAAAGTAATTTCATGTAGTACTTTGATTTAACTAGTTTCTCATATCTGCGTTTACATCTAACGAAAAGTATCACTAAGTACGTAGTACAGTTTTTACGTAGTTGAACCAGAGAGAGAGCGTTACAGTTCAACAATGGACCACGGACCGCAATGTGTTTACATTAAATACAATCACCGACTATTTATGAAATAGTTCAGTGTGGTTGCTTTACTTCTAACAATTGAGGATAATTTTCTACTATGTTCAATAAGATTCCTTCAATGTATGCTCTTAATTGAGTGTTGACCTCTTGCTGCTCCTTTAAAGCTTGTTTCATCTGCAACAAATCAATTCGAATAGAATCGGAACAGACAATTGAATGAAACATCTTATTATCAATATCTATGACTTAGTACATACTTCCGATATGCTACAAAGATCACGATAATCACTAGGGATCTGGCCATCCATCTATAATGAAATACAATTATTATTAGAGTCCTACGATATATTATATAATATATTGAAGATCTAATCTGTGACGTACTTGATCTTGATTGATGCCAGCTAATAATTCTACCGCAAGACTAGGTCCTTTCTCAGCATTACTGTTACAGGGATTTAACGTTAAAAGTTCACGGCCTGCCTGCAGAGCCGCTGCAGCTTGCAATTCGTCTCTCGATTCTTCTAGACCTGAGGCAGTACGTACAACGAATTTAATTAGTTCTACAGGTGTTGCACTCCTAATTCATCCTTTTGCAGATATAGTATTCTTAAGTTTTTGTGAAAAAAAATCAATTCAAATGTAAATTGATTGTTAAGAGGGTAGACTCCTAGATTGATTTTTTATCTTTGCATTATCGAGAAATAAGGTGGCGCATCCCGCACCCTTGTAATCGTGGAAAATCGAGTCTACTCCCTTCAGAAATTCAAAATTTTATTTATTGCAAAGATGTACGTCCAATACTTATTTGAAAGTAACTATCCATTCATTAACTTTGTAATGTATGGAAACTGTATGTAGTTAGATCCAATAATATTATTACTTTTATTATGCGTCCGTAGTTGTGCCACCTGTTGTAGTAATTCATCTACTCTTTGCTGGTCCTCTACTCTCAATGCAAGTTCTTCTCTAGCAGCTTCCAGCTGATGGTGAGCCTCGTTTGCTCGACTTATGGCTTGACGTTCGTTTTCCCGTGCAATCTTGGTTTCCATCATAGATTCCTCCAGCTCATTCTCCAATCGATTTTTCTCCGACTTCACCTTTTCTAATTGTTCCCGTAACCTTACTATTTCATCTCTTAAACCATTCCTTTCAAGCTCGATTGCTTGCAATTTTATATTATAATTTTCTAGTTGCAACTGCCGCTCGCGATCCAACCGGTTCGCCCATTCTCTGTGCCTTCGTTGCTCTGCCTACAAAAATATGATTTTCCATGTTTATTTTATCGACGATTATACACCAGGGTGGCTCTTATTTACTTTTGTCAAAATTTTTTCTCAATTGTTTCGAAAACCGTCTGTTTTACGAAAGAAAGGTAATAAAGGAGATAAATATACGGACATAAAAGACGCAATCTGTCCAGATCTACAGGTTTTGTTTCACATTTTTTGCGACGTGGTAAATAATTTCGAAGATATTCGAGAAAAACGATTTTATGAGCATGGAACATGTTTTCCATGATTGGAGGGTGCCATAAAACAATTAAAAAGTCGAAAATAAAAGCCACCCTAATATACACTATTGTGTATTATTTTACTGATTCGATACAAATTAATTGTAATTGGACACTCAAACGACCGCGCTTATAATAGCTTTCCGAAAGGAAGTACCGAAGTGGAACGTACTTGAAGCCTTTCCTCGGCCCTTGCTTCAGCATCTTTAGCGGCCTCCTCCAGCATTAGTATTCTCGCCTGCAACGTAGCATTTTCCTGCTTCGCTCTTGCGTAGCGTTCTTCGCCGACCGATTGAGTATCCACTAAAGCATGCATTTGTTCTTGAATCATTTGGACCTGAAAACACAAATCATGTTTTAAATATCGGTCACTTTAATGTCTTTAATTTTGCAAACTTTCGTTCGCCTTTAAAAAAATTAAATTTTGTCACGATGCTCTTGTGTAAACCATAATGCATTAGAATTACAAAGTAAGGTTTAACTAAACCTTGATTTTAGGAGATTTTTCAACCTGGGGAGTCAGGTGGTGACGCGTTAAAAAATGTTTTCAAGACACAACTGCGATCGCGATGCGCGCACAACTGCTGCGTTTCTCGTCGCACGTAACTGTCCTTTATTCTCACCAATTAATAGACCTGACATAATACTTTATTACTGACTTTAGTACTGCCGCGAAATTACCACCTACGGTGGTGACTCTCGCGCAGTACTGTATACATATATATTCTTTTACTGAACAATTAAAATCACTTGAATGGCCCTTGAATGTTGAGAAGCAAAATACGACGGAGTACTGACGGTCGTGTCGACGAATACCTTCCGTTTAGAAACTTGCGCACGCGACTATACATTCCGAGGGTTTGCCGTTGGTGGTTCTCAATATGTCTAAGTAAAATGTCAAGCTCGGCGATTCTCTTATAATTATATATTTACAGTACTCCAGTAGTATTATATAAAAATAATCTGTGCTGTTTTATATTTAACCCTTGTATAGTCAACCGGGTACCCATTTTTACTGTATTTCTTTCAATAATTTGTTACTGTTCCTCTAAAACATATTACAAAATTTCTCTGAATATCCATTCTTTACTCGCTAATATATTAATTTATAGTCTTATAATAAGAATTTGCAAACATGTTAAATACAGAAAGGTTTTAAATAATCTATACATTTTGGTTGACTACACGAGGGTTAAAGAGGTGCGGCTAGTCTCTAAGATTTTCTTCTCTTCCATAATTGCATAGAAGAATTCAATGTAATTAAGTAAATAAAGTTAATAACCAGAAAAAGATCGAGGTCCAATACGCTTCCGAAGAATCTATAATTAGTTTCTACCAAGCAATCAATGAGCACCGCTGCACCCAATGGAGGAATTCTAAACATAAATACGCCAGCAACACATGGCATTAGCTTACCGTAAAGGTGATAGTGTATTCCTTACGTTACAAATATAATTTTAAATATTGTAGAAAATGCCTCGAGTATTACAATAATTATTCCATTTAATCTTCAACCACGTTAAACTTAAATTGGAGATGCACTTTCCAATGATATAACAATTACAAAAACATCGATGCAATAATAGACCGAATATATTACAATTACTTTTTCTGTCACAAAAATTGTAAATAATATACAACAAATTATCTAACTAAACAATTCGGGTTGCTCCGACACATTTAAAAAGGAATGTTGTTTAAATAGCCGCGCATTTACTCGAATTCCAAATCGAACTCATTGGAGCGAGATACAGTGAATCGAAAAAGTATAAAGAATGTTTTTCCAAATCCTCTGTATGATTATAAAATTATGAGAATGATTGACAATTTGTTTGTACAATCTCATTGGGAGAAAATACCGCAGTGAAACGTACACCCGTAATAATAGGTACATTTACCCTACACTTACTGCCCAGAAGATGCATAATGCATATGTATACACATACATATGCAGCTCTGTACACAGTTTTTCGATCGCGCGTTTAGTACGGAAGTTTACTGTAGTTCAAAGAATGGTGTGAAGTTCACAACAGTTCACAGTACGTGAAATAAAAAGGCAATAGAAGTTTCTTTCTACATTTTTATTGTACGGAAGTAGGTATGTTTACCTTTTAGGAAAGATGGTTTTCCAAATCCTGTGATTATAAAAATATGAGAATGATTGACAATTTTGTTTGTACAGAATTGTACAAATTTATTCAGAGCGAAATATTCATTTTTACGTATTTCTGCAGTAATAGGTACATCTACCCTACACTTATTGTTAGTGCCACAGAAGATGCATATACACATAGGTACGCAGTTCTGTAAATAGTTTTTCGATCGCACTATAAGCCCGCAAGTTTACTGTGGTTCAACGAATGTTGAACATTTTACCGAGTGCACGGTGGTTCCCACGCGCTACCATTTGCGTATACAGTGGGTGTACGAAGTATTCGTACCATATTTAAAGAATCGGTTCACGCATAAAAAAGCTATGGGCATTGTAAGATGATAAAAAAACCTTTGAATTTCGGACTCGCTATTTTTGCTATTTTCAATCAATTGTATTTCATAACAACCTCGATCGATTTCGATGAAACTTTGTATGTACATGTATATAACTGACTTAGATTTACAAAATACATGTTTGAAATTTTCATTACAGGCGCAGATAAAAGATGAAAAAATCGTGACCTTCTTCCTTCGCAATTGAAAAATATTATTATTTACATATTAGCTAGTAAACTAATCCTTCTAACGTCTCAAAAAAAGAAAACTCAAGCTGTTGGGTCCAATCTTGAAAAAGTTATTCGTTTTAAAAGGTGTACGAATACTTTGTACACTCACTGTAGTTCGAGAGAATCCAATTTAAAATCATGACGTTACCATTCGAAGTAAAATCGTCACCGTCTCTAGATAAAGTCTCGACCTGGCTTACTTGCTCGGTAAGTCGAGGACCACGTCGACGAGGTAGTCGACTAACACGGGAAGAGGGCGTCTGTCCGACGAATTGAAATTGTCCTTCCCACAAGTCGTATTCGAGGCCGGCTCCGGGTCCTGGGGATAGCCCCTCCCCGGATGTTATTCGACTGTCGTTATCATGATCGCGATCATGATCGGCTGTGTCCGTTTGTTCGTCGTAAAGGTTCAAATCCATTTTCAGCATTGGCGATCTGTCACGTCACACCTGTGTCAGGTAGAACCGTCATCCTCCTCGGATTAAACGCAACCTCGAAACACCGGGTGTATTATTCCGTTAGAACGACGTGCAAACACGCTGTTCGTCGCTTGTTCATATTCCCCTCGTGCACACGCACAAACACACTGCACGGCACACTAACCTAACCTCGAAATTTCGTACATTCCCCAGTAGAACCTCGATGACCGATGCTCGAACGATCGGATAATCGAAACCGAACGAACGGAGGGAGAGGTACGGTCACAACAGTCGTCGCACTTCCGTTTCTTCGGGCGTACTTCGAACATAATCGTTCGTCTCGATCGCCCGCTGTAAACTGGGAGTAGCCGCGAGGCTATTTGTGCACTCCGTATATACTACATATCGACTAACTCCGACGCGAATTCACGTATATCGCGCCGCCTCTTACATCGAACAAAGTCTGTAACCGGCCACCCCTACGCGTGCTTCGTAAATCCACTTAGAAAGCACGGTAAAGCTCTTCCTGGCTTTTGTCTTGCTCGCCACAGCCAATTAACCAATTAAGATGAACCTATACCTTCGACACCGATTCCGTTTTTAACTGGTGCACATCGTCAGTCGAACTAGTCGAATACGTGGCACACATTCATTATACATTCGAACGCAGTTGGCCGAGGACAAAATTGCACTATCGTCGGCCTCATATGAAAATTGCCTAAGTCCAAAAAAGTAAATTTTGCAGGAGAAAACCGTAGAAACCCAACAAGGCGAAGCTGAAAACCCAATTTTCATAAAAAATGGATTCGTCAACCTGGAGAACATCTCGAAATTCTTTTAGATGACATATTCGTACATATTTTCCTTTGTCTAATTTCTCTTCTTAAATATACAGCAGGTGCACGAAGGATTCGGTACACTTTTTAAACCCGAACAACTTTTTCAACTTCGATCCAACAGCTTCAATTTTTATTTTAGTTAAATTATATATATATAATTTAATTAGAATATATAAAAATAATTATAATTTTGAATAAATTTTTATTATTATATATTATTATTTAAATGTAATCATTTCAATGATTACTAATTATCAGAGGTCACGATTAATAATTGAATTTTATATTAATCGTAATTTTCAATCAATAATCGGTTTACATTTTGCCAAAATCTGTTCTACAGAGCGAAGCTTCCGCATAATATTCAATTACTCCGGTGAGACAGCATCTATTATATCACGACAAAGCGACGTAATGCATACATTATGAACTGTATTTAAATTTGATGGCGGTAATAAGGCAATAGTTCCGTTTTAATCACTGTGTATGCAATGCGATAATTTCCGTACATGCCAGACGCTAATACACGCCCCTGATATCAACTTGCGTAGCGTATTCTATGTTATTGAATATGTTCCGTATGAAATATGTATATATTATGTATAACACTCTTCATTTGAAAGTAGAACCGTGTCAGAATTTATATTCTCTTTTGTACTACAATTTCCGGCTTTTAATATCACAAATTCCTTTTTCAATATCAAAAAAATCGAAGCACAAAATCGAAATAAATTCCTTTCTATTCAAAATGATTATACATGATTCTACAATTAGAATCGAAATAAGTTCGGTTGTGTAGCCATTTTTACTGCTCGGTATGTTTAATGTTAACTTGATAAATGTTACTAATTTTATACTAAATGTTGTATCGAGCATGAAATATAAAGCGGTGGATATAATGGAAGAAAATGTACATGTCTATGAAAATGTAATGTGCAGAAATACCGTGTAAGATGAAAAGGCTTGATATTATCCTGATATTATCTTGATATTATAGGTTTGGTAGAAATCGTTTGTACAAATTGAATCCGATATAAGCAATCACAGCAATAATAATCAAAAAACTTATGAAAGGCCATCCGACCCAATCAACAAAACCTCCGGGCGTAGCTCTGACACAAGACATGCTTTACCACTTGCTTTTCTCAAGTTTTTATTGGACGTTCACTCAACAGCTCATATCAGAACCAATATTTCACTAATAATTTCATTTGTACGAATAATTTTGTAATCTCACATTTTTAACATAACTTAGTAATTTTTATCGTTTGATCGTATTCCTGTCATACCAGCTTTCTATTGTTTTCATTTCCAACGATATCTACACCGTGAGCGTTTTTTCTCATGCACAAATAAAAAAATCGATTTGGAAAATATACAAGAATCAAGATTATCTATTTCGATAAAGTTTAAGCGCTCCAGCGTCATATGGAATACTACTTTATTATCTTACAAAAATTTGCACGCTAGAAATATAGAGAAATATATCACAACGTACAAACATTTTTACATTAACATTCGCGAAGAACTGTTTATTCGATAAGAGATGCGTGTCCTGTAAACTCGCGTAGGCATTTTACAACACGTTTAATACATTCATTTTCATTGCTCTCTTCTTCAAGTTTATCATAGTGAAATCTGCAATGAATATTTAGTACTAAATAAAGTATTTTCAATAGAAAAGTGTACAGGAGGTTTCACAAAATTACGGTATACCAGTTTAAGAAATACATTCACGGACGTATCATTGGATTAAGGTTCATTTTTGACAATAATGTAAAAATCACATTGAATTAATTTAGTTTAAAATAACGAGATTGTAATTTTGACTTAGACCACTATCATAATTATGGGCACATACATCGGAATGTATTAACATAGAAAGATCACGTGTACGAACTAATCAAACTAATTAGCCGTAGGCATTGTCCCGAGCTCATTCTTCCAGCCGCGTTTCATGAAACATCCTATATACACGATCACCGAATCAGCTTACTTCTGCGTAATCCAATCAGGAGCTGGTAATTGCACAACGTGATTTAATTCAGGAGCCGCGGTAATTAGCGTGTTCGCTTTTACTTTCGCGACGCTTCGAATTTGTGGTATCCACGTATCGAGGGGCGTTTGCATCGATCATTTCTCGATCCGTGATTGATTTACGTGCCAGTTGAACGCGTGCCGGTCGATTCTATTGTGTCGGTGCCAGCGTTCACTTTTTTCATCGGCGAAATCTCTATGATACCCTGAGTCAGGCACTCGTCTGCATCGCAAAACGTCACGGAATCATCTTCACAACCTTCGCAGAAAACCTTTTCTCTGCTGCGATTGACCTTCGAGAAAACGAGAAACTCCGCCGGAAAATTCTGATTCGCGTCCCTTTTCGTCTTCCTGGTCTACAGGTTCAAAAAGACGACCTTTCTGTTAGCGGCCGGCAGCGTACCGTTACTGTTTAGAGTACTCTGTCCCCGCGATTATCGCCCTAGATGTGAAAAACGACCGTGCACTTTACTTCTCGTCGGTAGCAAATTCAATTCGCGCACGGGAATTTCGAAAGATCCGTGTCACGAACCAAGGTGGCTCTTATTTAGTCCTGTCAAACATGTTTGACAACATTTCTTTAACGGCACCCCCACAGTTGTTCTGAATAATTAAAAAAAAACCTGTGCAAAGTTTGAGCTCGATCGGATAACGGGAAAACGTTATCCCCAAATGGATCAAACAATAAGATAATTAATTTAATGCTCATAAAATAGTTAAAAAAAATATGTTAGACAAAACCTGTAAATCTGGATAGGCTGCATCTTTTATGTCTTATCACTGTTTTTCGTAAAACGAACGGTTTTCCAAAAAATTGAGAAAATCAAAGTGTGGTTTCATTATCTTTCATCAGTAAACATTAGCGAAAAATGTGTTATTTTTGTTTTAACTTCAGCACTGGACTAAATATAAATAATTAGACTGCTGGGAAACTAGAATTTTAATGAAACGCTATAGTTTTCGAACCGTGCTGCTTTCAAAAAATTTGATATACAGAAACTGAAAGATAAAAGGATTTATACAAACCGATGTCGTGCCAAAAGAAGGATTGCAGATAACACAGGAAAACAGTATTATACAGTAATTCTGAGTTGAGTGCAACAGAGTATGATGAACTAACCCGAAAAGAAAATCGATTGCACGAGCGACGGTCTAATGAAAGTGCGAAAATGATCGACCAAAGGATGAGACTTCTCAGTGTCTCGATGAGACGACAAAGAGGTAGACGTGTCGACATTATGCATTGTTTTCGCCGCGTTCAGAAGCTATGCGATCGCGTCATCTCTAGAACAATGACGAGTATCATTGTTATCTCTCGCGGTGGAACCACGGTGAATAATGAATGGCAATTAGAGGGGATTCTCCTAGTACCGGACACATAACGATCTTTTTTCTCAATATGTATAAAATTATGCGTGCTTCCTTCATCTTTTCTCTGCACTGAATTCGGAGAAACTAACATTTTAACACTAAACCTACCACGAGGGGTCCAATTCCAGGATTCTAGATTTTTTTTTCATGGGAATTGGTTAAATACATTTTTTGACTCCAGTATATATCATAGTAAAAATCGCACAAAATATAAACAAATTTAATCTTGTTATTTTTATAATACCATACACATTAGCCACTTTTAATGGTCGGTAGGTTTAGTGTTATAATTTATTTATTTAGAGTAACGTCCACTTTTTAAGGATGAAGAAAAGTCAAGTGTCCGGCATTAGGTGAATCGTCTCTATTCAAAGACGAAGAGCATGAAGATTTACTTGGACCGGTGGATGCGTCAGGATAGGCAGCCTAGCGTCCAATCGTCTTCGAGTTTCGCGAGGTAGCAATCGATAGAAGACGATGCTAATGACGCACAGTATCAGGAGAACGAAAAGGATAACGCCGATCAAGGATGTGCCCGAGCTTTTTGGCTCGTGCGTTGGTTCGGTGCAATAAGAATGCGGATAGTATCCTCCCGAATGATAGGGCCCATAGGGACCATAAGGATTCAATGGCTGGTAGGCTACCGGCGGCGGGTAATATATGTAAGGGGGTTGATGAGCAGGGTGCTGCTGCTGATGGAACCTGCCGTTTTCCACGTGATGATCTTCGGCAGAGGATCCCGAACGCGGTGGAGATCGACAGTGCGGCGTGTTCGAAGCACACATCTACGATCTAGAAATCACGTTTCCTTCCATCTAACACCGCTGCCAAAGTCCCTCTAGTGAAAGAAACCCACCCCTTGTCTACGGAACAATAATTTTGATGCACAACTGTTTCCAATGTTAGGTTAAGAGATCTTGACTCGATCAGTGTTCAGGGAACTTCTGTTCGAGAGATCGGTATACTGGGTGAGCCATAACGAACTATGTTCACGTAAGACGTAAGACTTACTGTTTGTTGATTGTGTATCATCTTAAAAACGGAAATATCTCATTTTCACGGCCCACAATTCCGGAGGATTCAGTCTCAATCAGCGTGTCGAATGAAAATTAATTAATTCGTTTAACTGGTCGTGATATTACCCGTGTTCTTGTAAAATTGAATTACGTATTTTGGTACGTCTTGGTCGAAGCAGCCTGCAATTATCTCCAAAAAAGACCAGCCACTTAAGACTAAAGGCCATTAATTGCGGAGATATTTTAATTTGAACATCGCGTGATGCTCCTCAGTTCCGCTAAACTATCTCCAGAAGTAATGCTTTTTCAGTCGTAAAAAGTTCAGCACTTGTACGAAATTACACACTACACGAACCATTGAAAATATATTTATACTATTCGAAAAAAAAGGGGAACTCGGTGGTTCTTGAAACCATTCGACTTTAATTTCTAACTTTTTTTCGATGAGTTTATAGAGTGGTTCTAAGAGAGTCATCTTTCGCATTCGAGTGCAGCACAGACTGCACCCCCAACCGCTTTTACGACTGCATCGTATTTCTTCGGCCGTATAATTTTCTGGGACTAGGGTTGCTACTTTGTAATTCTAATGTCCTGTGTATTGGAAGGTTTACGATACGCCAATCCTCTCGGAGAAGCAGGAAGAAGCTCCCAGGCTTCCTATTGTTAATTGGAATTCCGTATTTCCGTGCCCATAAATAACTGAGCTGAAACGTGTCCCGTGAAAAGAATACAGTAACCGTCAAGGGTACTTTCAAAAGTAAAAACCTCGCCGTTAGAGAGTCGGATCACGTAGCCAGAAGACAGCAGCATGTATTTTCGTCGGCGCACAATTATGCTTGTAGCGAATCGGTAATAAAAAAATTTGGTCGCTTCGTGTTCTGGCAATTTTTACATTCTAATTTTCATTTTTTCTCTGTTACATAAGTAGACTGCGGATTTGATGCATTTATGACAAAAATGAATATATGTAATTTAAAACAGTGAAAACATTAGAAGAATTTAAAGATACTGTTATATTGTTCTCAAAAAAAAATTGAATTTTTATTTCAGCCCAGTTTGTTGCAATTAATCGTAATTTTATGTGTCTTAACTTCAAAATTAAACTTTTCGCTCTTTTCAGCATTCTTTGAGCGGTGCAAATTTCATTTCAACTAAAGTCGTAAAATTTTTTACTGATAAAAAACCGAAAAAATATTGTTATTAAAGATCCGCTGTCTGTGTAGGTGTAAGATAGAAGCGAAGAAATCCGGTTTTAAGTAACAAATACCAAGAGAAATTATTAGATTACGTTAGTGTTTTTTATCGAAATTGAAAAAATTTTTCTAACATTTAAGATAATAAATCTTATCATTTCTATTCATATATTATTAAATAAGTTGTTCTAATATATTGAGAAGCTTTGCCGTAGATGTTTATCGTTAGGAGAAAATGTGTATTACGGTAATAATATCAATAGATAGAAAAAACAGACTTACTCTATGATTGAGATCAATAACATCTTCCTCCAGGGAGACATCGCTGTACATATCGTCCGCGGGATCACAGTTGGAGCCTCTGCCTGAGCTGTTGAAGCTGCCACTTCGATATAGCTGGCTGTAAGAACAATAAACAAGCGTTTTTAAACGTTCTAATTGGACATAACAATTGCAACGTGGCCGAAACATCTTTTTCACTGTCGATGATCATTAGACAGCAGATTATACCATTTGATACAGTAAAAACATTCGAACAATTTCAAAATGGTGTTACATAATTTTCAGCCCAATAAACAATTTCTATTTCGTCCCAGTTTGTTGCGATTCAAGTATAAAAGATTTTTATTTTGCATAAAGATCCGCTGTCTAGTGATCATTATTTCTCTCTTTCTCGATTAACATTATCTTTGTCTAGTAACATTTTTTTCATTTTTATTATAATAGTTACGGTCCCCGCGGTAAAAATGATTTATCAACACCTTTATCGTGCCTAGTAAAAAGAAATGATGTACTGAATAACTGATATTATTTGAGAATGAGAATTTGTTGATTGCTAAAGGAACAGCATTCGTCCGCGCAGAGCAAAGAAAATTGTTGTAGAAAAGTAACAGGAATTTGTTGCGATAGTGGATGCTGTTAGGGGAAATATTTACCGCGTATTTCTCAATCAGCCTGTATATCCTCGGATACTCGTAAAAGCATAAAAGGAAATGGGATGTGGAAGTGCGTGTGCAGGCAGCCGATGCCCACGCTTTAGAAAGTCTGCGGTCGCTTCGCGTTTCGCGATAGGATCGACTTGAAAATTACCGGTCGAATAAGGACACCCCGAGAGAAGTCCCTTTCTGCGAATTACGAATTCTTGGTCGGTGAGAGTTACATGGCGGCTATTGTTAACCCGTGACGTCAATATGCCGGTCTGCGTGTCGAGGGAGAATTTTTAGAAAATTTGCGTTCCAGCCTCCCGAACAGGATCATCCTTATCAAATAATATTACTGTTTCGTTCACAATGTAAACTGACGTGTTCAGAGCATAACAATTAATTTTTAAACGAAATTCTACCGACACCGAATATTTCTTATTCTTCAGACAATATTCACGTTCGCAAATTGCAAATATACACTTGGCAACACTGTTCCGTCGAAATAAATATGTTTTTCACACTGTGATGCTAATAATTTGATCGCACTTAAACCAATGATAATAATTGGAGTATTGTTAAGAAAATCTTAGTCGAATTATTTGTTTTTAATCTAGCAAGAATAACAATATTGAAGACACTTTAACATTGTTAATAAAATTCTACTTTCAACGGGCATGTTATCGCACTTTTAATCATTTTAAGTGTACTTGCGATATGGAAGAACACTTCGCGTAGAAATTACTCATTGTCAATTACAAGTGGTTTTACGGCGATACTACAAATGTTTTTTTTTAGGAGAACCAACTTACGCAACGTCTTACACGATACCGAGTACTGTTCCTATTTATGACGGACAAGTGATGATTCATTCTTACCTTGCTAATGCATTAGTACTAAGTCGCTTCCTTCCGGAACTGAAAACAGAATAACACGACCATAAAAATCCAAAATGCTTATTGAATAATAAAATTTAATAAGTTGAATGTAATTGAAATAATCTTGTAGGAAAAAAGGTACCACCATTAAGCTTATTTAAAAATCAATTTCTCTTCGATATCAAATCACAGAATATTCGTAATGTTTTCGTTGAATGTTGAACCAAAATGTATATAACATTTTTGTTTAACATCACGCCGAAATATAAATAACATATTTATGCAATTCCACCTGCAACAGTTTCTGTGACTCACTCCGTAGGTACATCGAATACTACACTTTCTATGAGCATAACAGGTGACCTAATATTGTATATGACTGATTGTATACATTAGGGCAGCGGTTCTCAATCACTGATACTTGAATGCAAATTAGCTACGTTAATCGCAGTTTTGTTCGAATTGTATTTCGATTTTGCTGCTTATGTCGCTTCTCTGTATCGTAGTACGGCACGGTTACTATTCACAAAATTTCTAGTACGTACTTCTAAATTAGTTTCTTAGCAATTTGCTGGAAATTATGCATTTACGCAGCGACTGAGAACCATTGCATCGAGGCACATGTTGCGCGACATCTGCCAAAGGCGTAAATGTCGCAACTGACGTCGAACCAAATTTAGGTTTCTATAACCGATACGAATGGCCGAAGAAAATAACTGGCGGTCAAAATTCGTTTTACAAGCGGAAGTGGAGCCAAGAAGCGGCCGTTAGTGACTGTGTAAGATGAGCAACTCGAAGAACAAGGCGACGCCACCTCTGGCAAGGACAATCTTCCGCAAGCATTGATCAATTTTAGAATACAGGTATCCTACGCATAACACGTTATTTACGTTCGAAAAACTGCACGCGACGATGATTTGTAACCAGAGTTGTGCTAATTTAAATACATTGTAATTGCATTGCATAATTCAAACCTTTCACTTCATTCAATTGCTAATTACGCGAGTCATGAGTGCGATCGAAATACAATGTAGTTGAAATGAAATGTAATTGAAATATAATATAATGTAAATGTTTTCTCAGTGACAAGATGTTTGAACAAGGAGTACTCATTAAAATTAATTTAAAACTTGCTGGCAATTGCCATCAATTTTTTTTCGGTAGTAATTCTGTTCTATGTCCTTCTACAATTTATATTTCTTTTCTGAAACGAACGTAATAAGCTAGTTTATTTTTGACCACACAATATGAATTTATGAATAATACAATGTTCATCATTGATACTAATCTTTTCCTTCTTCCACCTCTTATTCTTCTTATATGTAAATTCATAATTACACTGTACTTAGTAATTCTATTTCAATTATAAAATCGAATGACATTGTAATTTAATTGAATAAGAAACCAGAGTTACAAATTACGTAACACAACTCAGCAAAAATTGACCATGGGTATCCGATAAATGATTTCTTGGAAAAGTTGGTCACACGAATATTAAATAACAGAATATTTTATATACATCAGAGAAAATGTCTGATAAGGCTTTTTTCGAATCGCGACCTCGGCAGAGTTAAAATTAGCCATCGGAATAACTAGTACATAGCAACTCGAAAGGTCTCCGTTTGAGTCATCGACCATTCAACCTTCAGTTGAAGATTCGAAAATGTAAATGAGAACTATGCTCGACTTTCTTAACATGAGCAATGTGTATTTATACTTGAGACACTGATCTGCGAGTAATTTCAACGGTAGCAATAACAATGCAACAATGTTAGTTCTCAAATAAAGATAATAATGTCCTGTACATCGTTCACTATCCGACATTACTATTTTTGACTTTTATGCGAAGCGAAATGTATTTAGGCCTGGTTCAATACACTCTTATTAAACGTGTTATGCCGCGAGTAGGTCAATCGCTACCAACGCGATGTGCCGTCTATACCTCTGGCAATAAATGTCAGCGTCGACTATATTTTTACACGATTGCTACAATTGTTGAAACTGCGGAGATGTTTCCACAGAGAACCGTTGAATCAATTTCGTCGTTCAGGCGAATATTATCCAGGAAAGATTTTGATAGATATACAAATTTTATACCCGAATTGCAACAATCTGGAGTGAAATAGAAATTTATTTCCTATCTTAATATGTTTAATAGGTTGAAAATAATAGAATAGTATTTTTAAATTCCTCTAATATTTTGACTGTATTAAATTGCACGTATTCATTTTTGTCATAAACGCATCAAATCCGCTGTCTACTAATCATTCCACCTTGACACCTGTGCAGTGCAGATCAAATTATAAATTATGCACATATTGAATACGAAGTCGTATAATTTTTAAATCAATTTGATGACATCAGTTCAATTCACATGACATAATCGCCGATATCAGACTGCAGAGTACTGTATGCACTGCCTAACATATTCTAGGTATGTACACTCGGCTCTAACAACTTCCGTCTACATTGCATAGATACCTGTGAAAACATCTCCTACAGCAAGAGGAAATGTAGCGAGTTTCTTGTAGATAACAGTAGATACCTTTCTTCGCAAATTGAACAGGTTCTTTATCTGTTTCGGTCTACTAAAGCAACATGGGGGCCATAATCTATATCGAGCGGTTCCACGGGAACAAATTTTTTTTCGCACGACAGTCTGGTCATTGTTCTCCAGGTTTCGGAGTTCTGACGAAACGAGTTTGAAAGGAACAAGAATAGCTCAACGCGAACTTTGAGTATCGATATAATTAATATTTTTAACTGTATTATGTTATCTAAAAAACGGTAACTTACCAGGGCGGTGTCCGCCTAAGCGACGTTCTCAACCAGGAATGCCTTCCTATGGTTGAATTCGGACTCCTAGGGTTTCTGTAGAACACGAAATCAGTCGAAAATTCATACATAATTCATACGTAATAAATAGACAGCGGAGTTTATGCATTTATAACGAAAGTGAGCAGGTGTAATTTGAAATGCTGTTACATTATTTGTAACCTAACATGTTCAAACTTTAAACTTTAAACAGAAAATAAATATCTATTTCATTCCAGTATGTTCCCATTCAGATAAAAAATTTTTATTTTGCATAAAGATCCGCTGTCTAATAAATACAGAATAGAAGAAGAAGTGTTCGATTTAAACTCGCTTGCGATAGTTGTTCGATGTCTCCATTTTATCAGGAAATAGTGTGTGAAATTGTCGGTCACTTATCAGGACTAACAGGTGTGTTACTTACTTAGTGAAACATTATTTAAAAATATGAAACAATATTGCAAACGGACGGAACGAAGATTAACCAATTCTAAAGAAATCAGAGTTTCCAAACGATTGAAAGAATGAAACCGCGAGCACGATGTCTTTGTAAGATATTAGATCATATTTTCTCTTTCCTAGGGAAAGTTTCTCTACGTCTTCTATCAGACTAATCCCTGATATAATCGTGGGAAATGATCTGGCCCGAATGATATTAATATACATATAATGTGAGAGAATCGGATTCAACTTTGATGTACATACAAAATACAATATAGAGAAAACAATTTAGTTTAAACGAATTTTGGAAATTTTATATAAACATAATATTGTATAATAATGTGGACGGATCAAATTATGTATCGTCGAAACGCTTGATCTTCACGTGAGAAAGATCCACGCGTGAAAACGATCGCGATCCATTTGGAGCATAGCTTCACGTTATGGGCGCGGAGTGGGGCTCCTATTTGTCTTACAAATAGTTTAGAAGATACTCGAGAAAAGAAGATTTTACTTTTGTTTTGGGGCACAAGTTTCCCCGTTATCCGATCGAGCTCAGACTTCGCACAGATTTATTCAATCATCAGGGAACAATACTGGGGGGTTCGGTAAAAGAAATTTTTACAAAAAATGTTTGACAAGAGTGAATAAGAGGCAACCTGGTGAACGTTACAAGCAAAGCTGAAACAAAGCTACCTGTTACAATGTACAGGCCAGAGCGCCAAGTTTGGAAGGGGATGCGTGACCGTTTCCACGCGAGTAACTATTTAAAGATCGCCAGTGCAGCGGCGGGGTTAAGGGTTGAACGTATCGACAGAGTTGAGGAAAGAATCGATCGTTGCACAGGTGGCAACGTGCCGTCGGGTCGCGAGTATAGAAACGGCAACGAACTTACCGTAGAGAATTGGTGCCGGTGGGCGAGGGTGCAGAGCTGCTACCACCCGGCGAGTCTACCCCGTCGTCGGCATCCCCCTCGACGGAGCCGAAGGCTTCGTAGCTTTCCTCTTCGTCGTGTGTCCTGGCGAGGTTGGTCGCGTTGCATCCGGCCGCGGATGCATCGGCGTGCTCGGGGCTGGCCGAATAGTGACCGGAGTCTTGCAGGTTGCTCGGGTTCACCAAATTATGCAGATCAACCGACATAGAAAGCGAGGGCGGACCGCTTTCGTTCCATTCGATCGCGCCGGTGGTAGCACCGTTCACGCGAGTTCCACCCTCGTCTTCCGCGCTGTACGACTGCCGGTCACTCGGCAAGGTGGCGTCACCATCACGAGCTACGTCACTGTCGGACACGACGACACGCGATGTAACCACGCTGTTGTTAGCGGACGAGAGATCTACGCCACTCGTACAGGAGCTTACCATCCTTCGTTATCGGCCAGGTTGGAGCCTGAGATGGAGCTCGACACGGCCAACTGGCGATGGGAGACGTCGGTCCGAAGTGCGTCCGATCGCCGGACACGCCGAGACCAAGCACCGGTAGAACCGGTCGTTTACTGAAAAACGTTGCTCTAATGAGTCAGAGTTCAGAAACGCCGAAAAAGCGGGACGGCAGGATCTGTGAGACCGAGCGCGACCCGTTCGAATGCCCTGACACCACGGCTACAATCACTTTTCTTCCGTGAAATACGGTACAACGGCCGACCAAATAACTCCTCTCGCCCTACTAGCCTCAGACTCGGAGCGAAACACGTCGTCCCTCGATTAGAAACCCGAGCGTTCGATAACTACACGATCGAGGGGCTCTGGACGACTCCCTCTCCGTCCGGCATCGACACTTTTCAGTTCTCTGTTGCAACTGCAACTGTCTTTCGTGTTTAATTTCAATATAATTTATGTCTAAATAATCGAGGGATTTTCATCAATTTTTTAATAGCGACAGCAATTTTTATTCGTTCATCAATAAGTAACCTCGGATAATGTAATCAGTTCTTTTGACTACTTAATTAAGGGAGTGTTCTCCTCTCCAGGATTGAAAGATAAAAGATCAATCTAGACCGCTGTCTCCCTCAGAAGTCCTACTTTTACGTTTACGAGGCGTAATTTGCATTATTAAAGTATAATAATGTTAATTTAACAATGCGATTGAAGAATTGGTATTCCATTT
This sequence comes from Lasioglossum malachurum, assembly GCA_028455605.1. Lineage (NCBI taxonomy): Eukaryota > Metazoa > Arthropoda > Insecta > Hymenoptera > Halictidae > Lasioglossum > Lasioglossum malachurum. Next base: position 7,145,632 of record CM052313.1, on the reverse strand, counting down.
GAAGAAATAAGAGTTTGCATTTTGCATCCTTTCCACCCGTAGGAAAAGTTGTAGGTGAAGTGTATAGAGAAAGCGGATGCTATTTTTAGAACTAATTGACGACTAACAATAGCGATAGATATTAAAGATTTCATGAACTCTGTAATCGAACTACGAAAAATGAAATCATAGTTTCCCAAGGTGATCACTGCCGCCCACAACTGGGCGTTCAGATGGTACTTCAGATCTAGGCACGTTCAAAGTGTAATATTTTAGTTTAATAATACGCACACAAGCATCCTCACTCAATCAAAGCATTTCCATCGCATTTTGCTTTTTTATTACCGCAAGTTTAAGAAGAGGATGTACATAAACATAGAATATTTCTTGAAAATTAGGGAAAAAATATTCTGTTTCTCATATTAAATAAAGATTCATTTTACATTGAGAAAAAAATATATTTTAACATGAAATAGATATTTCCTGTATATTTGAGAAAAAAATATTTGTTTCTTAATGTAGAACGAATATTGTATCTACTTTTAATATTGTTTGAATAGTATTGAATACGTATACAATACATATTTTGTGCCACTAGGGTAGTGTTGAAACTCTTTTACAAAATCTAGTTGTTCCAGAAAAACTGTTTTTGGTGTTTGAATACCGTCTTTACGAGTCCCAGAGAGGGGCTAATGTGTACAGCCCTGAGTCCAGCGGTGTCTATAGGACACGGTTGTCCGTGGTCTACTTTACGACCGCGCTATGTCGTTTCCGCAAACTGCACAGAATTTCTAGCGTGATCTATCCCCATAAAAATACGGTACCTCCGACAACTATGCGTTAGGTCAGGTGGTCTGCCGTGGATGTAATTTAATGAATATGCAACGCTGCGCGAGATCACAGACGGAGAAAAGCGTGAGAACCGGCCACAGGAGTCATGGTACAGTGATTCAGACTTTAGCAATATGAGAAAACTAGAATGAACTTCGTTACTGCGTACCTTCTTCCCGCGAGATAACATATATTCTTTTTTTACACGTCGGCAAGAATTCCACTGTATTACTCACCACTTATTATATGTGAATAATTTACACATGGAAATTCTATTTTTATTCAATAACAAAGAAAGTGACGTTCTTTGTCACACGTTCCCCTCGTTGTTACGTTGACAAGAGAAATATGACGAATGCACGTGCCCGTCGCTGATCGATTTGCCGGCTATTCGTGTACAATAACTCCCATTAATATTCGGACGCTCTCAACAAGAAATTATGAACTTTTTTGAGAAGTTAGTGCAATTACTCTGCTGCATGATGTGAAAATAAATTTTTTCAAAAATTGCAATTGGTCGTAATTGTAGAGGAAATACTAAAAGTTGCATTTTAAAAATACATTTTGTAGATCTGTGTCAATTTTATGCATTGTCATATTTTCATTGAAATCGGTTGTCTTTTAATCGTTTTTTACGCACCTAAATAAATTAGACTGACCATAAACGCCGATTTTGTCAGAACGGTACTGGTTTTTAGAAAGTTATTGTGGCAAGTGTAATTAACGCTTCACCTACCTGAGCCTATTAATAAGATTACTATATCTAAAATGAACGAAACAATTTCCTCCTGAATATTCCAACGGAAATGTTTTCAAAAATTAATCTTTGTTTTCCAAAAGATTATTTAATTGAATTTTTATTTTTACGCTAAATTCACCAGGATAACAATTGTGCTAATTGTAAGTAGTAGAAGGGGCTTCATAATTGTCGAACAGTGACGTGTTTAAATCTTATATTCCTTTTCCATACGTTTCTACGTGTAGATTCTACATGAAGATTCCAAGAACGACGTCTAGCAAAAATCGGCAAAAGCTTTTCGCAGTAGCTGATGGGTACATTCGCCTTTATGATCGGCGTGATGGATGTCTTTCCTTTTCTATTTTCGGTATGCAAATGAAGACACACGGGCCGTGGTTTGAATACAAAGACCTTTATTACCATTATTACGACTAGTTACGAGAATTACCCATAGGATAGACAGCGTTTCGGTTTCCAGGTACTTGTCACTCGGAACGGAATGCATAGATGCGTTTCGAATCGCTGGGAGATTCCAGTACGCTATTTAGAGCAAGCTCGAAAGTGTGGACGAGGGATATACTTGACGTTCAGAAGACTAGAACACTTTAACCTTAATTACGACGACACGAGACCGCACCGAGCCCATGATTACATGGACCATACGAAAGTGATCTTCGCAAATTCGCTTAGCTTGCGTTATATCAACACATCTGTTCTAATATGATCATCGGATTCAACGTTCAACGCTTTACATCCCCGATTAACTTACAAACGAACGTAACACGTACGAATTATTCTGTGTTGCATCGCCGTAGCCTATACAATATAGCCATCGACGTTTTTCAAAACTCGCAAGATTTATTACGAGTATAATTTTCATCGCTTAGCTCAAACAGTTTGCAAAACATACAACGCTAAACCTACCGAGCACTCGAAGCGATTCAAATGTTTTAGCTTAGAAAAATTACAAGGCTCTATTTATTTAGATTTTGTGCAATCTTTATCCAAATATGTGGTTCATCAATTTCCATGTAAATAATCTTAATAAACCGATCGTTTAACCAGCAGTGGTAGGTTTAGGGTTAAAGTGTCGACTTCAGAGAATATGCAGATATTCTTATTTTCATAGAATAATAGTTAAAATTAGAGATTTTAATTAGATAATTAGATTTGAGTTGCCGTAAGTTCCACAGAAACAAATTTATTACGAATAACTTCATCTTTGTAAAACAGCTGTTCTTGTAGAGGAAGCTTCAAGGAATTGTAATGATTTTTTTTTAATTGAATCGCATGGCGGGAACATCGGGATATTTATAATTTAATATTTATCTTAAAATGTCAACATATGTATTTATAATAAATAAAAATTTTTTATTACATCAATTAAAAGAGCATCTCTTCAGCGTTAGAACGCGTATACAGAAACGTTATTTGGTCATAAAGTAGAACGGAGATATCATTTTGGTTTTTGTTTCATTTGTCCGCTAATATTTTTGTAAATTGCTTGAATTACACGGCTCGAATTTGATCAAACTCATTTTCTCAAAATTTACAACAAAGACTTGCGAGTTTCAAAAAAGAATTGGTGTCTATGTGGAAAATTCTGTGTAAAAAAAAGATCGCTTCTACACATATACATATATGTGTGTATATACAAGTATCACATCTTGGTATCCGTCAAACATTAAGTCAGATTCTCCTAAATTATCACATGTTGCCAATCATGTTGCACGACTCAGCATTATCATTGATAACATACAGTGGGTGTACAAAGTATTCGCGCACCTTCTAAAAACGAATAACTTTTTCAAAATTGGACCTAACAGCTTGAGTTTTTTTAGGTCCAATTTTGAGAAGTTAATGTTTTTTAAAAGGTATACGGATACTTTATACACTGGCTATTAATAACTACCTACCGGCGATTATTTTATAATTTTCGGAACTCTACGACTCAGAACTAAAGATGTTTCAATCAATTTTATTAATAGAAAACAAAATATTTTATTATTCACAAGAAAATTTTTAATCTTTTTTTACATATAGTACACATCCATTGAAAAAATTCTGCTAAAAGACTTCCGTTAGGTAAAATGTTAAAAGATAATTCCTCCACTTCCGGTTTATGTGGTTAGGATACTGTGAAATGCAAAATAAGCTTCCAACAAAGATTACGAAAATGTTTACATTATTCTAACTGACTCACTTCTTCATACTGTCTAGGTTCAAAAGGAATGAAACAATTAAATATTTGACTATTTAGCTCTCTCTATTTTTCAAGTTCATTTGGTAATTTCAAAACCACAATCCGTACGCAGGTACATGCGTACGCTTCTGATTCTGCAATTCGAAAACCTGTCACACATCACTGGCTTAAACCAGCGTGGCGTTCAATCCACAACAAATCATTCTATTTATTAAATTTCTACACATTATCCTAACCCATTTGTAGGTAGAGATAAACAATTCTATACTTACTAGGTTCAAAGGAATGAAACAATTAAATATTTGACTAAATAATTGCATTTTTCAAGTTCATTTTGAACATCTTTTTAAGGGTTGTGTTAATTTCAAAATCACAATACGTACACAGGTACATGCATACGTTTCCGGTCCTGTAATTCGAAAACCTGTCACACATCACTGGCTTAAACCAGCGCGGCGTTCAATCCAAAAACAAATCATTCTATTTATTAAAATCCCACATTATCCTAACCCGTTCGTAAAAGTCACGAAAATGAGCTGTTCTTTTCAGTTTCTCGCAGACACAGTTTCAGAAGAGTTCACAACGATTCGCGAGGGAAGAGCAGGATGTTCGTCGCATTGCTGACCGAACATTGACTCACCTTGAATCGAACGACAGAGGGACAGGTAGTCCTGAGGGAATGCAACGGAATTCTGCTTTCGGCGAATGCACACGGGGAATACGTTTATTCCGGACAGGAATATTCGGTCACTAAAGTAAACACCTGTGTACACTTAAGAGGCCCGCAAAGTCAGGTTGTTCGACGCTTGTTACGGGATCATTCACGAGAGAAATGTCCGTGTGTCGTTTTCGAAACGGGTCTGCTCGCGAAAACGATGATCGGTCGAACAATAATCGTCTTCGGGACGAGGAACGCGTAGACACACAACTGTACCGTGGCAATCGCGAGCAGACTAAACGAAAGCACAACCGAATCGTAACGCGAAAACGAACGAAACAATCAGCCGAGAGGAGCCATGGCAGGTACGCATGCGCAACGGAACAGGAATGTCGTGAATACACGATACGTTTACTACACCTACATACAGACACAGCTGAACGTTACGGTCGTACCCGCAGGTACGAGAAAGCACCAGTGTTTCTCAATCTACGGGATTCGGACTCCTTAAACCGGTTAAAGAGTCACTCCTTCCAGAGCTGGGCATTCAACTAGAATTTTTCGAATTTCGGTGATTCATTAATTCATTCATTGCCATCGATAAGAATGAAAATCAAACGTCCCGACTAATTTGGTCACTCCGATTAAATTAGCCATCAATTATTACTGATTACTATTACTAGACTGCGGATGTTTCTGCAAAATATCAAAATGTTTTGCATTGATTGCGGAAAGCAGAAGTAAAATAAAAATTTACATTAAAAACATTACAATATTTTTAAATTTTTCGTTACTTTTACTGTTCTATATTTTAACCAGACAATTTCATCATAAATGCATAAATATCCGCAGTCTAGTGATTATAAATATGATCGTCGATCACCAATTAAAATTATCAATCGTCTACTAGTTTTTAATCGAAAGAGAATACCGTCTAAATAATATAATATCTTTCATAGTCTATCTTTTTATTGGTTTATTATGTTACAAATTATTGCTGAACAGCGTCAGTAATATTTATGAATAAACGACGTTGACGTTATATTCTTTGTTTTTTCCTTCGTCGTACTATACATTTATTTTTCTTTCAAGTTGGCTGTTTGCATCCATTCGGAGGTGCCTGTGCAACTTATAATAACTCCTAAATCCTAAACAATCTCGATATTATACGGTACTGTTTTTTTTTTAAACAACCGTACTGATTAAAAAACTAATTCTTCAATCATATTGACTTAAATACTTACTATAATTGCAACTATACATCACTTAAATTGAAAGATTTAATTGCACTAAATATCGCCCAATTCCGAGCTTCTTTAACCGGTCGGAGAGTGTTATTTCTTTCCTTACATTTTCCGCATTTGTCGCCAATATAAGTTGGTCTAGCATGCAGTTTTAGCTGAGCAACAAAACAGAAAATGTTCTGTTTAAATCAAGTATATTTTTGTATATATACAATCGCGCAAATAGAGGTAAAAAATGATAAATATAAAGAAAAATATATAATAGATAAATACTGACGAAAACGATATCGCTCAGCTAGAATCGCATTTCGAACCACTTTTCGCAGATCTCGGGCGAGAATTGCATCTCGGATGGCAAGGGAATACGGAAAGCAATTGTCCACGGGAAATCTGTGCCGATCCCTAAAAAAACCATGTACGAATAATATCATTGTTAAAAATATGAATTATGTGTTTGTTTGTTTGTTTTACGTTTCTCATTGTTTCCTTTTTTTTTTATGGCGTGCCGACACTCTCGGAACTTTTCTTGTAGACCTCTTTGTAAACCAATTCCTGCATTTGCATCCTCAGCAGCATTCTTCTATCGGCGGGTAGTGTTCTTATGTGGGGTAACAGACTCATAAGAAAATAGTAATTATCATCGAAACGGTTGCCTTCCAAGGGGTCTACCGTGAGACCAATGCCAGTGTCATGGTCGCCCATCAACACCTGCTCGGGCGAGATGTTCTGCAACATCATCTCGTTTTCCGTCAGGTTGTCGGAAACACTTTGAAACTCGAGATTGTCGAAATTCTCCTCGGGCTCTTGTTTCACATCTATGTGATTAACACTGTCGATTTTCAATCCGTTATCGTTACTTATCGACAGTAAGTGATTCGCAATTGTACCTCGATCCTCCGCTTTTCTATTCGACATCGACGACCCGTTTTGCAGCAACATTCCGTCGGTCTCACCCTCGCTGACTATACGATCGTCGTCCTGACAAGAGTTGCTTCGTTCCCAGATCGGTGGCCGCGGTAACATTTGTTCCTTCAAGAATTGCAAACTTTTGAAGTGAATCCATACCGGCCGGTTCCGGTGGAATTTACTTTTCCGATACACTTGATCTTTTTTCAACTCCGCCCGGAACGTATCCCGCAACCCTTTCCATTTTGCTTTCAACACCGGCTCTGGAAAAATAATCGGAAACACTCGATTTAGCGTGTACGGCGGGTACAGCCCTAGTAGCATCTATGGTTGGCGTTTTGTTGAACCTTCGTTGCAATGTTGGCTGGCAAATCTTCTCTTTTAGCGGTTGGTTTTATAGTATCATAAGTAACATACATACGAACATTGTATTTCCATGGTAAAAATTTTGAAAAAACTTCATTACCCACGTCGCACAGTGGCGAATTGAAATCTATGATGAATTGTTGAAATAAATGGCACTGGTATGATTTTATAATGACAATACTGTACTTTTTTATTTATAAAATTATTGAATAGTGTAGAGTACATAGTACTTTATTTATAAAGTGCCAGAGCACATTTTTATTTGTTACAACCAATATTTAATTTAAAAAAAATAATTGTTCTTGCTATTATCGTGCATGTCCTAATTAAATACAATACTCTGATTTTGTTGTTTTATTTCACTTTTTCAAGCTTCGGAAAATGAAAAAGAGAAATCTACACATCTGTTCCATTTAATTAACAAAAAAATTGTTTATCAATCGAGACCAAGTGTTCATTTTATTATGGAAAAAAGCTGTTAACGCTATTAAACCTTGGAAGATGGAAAAATTAAAGAAATAAATCAATTCCAAGACTGTAAACAATAAAACAAATTTTTACGTAAGACGTACGATATTGAAATGTTGATAAACATTGGTCGGGTCAATGCATTATCATATACAATAATTGTAGGCCCAACGTTGGATATTTTTTGCGATTTGTAAACAAAAAACTGCCATTCATATCCCAACCAACTCTCAACCGTTAGTCAACCATAAATACAATTAGGGGGTGGCCCAGAAACTTTCCTCTGTTTCTCGTTCTTCGCCGAATCTAGATGATTTACAAAAAATAAGATTGGTAATATAAAGAAATCAGTAATTCAAACGGCAAATATCGCTAAGAGCGGAAGTCATCCAAACACACGACCGTCAGAACGTATTGAACACAGTCAGTGACTGTCTCACGCACATGCGTTATAGTACTTGCACTCGCAATTTAAATCTCCTCGTAGAATCGCTGCTGCAAACAGCAACAAACCGTAAGTTATCGTTCGTGGAACGAGGTATTTGCATTGCTGTAAAAATCTTTTATTAAAATGAGTAAAATTGCTTGAAACGAACCGCTTTCGGTAAAGTGACGTCGCGGAAAAGTGAGGTTAACCCGTGCGAGTACAATAAGCAAATAAATATGTAAAAACAAGTATTTATTTAGTATTGTCACTTCAACGAAGTTTCGCGGTTGTTTTCCAATTTCGAACGAAGGAGGCTCTTAATTGAGGGATTAGAATGCTGCATACGCTCAAACTATTCTTTCGTTTGAATTCTAGTAAATAAACTACATATAAAATATTCATGGTTTTTACGAAATGCAGAACCGGAAGCGTTATACACTTTCAATTTTAAAAGCGTTTCCCTTGAAACAATATCAAGATTCCTCGAGATCTGTTTATCCGATCGCTTTGAAATTCCATAGTTATTCTCTCAAAGTATAAATAATTGTAGAACTAGGTAGTAGTACTTGGTCGTACTACAGTAGAAAGCTCGTATTAACAGTATGTTCGTGTAACATTCATTGGAAAACAGTAGTCTACTTTGTAGGTATCCTAACCCCTTCAGTAAGAAACCGTTTATACACCATTTACAAAATGTGTGATGATCGTTTATGGATAAACTGTATGAGAGTAAAGTGTGACAACAACGAGAACGGCAAACGAGGCATTTGTTTTCTGTGAATGAGTGACAGCAAAAGAAATGTTTAGTGTTGGCAGTGAATAGTGAAAATGCGCGCGCGAATCACATAGAGAGGAGAAACGATTTCATCAATGCACCTACTAGGCAATTTGAATATCGATGCGATCTCCATCCAAACGCGGTTTGTCACCTCGCGATTGTGATATGAGACATGTCTTTGATTCCAAAGCGCTGGCCGCTTATAAACCTCGGTGATTAGCCGATTCGCGTCCATCTTCACCTCATCCCTCATATCTGCCGGAGAGCAAAGCAACAATATTTATTTTTTTCTTTTTGGTATGATAACAGGCGGAAAAAACACTGTATTAGCTTGTCAACCCGATGGGAACAAAGTACGGGCGAATACTAGCGCTGGAATAGCGATTAGCGCGCAGGACGCTCTCGGGTAACGATCGATTCGCGTTTCGCCCTCATCTTGCCCTTGCTAGCGCGAGCAACATCATCTTTCCTTTCAGAAAATCAGTGACGTACCATTCGCCCGTTCATTTACAATTTCCTCAATTCACAACCCCGACAAAAAATTACGTAAGCAGTCTGTTTACACGTAATCACCAATCAACGATTAATGTACAGACTTTTTGAAGTCCTAAGTATTTTTATCAAATTACTAACTCGCTGGAAGAGTGATCCCCCTCCCTCGCAGTTTCGAATTGATTTCAACCCCTTGAGATTTTCCTATTATTTATGGTTCCGTTTATTATTATTGGTGTACATATATGCACCAATCAACAATAAATGTATACGCACTTCTTAAAATCTAGATATATTTTTATGGAATTATTAACTCGCTGGAAGATTCCCCTCCCCCGCAGTTTCGAATTGATTTCAACCCCTTGAGACGTTCGAATTGTTTCTTTTTGTAAATAATGGAAGTTACACACGTGAAATGTTTATATTAGGCTTCAGATGGCGATTGTAGATGGTTTCGAATTGATAGCTCAAGGTGCTGAAGCTCGCGTATACAAGGGTGTCTATTTGGGGAAGTTGACGTTACTTAAAGAACGTTTCGAAAAGAAATACAGACACGCCGATTTGGATGCACGGTTGACGAAGGATCGAATAAGGGCTGAATGCCGCGCTATGGTTCGCGCGAAAACCGCTGGTAAGATGTCGTGTGTCACGATTAGACAGCGGATTTTATGCATTTATAACAAAAATGAGTAGGTAATTTAGAATTGTAAAATTTAAATATACTGTTATATTATTTTCAACCTCTATGTGTGTTAAACATATTAAAAAGAAATTTCTATTTCTATCAAAAATTTTTATTTTGCATCGATTGTGGGAACCAGTAGTTAAATAAAAATTCATTTCAATTCTTAACAGTCTTTTCACATTGGAAACGACATAACAATATTCTTAGATGTTTTATATTTCATCCGGTTAATTTCTTCATAAATGCATAAAAATCCGCAGTCTACCAGTCACGATGTCCAACGATGTCATATGCTCATGAGCCTGTATGCTAATTTTTGTCTTCAGGGGTTGTCACACCGGCTATATACTTTGTACAGTTAGAACGTCGATGCATTTACATGGAGTATATAGACAACGCGATGGTGTTAAAAGATTTTATAGAGGGAAGCGTTTCGAAAGGTGTGACCGATGATCATTTTAAATTTATAACGCGAGGCGTTGGGATGCTTGTTGCTAGATTGCATAGCAAAAACATTATCCATGGGGATTTGACCACGTCGAATATATTGTTGAAGAATGTTGATGACGAGCTGAATGTTCAGAATGATGATGGTATATCTAATTTATATTGTTTCAATAGCAATTTTCTCATGAAAATTTTTCTCCAAAAGAATTCTAATTTCTAGTTGTTCTTTTTTACAGATACAAATAGTTTTGTCATGATAGATTTTGGATTAGCTCGTGTCGAGTCTAGCGTGGAAGATAAAGCCGTCGACTTGTACGTTCTTGAACGATCGTTGCTCAGCGCGCATTCAGAAGTGCCGTCATTGTTCTCGGACATATTCGAGACGTATCAAAAACAATTCGCAAACAAAAAGCAGTGTAACGAGATCGTTTCCAAGTACAGAGATGTGCAAATGCGAGGTCGGAAACGGTTAATGGTCGGATGATCCTATTATGTTTTCTTGAATGTATTAAACACATTTTATTAACATGTTCTTAATAACTTACATGTAAATACAGTTAAATAAATCGTTACACGGTGGTGGACACGGAAATTGCACGGTAGCTGCATATACATCGTACGACGTTGTTGCATCAATTCGTACGGAATTTTTAAAAGACCGCGCTAAAAAAATTGAGTTGTATTAAATTGTATTGAAAATTGTTGAACAAGTATTTTTAAGAGGTAGTGCAATTTTCTTGGTCACTACTGCACCCAAGAGGGAAATAACTATATACATACATAGATAGAAATTCTTTCTACAATTGTTGATCATATATATTTTCTACTACTTTTCATGTCATTCGTATTCTTTTCTTTTTTAAATGAACAGTTGCTATTGAAATACAATGTATGTAAAGTTATTTAATACTTATAATCTACTTTATCTGTAATTGCCTTGTTCCTGTCAAAGCGATGATTAGAATTATGAATTGGATGTCATTGAATATTTCGATAGTGGAAAAGTATTTAGCATAAAAATTTTATTAATAACATGCAAAATGTTCAACCTGATCGAATATTGAGCAATGTAAGTATTTAAAATGTTTATTTATATTAATTATTTGTATACCGTTTATAATCTGATTTGGCATATATAATATGTAATCAGTTCTAGCAAATAGTTTACCGTGTTCGCATAAATTGTCCCATTTTTACCTAAATATATATATTTATATGTATATATATAAAACAATATATATATAAGAAAAATTAAAATTTCACAAGTATTCCAAAACAATATTATTTCAAGAGGGAATCAATATTTAAAATCTTGCATGTAATGTTTTCTACCAGTACATAACTTAGATATGAATAATTATTTTACTATGTAGCAGTATTTGACCACATACTGCAAATTATGCTAGCAGATACTTTACAAACCGAACATTATATGTCACACGTATTAAATGTGCGGAGAATTTAAATATATCCTAGAAATGTTTTCCCAATGTAATTTCGATGAATTCATAAAAAATACTATATGCATTTGTATTTTTTCAGTCAGGTTACCATTGGCATATTGGAAATTATCAGTCGAAATGTAATCCTGTATATATTATGATCCAAGTAACCTGCGAACGAAAAATTTGTTGTAAAAATCGTAGAAAATACGATATTCCAGAATCTGAAACAATGAAGATATTTCAAAATTACCAAAAACCCAGCGAACGATGTCATAAAACCTTCTTTTGTCAATTCCCATACACCACCGAATTCTTCCTCGTCTATTTGTTGAAAATTGCTAAAGTACAGGTACGTCACTCCTGCATTAACTAGTACAAATCTGAAATTTGTGAATAAAATAAGATGGACGTGTCCGAATTTAACGAAATGTTTAAGGGAAGATAACACTGGTACTTACAATAATAAAGCTATGAAACCTTTCAAAGGTATAAGGCCCCATCCTATACCGACTATAATTCCAATTGCTTGTCTGGCCCAATAAATAACATCAAGGAATTCTTCCTACAGAATAAAATAGTATTGTGTATCCTTGAAAACTTAGGAGACGATCAATCGAAGTACAACGGGTATGCATAGTATTTATACACTTTGAGAAACGCGCTGAGTTTTCATTAGAGGTACAGATAAAAAATTTTAAAATTTCATGACCAATAACAAATTAAAAATAAAAATTATTTGCACATTAGCTAGTAAACTAATCTTTCTAACTGAGCAAAAAAGCTCAAGCTGTTGGGTCGAATTTTGGAAAAGTTATTGGTTTTTAAAAAGTGTACGAATGTACTTTGTACACCCATTGTATGGTTATGTTTACTTTGTCCGGCCATTCGGAGTTCGGTGTTATCGCACGTGTCCAAACACTTAATTCACATTTACCACTATTTCCGATCTTTTCCGATTTCGAACGCGACATTTCTGAGCCTGCTCAACTTAAAAAAACATGAATCGCAGAAAAAGGTTCATTAACATCTCCTACACACGAGCTGCTATACACGGCTGATTTCCTTAAACCTACAGTATGTATTTCACTACAATACTTCTTCCAACTCCAACTCATGAATTATGGAAATGTGCCAGATTCCACAAAATTTTTCACGCACGCGCATCAAATTGAACTTCACGTGACTAGTAGCGCTTTTTCCGAATACTCACCGATTCGAATTTATCAGAGTTGGACGATATCGAACGCAATCAACGTGTAAATATACTTTTAATCAGTGAGTTCTGATCAACGATTTATATTTAGAATCGTTAAGTGATATATAGTTTCACATCGAAAACTTGAAATATTTATTACGTATTCCATTGAATAAAAATTTATTTATGTTGGAGAGAGAGAGAGAGAGAGAGAGAGACTGCGCGAGTAAATCAAGATTAAATACAAAATTTTATTGAAATGTAGTATGAATTGTAGTATGAAAAGGTTTATTACGAACGAAAATATATATTCAAGTAAAATTTTATTACTGCCTGTAACAGATTAATAACAAATTCTTTAAATTAATTATTTTATTGGATTTGAAATGATACTTTCTTACAAATATTAAAATATATATTTACGGAGAAAAATAATAATAAAGATTTTAAGTGCGTTAAAAATTAATAATAAGCTTTCATGAATTGTTCTTTAGCGTATTTCCGTTCTGTATATAATTCATTGAATTTTATATTATCAATACTTTTGCGAGTCTTAAACAATACTGAATTTCTTCTGAAATTGATAAAGTTCGAAATACTATTTTGCAGTATATATATATGATTATATTTTTCAAAAACGAATTATAAAAATGATTTAAATTTAACAAAATACTATAATTCTAAATATTGTTTTCTAATGCATTTAGTTGGAAAGAACTATCGGTGTACATGAACGTAATAGGATTTTTTAATTTTCTAGCGAATTATATTGCATGATTAATAATTCACGCATCCAAATCTGCTACAAATATTGATGCCAGTCTGTGTACAGCTTATTTAAATAATCTATTAGATGGAGATACGTACATAACAGTAATATTAATAGCAGATTTTGAAACATGTAGAATTGTACAGTCTACATATGTATATATATATATATTTATATATTTATATGAGTAGTGTAAATACAGGAATGTATCGAAGAAAATCAGAATATATATATATATAAATATTATATCACGCATTCATTAGCACATACATACTGCAGTGTACATTTAATATATTTACATACTAAAATATCGTATATATTACAGGTGATCTTTTGTAATATACAGATTTATAATTAATATTAAATTGTTAAATAAAATCATGAAAAAAAAACTATTTTGGAACTCACATAATCCTAAAATTCGAATGTCAATAGTTCTGTAATACAGCAGCTCTCTTAAATTGAAGACAATATAAATATTTATAGATGTAGAAAATAATTATATTTTTTGGCACCGTTGAATAAATTCCAATTTCCATATTATACTTGTAATTCCTGCGTGTCTCTATACTTGCAAGAGAATCACCTGTAACGTAACATGTATACAAACCACAAAGTGTATGTACTTATGGCAATGTACAAGTTCATACCTGTTTACAAATACTATGGTATTTATCATTGCGGTATTTAAATTATAAATACATATAATCGCAATCTTCGATAGTTAAGTAACTTCGGGAGTAACTACTTTCTGTGATACTGATTTAGTTGCATTCTATGCTAATGCTTCAAATCGATTTAATACAGTATATATATATAATATATATGTATATATTAGTCGACGAGAACGTTTCATCAGTCTAATTTACACTTGTTCGTGGAATTCGCATGATGGATTATTGTAGGAGAGTTGTGACGTTTATAAATTTAGTCGTTAAGATTAAAGCATTAGGAAAAACCCATGTTTTCTAGATTCTTCGATAGTATGAAAAAAAAAATAGATTCAGTTTAATATGCAGCATCTAGTACATGTTTCTAGATATGTGTATGGAAACGACATATATGTATATAACAATCTATATACAGGCTGACTCATCTAACGTGACGACTAAAAATTGCTTGTAAATAATTCATTACATGAAGAAATATTTTAAACAAAAGTGATATCAATAGGATCGCATGATGGAACACTTTACAAGTGATTTCGAATCGTAACGTTGAGCGACTCATCCCGCATATTCTTTGTTAATCATGAATATTGGTACAAACACTTATTCGAATACTCGTGTGACTTGTGTGAACTAAAACCGTAATCGTGGCTAATTCACCTGTGTATAACTTTTTATACATACATTCGTATTTACATAGGTTGTTCGCTATCAAAAAGCTATGTCTCAATAGATTTATATAAGATTATTACTTTTATATTTCGCAATATTCTTTAATATAATACAAAAAAAAACTGTTGTAAAAAAGCTGCTCCCTTTGTAAGAGGACACACGTTGCAGACAAAAACATTAGTAAATCTGTTTACTTACGGTATACGTTTAACAAGGTATAAAATAGTAAATATAAATTACAAATGTTGCAAAGGAATTCTTAGAATATAGCAATACCCGATAACATTTTTTTACTTGGTTACATCATTTCCTTCTTTTATACATCGACACTATTATTTATATACGGTATATATGTTGTATAATGTTTTCATAATTTGCTATTAGCTTTATATAAATCACTGATGTCCTCATCGATGGTATTATGCTTGCCATGCGAAGTATCGCTTTAAGTGTGTCCTTATTGTACAGAAACTAAAGGCATTTACTGATTTATGTAATAACATTATATGGCACATTGCAAATGTTTTACGATTCTTAGAGGACTGGTTTTGTGCATTTCTCAATTCCAAATGGTAAATATCAATTTCAGGAGTAGTCGTTCAAAATACATTTCGTCAAAAAGAATGTTTAATTTAATAAAATCATATGAAAAATATCAAACAATAAATAACAGAACATAAATAAAAATTCGTATTTGTATAATCACAAACAGTTTTTACAGATAGCGTTTCTTTTTTCTTTTTTTTTTTTTGCGAAAATAAGTCAAAATATTTATATCATAAAGGAAAAACAGTACATAAATATTTAAATTTTAAAACAAACATAACGTGGTTCAATATTCAAATATTAAACAGACCTTTCTCTAAGAATCCGATGGAATGTTGAAGGTAAAATATATTTTCTATGGAAGTATGAATGTCTTAATTTATCGAAGTAAAAGTAACAAGTAATGTTTTAGTAGATTAAATAGAAAATACTTACGGCTAATAATTCATTAAGATAATCTGCATTGAACTTTGCAGTTTCGTAGAAAAAGAAATTATAATAAGATTTTGTAATGCCACCTTAACGATAGATTAGTACTTTCTATAAAGACTCGCAAGACGCCCAGTCTCTAATATCAGCACTTGCTTTGTATTCAACTTTTATATGGCATAAATACAAATGCGTAAACTTTGCATAGTGTTGTGCCCGGTATAAAATATTTTGACAGATGTTGGTAATATGCAACTAATCAATGATGACACTGACTTTTGAATTACTATAGCGTTAAGTCATTGTCAAACGTCAACTACATCGTTATCATAGTTAAAATTCGAATCATGTAAAAAAGAAGTACGTCGTAGTTTATAGCTTATTCGTTTCTCTTCAGCCGTTTTCGGCACTTCCATTACCTAAAAGCACAATAGATTATTATGAGCGTATGCGATCACATTCTGGATAAGATATTTCATAAATATCCAACATTTCTATATACACTGGGTACACAAAATGTTCGTACACCTTTTAAAAACGAGTAACTTTTGCAAAATTCGACCGAACAGATTGAGTCTTTTTGAGACGTTGGAAGTATTAGATTTTTTAATTTTTTATCTGTGATCAATAACAATAACTTGCGACCAATAACAATGAAAAAAAAAGAATGATTTACACATTAGCTGGCAAAATAATCCTTCTAACGTCTCAAAAAGAACTCAAGCTGTTGGGTCCAATCTTGAAAAACTTATTCGTCTTTTAAAATGGTGTACGAATACTTTGTACATCGATAGCACGTAAATTCGACACTTCATATTAATAGGATTCAAGCGCAAAGAAATGATATGTAAGCTGTTATAAATGGGTTTGTGGGAAAAACGTTGTTACGTGGACTTATAAAAATAATTATACCTTGGTATCTGGTTGGTTGTTTGAACGTTGAAGCACCGACCTCCATGCTGCAGGTGCGGTATGCTCTAAAATAATATTTACAGCAAGCTTCTTAATTTAAAGGTTGATCATGCAGTTTTTTGAAAAAAAAAGAAAAATAATTGGCTTCTAATATAAAGTGGCGGATGCATCAGATAACGTATACGTATGTATAAGGTTGCTATGTATGTACAGCGCATGCATCGTAACGAATCAAATCTCCGAGTTACCGTGTTCTTTCCTTTCCGTTTTATTCTTGCTTAAACTAGCTGCCAATTCTCTGACAGATCGCTTTTCTACGCTTGTATTGCTTAATGAACTAGCGGTGCTACTTGCTGACAATGTCGGTGGCAACGAAGCGGGACCACTTACACCACTATCTGTTGACTCGTCAAGAGCATCGCCAGAATCTGGCGTATTCCCTGCTGAAGTATTTGGACTAGAACCATCGCTTAATAAATTAAATTCTCCTATAAAATTAAACGGATCTGGTATAGTGAGCTTACATCGATAACGTGTACGATAATGTATGTACTATAACATCGTTACTACAAAAATATATTTCCTAGTTACTTGTATGATTATATTAGAATGTTACTCACTTTAACATTACATGTATGCGATTTACAAACGATTATTCTTAATATATATTAAAGAATACTGTTTCAACATCACTCGAACTCACCGGATTTTCTATCGGTGGCCATACTCCAAGGCCTTGGTTTTGGAGCTGTTGCTGGCGGAGTTAATTTAGTCTTTGATAGAGCACCGTTACTTTTCCCCTCACTGGTCGAACAATTCCCCTTAGACAACGGTTTTAATACTGGAGACTTTGATGCTTCGGAAGCGTTTTTTGTGCTGCTGCCGTTTGTCGGACTTCTAAGATCGAAACCAATCGATCTTAGTTTGAGGGAGGGCAGTGGCTGGCTCGCTGATTTGTCCATGTCCATGGCCGTTTTTTTTGTTAAGCTTTTTCTGCTTTCGTAATCTTTAGGAACAGACGTTGCAAGAGATACATCCCTATCTGAAGAATTCGCAGCGGTTGTTAGTTGTAACATTTTACCGTTCTCATCGGAATCCCGCGAGCTAACTGAATTTGTACCAGATCCAGCGATTGGCAACGTGCTACGTTTCGAAATGTCAGCCGTATTCACTAAACTATTACTACACGTCCCGTTAGAACTATCGGATTTCGCAACGAATCTTTCGTGATTTTGAGCATTATCAGTCGTATTCCGTCGAGTTAATGGGGATGCAGTTAATGGTGAATCACCTTGAGATCTCCTACCGACGAGCGGAGAAAACTTCTCCAAATTATCGCTAGACCGTGATCGTGGTGCCGGCTCGAGGAGAGTTTTTAACATTGGCGAACTACAACCAGGTTTCTTATCCGTATCGGGTGGAATACTTTTATGACTGGCAAGCGACAAATTCGGGCTGCCATCGGTCGGGAACGTATGCAAGGAGCTGCAAATTAATTAAAAAAAAAATTTTAATGCGTATGCGAGCTCTAGTCAGAAGTTACGTTACAGTATGAAGAATGAATATTTTAGAGTAATGTTTTGGATTTCGTTCAAATTTGAATATTTATGTAGTCTTTAGTGACCTATGAATTTCGATTTTACAGACGTGTAAACAAAAGTGTCACCCTTTTTTCATTAAATCGTAAGACTAGAGCACTAACAAACCGATCAAAATGAATTTTGAGGAGCTTATAGAGAAAACATAAGTGTATCTACAAAATTTGTTCTTCACCATTTATTTTGCAATTGTTTTAAACAAATGCAATGTTTTCATAGCAGGGTACTTTTGAAAAATTTGAAAGAAAATGAGAAATGACCTGTTTTTAAAAAGATGGACACTTTAATCGAGAAAATTGGTAACATTTTACTATAACTCTTGAACCATAAAAGTCATCAAAAAATTATTCCTATCTACTGATAATGATCTCTAATTTTACCTATCATCGCTTGTTGGAGATATAAGAGGCGTTGTCGGAGTAGTTGGTCGGAAGAATACATCGAGGCCTTCTCCAAGAGCGAGACCATCCATCGGTTGGTCCGGTCTCAACATTGGTCTGGTAGGTGCTCTAGTTTTTGTTCGACGGGGTCTAGATTTGACTAAATGTTGCAATTGTTGACCCACTGTATTGGGCAATTCCGAAACAGAATCTAAAGACTCTGTCAAAGAGTGTTCTGTTTCTGAAATGGCTAAAAACAGCGTTATTAATTCAAAGTTCACGAATATATCAAATTCTCGTGTTGAAATGATACAAACCTTCTGCCTGACTTTTTGGCAATGGCGGTAGTAGGTCAGGAATATCGTCGGCAGAAAGCCCCTCGACCGAATCAACCACAGATTTAGGTCGCAATTTTCTTCCGTGCAAACTTTTACGTTTGTTCGATAGGTGTGGCGTAGCCTAAACGAGAACATCAATTGTTAGTGCCACTAATATATCGTCCAACTATAATCTATATTGATGTAGGGCATTCAAACTATTACCATTTCTCTCGCAAATGTAACATAAATATAACTAAAGAAAACACTTTGTGTGTAGTACATTACAAAATCTTGATAAACTGAAACGATAAGTGGCATTAAACATATAAATATATTCCACCGATACTTACGAGATTTAAATAATCCAATTTCTAGTCAGACATGGAACCATGATATTAAAAATTTACTAACTGTTATTGTTAATAACTAGACAGCAGATCTTTATGCGAAATAAAAATTTTTTACCTGAATTGCAACAAACTAGAATGAGATAGAGATTTATTTTCTTTCTTAATATATATAATTGATTTTACTGTCTTAAATTACAGCTACTCATTTTTGTCATAAATGCATAAAAATCCGCTGTCCATTAATAACACAGATCTATTATTATTCGTGAAATGATTCGTGTTCACTCACCATCGGAGATTGATCGCTAGAACACTGACCGATGGAATTTACTAGCGAGTAAGTTTCCGGTGGGCAATCTTCTTCGGAAGCTAGGCTGGATCTACCGATAGCTAATGATGTAGACACACCTACTGTACTTGTAACACCTATGACACTGCCACTGCTCATCGAGCCAGCACTAGGCCGTAGTACATCTGGCGTGCTGCTTCTTGTTCTACTATCGCAATCGCCGATCTAATAATACCGACATACAAATTCAAACATTTCTTTTCTTCGTTAGAACATTATTTCCTTGTGCATCCTACGTACCAAATTCTTGTAACTTCTTGATAGCGATTCGATTACTTCGTCTGTTATTCTATCGGACACGTGAGCAGCAACGGCTAAGTTTAATTCGCTGTAAAAAATAAAAAAAAGCATCGTATAACATCAACGTAAAAGACGAATCATTTCATTTATGGTAAACGATCTTTACTTGACTCTGTTGACTATATCGGCTCCAGCTTGTTCCGTAATAGTAGTATGTATAAATTCGCTACTGATTTGGTTTTTCTCTTTGCAACTATTACGCAGGTCATCTTCCACGGCAATTGATTCGCTCTCGTCTCCCTTGATTACCGTCTGCTGCAGTATCGTTGGACATTGATCGTTCGCACATTTTATCATCGCATCCAAAGAGTCCTACATTTCAATTTAAATATTACTAGTTTATCATCAGGCTTCAGGTAACAATATACAATATTATTGGGATACAGTGCAGAGATATGAGGATGGGAGGAAATAACCACCCTGTATACAGTATTATTAAAGACATAAAATGCATACCTGTAAATATACAGTTACAACTTTATGAAGCTCGCTTGCCATGTCATGTAATTTCAATTCAATTGGATTATTTTCGTCCCGTCTTTGAAGTACTTCGTGCAATCTCGGCAATAGCTAAAACAAACGAGTTTCATGAAAATATAGTCTGGAAGCTTGTGCATTTATATACTTGTACCTGCTTCGAATT
This sequence comes from Lasioglossum malachurum, assembly GCA_028455605.1. NCBI lineage: Eukaryota > Metazoa > Arthropoda > Insecta > Hymenoptera > Halictidae > Lasioglossum > Lasioglossum malachurum. The sequence continues at coordinate 7,124,833 of CM052313.1, read as the reverse complement.
ATCCGCGTCCTGTATAAGTCCTGTGGCATAATTAATATCGTTGTTAGCGTCGCAGCTTTCAGCCGCGATGGCTTTAATAGTATCCTGAGTCTGTACAACCAGTCTATCGACCATTTGTTGCGTGGAGCTTAATAGAAAACCTTGTTGCAGTCTAAAAGCTTGACCGTGGCTATACTTGCAAGGTGTGACGTTTCTTTGTAACAAATCTTGTATCTTTTTGGCTAATTGTTCAGTTTTCTCAGCAGAGGTTTTCATACAAGGCTGCAGATCGTAAATTGGGAATGGCATGTGTCTCACGCTACAATTACTTTAATAGAAAAATGTAAATTAGACAACGCCCACACACACACGTGAGTATACTTGCGACGATTAATAGAAAAAACAATATACATACTTCTCTAAAGCGTGAACAATGTCTGCGTAACCTAGGAGCGTGATGTTGTTTTTATCGTAAATAATGGCCCTCAAATGATTGTTGATCTGCAGTGCTTTCGCTAATAATCTTGCACCAGGATCACCAATTTGATTACCACTAATATCTAAAGTATGAAGACACGTATTACTACCGAGAGCGTTAATAAGATTATAGAGATCAGACTTTAATCGAGAATCCGGTAAATGTAATGCTTGCAAAACGCAGTCGTCCTCTTGAAGCATTTGCACAAGAGCGTCCATTACAATGGCAATATGTTTACTTTTCATACTAACAGTGTTACGGCCCATATATAATTGTTTTATAGATTTGTTCTTTCCTATAGCAGTTATTACTTGCGCTAGATCAACATCCATGTCTACAAAAATACCGTTAACGGGCCATGTAGTTCATAAGCTTTCGAGCAATGAATTAGGGGTGTGCGAGAATTTCCAGGATCTCGCACATCCCCAGTAATTAACAATCATTTCTGTCTCTGCTACAAGTAGACAGCGGATTTTATGCATTTATGACAAAAATCAATCTATTCAACATATTAAGAGTTCTGTGTTTCTCTGGTTTGTTGCGATTTCAGTAGAAAACTTTTATGTTGCGTAAAAATCCGCTGTCTAGCTATAAGCGTATACGTACTGCTGTCGGAAATATCCAATGACGCTATGCAACGCACACCATGTATACATGACTCGAGCACGTGAGCGCCCATAGAGCCTAAGTTGTTTCCACTCATATCAAGTTCTAAACCAACTGTACTTTCATTGCACGCCAAGCCAAGTAATAAATGTTTCAACGCTTCTAACGGCAATTTGCAGCAAGATATATTTAAGTACTTTAATGAAAGCGTCGCTGTGAAGAACTGTTTAAAGCTGGGTGGTATTTCTTTGGTTTTTTTGCTTGAGAAAGAATTGCGAGCGACATTCAAATGGACTAGATTAGTTGCACAACCCCGTAGTAGAGCACCAAACAGCTAGATAAAATCAATTCAAACATGTAGATGTATATTTGTTCGTTGCGAATACGCTTTGTCGTGTACAAAGGCTGAATACTTACACATTCTAGTGTAGTATCTGTACCGCTTAGATCTAAGTGAGTTAGGCTATTAGGTTGTGCTAAAAAATTGCACAAATTCTGCAACAAAACAACAATTATGTTAGAATTACTAAGTAATGAAATTGCTACGTGTAATTTTACAATCTCGAATGTGAAAACTTACATTGATGTCATCTTTTAGAGAGTTTTCCGAAAGATTTAAATATTGCAGGCTAGTCTGCATGCTCCTATTTAAACTCAACGCATGTGAGACTTGACTTATTCCTTTCCCTGTTAGTCCACAATGTGCCAAGTTTAATTTTTGTAAACCTTTAGGTAGCTTGCCAATGGGGCCACTTAAATGTGCACCTCCTTAAAAATCATATTGTATCATGAACGATTTTATTTCGTTTCGCAAACTGTTCGCGACATACTAGTTCAAACAACACTTACCTTTATCTTCGATAGTATTGTACGACAAATCAATAGTTTGCAACATTGTGTTAGCATTGGACATTAAAGCTAATGATAATTTATGTGCGAAATCCCTACAACAAAATACATCGATTAGCTTCATTTTTACTAAATTATTTTTTGAATGTTGAGTCGCTTCATGTTTACCACTTAATCCCAAGATTATCCAGATAAAGTTCTTGAATGGAGAGAGATCTGCGCATAACGTGTAATAATCGTTCTAAAGGTTCATGACTCAATTTCAAATGAGACGCTCGTAATTTTGTGAACCAAGTATTATATTCCAAGGCAGAAATGATTGGCACCAAATCTTTCTGATCTAAATGATCGAAATCTCTTAAATTTAATTCCCTTGTGTCATGAGAGAGGTATATAGTATCAACATCCTAGAAACAGATAACTTTATTAAATCAAATATTCGTGTAACCAATGCTACCATTAGTTTCTTCATATTTTTTCGAATATTACCCAAGCGACTTCATCCCTGTACAGTACACCGTGTAGATCACACATGCACGCATACTGAGTTGAAAAACCACCACAGGGCCCGGTGTGTCTAGTTGCCTCTGTACTTCTAGCTAATTCACTACCTCTTATACTTTGCAATCTACTAGCTGGTATTACTTCTATTTTTCTTATAATATAACTGTAATAGGAGTATCGATATTAATGTTATCTGTTCACAGAAAAATATTTCCGATAGATCCAGTGTTAAACGGCCCACAGACAAAGATCGAAAGACCAGTCGTATTCGCTTCTGCCCACAAACGAAATATGGCTAATTCGCCATAAAATTACAGAACAAACCGCAAATATGAGAGATACAATTAGTGCTGAAGAAAGATTGATTTGGCTACTGGAAGTTCCTATAAAGTTGTCCCCAAAACTTGCTGGACAATTTACGAAACATTAAAAGGAGAATATTTGAAGGTAAGTGACAAGGACATAGTTGCAATTGTCTTTCAGATGGTGAGGCAACTTAACTCTGCGGGCCGTTTTAAAGTAAATATATAACAGTACTATGTGAGCATACTTTAACGGTACTGTGGGAAAGATATTTCGGATTGCAGTATGTAAGGCCTCGATCATTGCATCTACTTCTGTGGTGTCTGCGCCTGCTCCTGTAGTAGTAAAATTGTAATACCTCTCTCCAACGGTTAATAATAACTGGTTTGCTCTTTTGGATTCTATAGATGTTATTTCTAAGTAATGAAAGTGACAGTCGAGCTGAAAAATTCACAAACAACATTGATTCGAATAGTTTATTATCAGTTCTCAACTGATTAAATAAAGCTTGATAATATGATCTTACCCTTGTGGGTACTTTGGCCGTTAAAAGAAACAGACGGCATGGTGAAAAAACCTGAAAAATTACGAACACACGTAATTTTAATATTTATGACAAAACTGAGTAGGTGTAATTTAGAATTATAAACAAATTAGAAGAATTTAAATATACTATTCTATTGTTTTCATTCTATTAAACATATTAAGAGAGAAAACGAGTTTCTAAGTCCTTCCGGTTCGTTGCAATTCAGATGGAAAATTTTTCTTCTGCGTAAAGATCTGCTGTCTAATTGTTACTTACTAGAACACGATTTTCTTGTTTATCCTGCTTTGTTTCCAATTTCACAACATTTTTTAATAATATCTTGACGTGCTTGCCGAGTAATGCTTTCACCGATTCTGTAAAAAATAAGATGATATTATAAGGGGACCTGTTCCATGCAGCGCGACGAAATCGTCGAAATTTGACAGAAATATTTGTGAAAATTCTCTCCTAACCCAACTCGCGTCAAAAACGAAGGAAATGAAATAATTATGAAAGTTTTACGTGAACTTTGTTAAGCAAACGACTATTTAAATCGATGAGTAATATGTACACTCGGCAAGTATGACAGGTCGACGATACGAACGTAAACATTCAGGATCAAGACAAACCGTTTAAATCTTTCGTAAGCTGGGATCTGGTTGACATTTTGCTGATTGGTTTATCTGTCTAACATAACCGGACCCATTTAAGACATTGTTTTATTTTCTGTCAGCCGGTGACTGAACTTCTATAGCTTGCTTTAAAAAAAAGTTAAGATAATGGGCGATGTCACGAAACTATAAAGCAGAATAGCCGCCATATTAGCACCTGCCCGCAATCCATTCTGTTCCATTCCGGTCCGTTCCATTATTACCAGTAATTCTACGGTTCATAATTTCTAAACGATTTTATCTTTCACAGAGTATCAGTAAAATACAATTTAATTTCTATATTTTCCGAATAACTTATTTTTACAAATCCATCGTTCCATAATACATGTAATACAACAATTCATGAAACAATCAATCTTGAAAATTTTGTATGTATACATATTTATATATATTTATGTATATTATACGTATACGCACAGAATAAAAAGGAGATTTTATCTTTCACAGAGTATCAGTAAAATACAATTTAATTTCTATATTTTCCGAATAAGCTATTTTTACAAATACAGCGTTTCATATAATACATGTAATACAACATTCAGTTATAAAGCAATCATCTTGACCTGCTGAAGAAATTATAAGAACATTGATATATACGTATAAATAAAACTTTTAAAAATGCCACTCATCCCACAAAATGCTATATTATGTTCATACGGTGTTCGCGCGATGCTAAATATATATATATATACATATATATAAATAGTCAAGCGAATTTATCTTAAAAAATTTCTAAAAAATTCCTCTCTGTTCAAGGGTCAAGTTGTAAATGTAAACGTAGAATCATTCAGAATATGACATATGTAGATTGTAATAAAATAACCATACAAATATAAGTGTCTTCGTTATTGCGTGTATACATTCGATCAATCATGTTTGCAGTGAAAAGAGTATCTAATATTGTTCCAATTCGATTGTTTAAGGCGTATTCAACAAATTCAAAAATTATTGATGTTACGCACGAAGATGGTACAGGTAAATAATGATCGATTGTTTTTCTTTTCGAATTGTCTTTCTACCTGAATGAATATCTTCGCAGGTATTACTACGATATCGATGGCTCGCCAACCAGTAAATGGATTGAATAAAGAATTATTAAACGCTTTAACAACATCTTTATTAGATGCTCAAAAGAATCGTCCTAAAGGCGTTGTATTGACGTCTGCATTGCCAACTATATTTTCAGCAGGACTTGATCTATTGGAACTTTATAATCGAACCGAAAATCAATTAAGCGAATTTTGGCAAGCGTTACAAGATACTTGGTTGACTTTGTATAGTTTGGAAGTTCCAGTAGCTGCTGCCATCAATGTATTATATTTTATATTATTTATTAGAATGTGATATGCACGTACAGTGCTTTAATTTTAAGTTGAACAACTAAATTATTTTTCCAGTATTATATATATATATTTATTTTTGGCTTCACGCAGCCCAGAAATGGACTTGGTTTCACATTCTACTTTCTCACTCATTCAATTCAATTTTCTTATTCAAGCAATGAGCTTTAATCAATAAAATATTTTCCATTTTGTTCAATGATCTTTTGCCATCTTTCCGGTAGCTTCATAATTACATGTTCATAAAACTTCTGGTCCTTATCGGCAAGAAACTGATCCAAGTCATCCACAAATCCATCATCGAACAAAATGGAAAATATTTTATTGATTAAAGTTTATTGCTTAAATAAGAAAATTGGGTTTTATTTCACCTTAAATTACTGAAAAAAAATTACTTTCTTGCCAACCCAATGTATCTGCTTGCCGCCTCTATTCCTAGCTGGCTTATTTCCAGTATTATTAATATATAGACTGCGGATCTTTCTTTATATAAAAAGAATAAAAGCAACATTACAACATTCTTGAATTTTTTAAATCTTTTACTGTTTTATATTTCACCCAACTAATTTCTTCATAAATGCATAAAGATCTGCAGTTTATTAATATATGTTTTTATTTCTAAAGGGTGCCTGTCCTGCTGGAGGATGCATGCTAGCACTTTCTACAGAGTACAGAGTATTCGTCGAAGGAAAGCATACCATGGGACTGAACGAAACACGTTTAGGAATTTCAGTTCCTAAAATGTTTAAAGATCTATACATTGATGTAATAGGATACAGAAAAGCTGAAATAGCATGTTTACGGTAACTATTTCGCGATGTGCATATAACAAGTAAGAGGAATTATTTATATCGATAATAATTTCAATCTATTTAAATGCATTCATTCAGCGGATCTCTATTTCCACCAAAAGAAGCATTACAAATTGGACTTGTTGATGAATTGGCTACCGACAAAACGGAAGCAATTAATAAATGCCAGAAATATATTGAAGAATTTAAAAATATACCTGGTAAGTTCATTGAACTGATTATTTCAAGAAAATTGATTTTTCAAAATTTCAATATAGTTTTAGGTCGATCGAAAACAAAATTACTATTGAGAGAATCTAATCTGCGTTGGATGAAAGAAAATCGGGAGAAAGATACTAAAGACTTTGTAACATTCGCTCAATCACCAACTGTGCAGGCTGCTTTGAAATTTTATATTGAATCATTGAAGCGAAAATAGGGATATTTTTAAATGTTACAGACTTCTATATTGCTGCTAATAAATTCACTATTTTCGTATATATTAATGTAAACCATGTACATCTATTAATATGTTAACAGCGCTGGATAATTATAATTTTGTAACATTTTATACCGTTTTAGACTGGTTATTTTATAATAAAGTTGATTATATTATAGAGATCTACTAAACTTTAATTGCCAAGGGCTTCTATGGCTTCCACGTCATCAATGTTTATATTTAATTGTTGCAATAACTTCATTGAAGTAAACTCCCTTTGTTGAGAATCTGCGAAATGTGAGATTTCCAGTACTTGTTTGTTATTTCTTTCATTTTCTCCTCTGTAAAATTGAAACAATTTTACAGCTTCAGAGTCCGTATATATACATACATATGTATGCGACAGGGAAGCATAAAACTTACACAACTAATTGTTCCACATATTCTTCGAACCAGTTTTTCAAACGATTTACCATAATTTCTTCTCTAGCATCAATTGCCTGCAATTAAGAAATTCTTTAATATGTCCATTAACTTGGAAAGTCGAACAATTGTACCTGTAAATGCTTTTCATGAGAGTTACTAAGATTCGTAGCTAAAGTATCTTTGTCTCCGCATAAATCTACTAGATGTTTTGGTAGTTTTGCATCGTCTCCGATACCACTTAGATAATATAAGACCAACGCGTTAATAGTGTCGTTATATTCTGCTTCACGGTTTCGCAGCTGCGAGAAATGTCCTCGAGCAGCTGTTAAAAAGGTATCCACCATGTCGGACATATTCAGTCTAAATACTTCATTTACATCCTTCGAAATATTTATAAATTATTATTTACTGGTTGACATTAAATTTTTCTTTCGAAAAACGTACTTCAATTTGTTCATGTAATTCCATTTCAAGAGACATCAAGTTCGACCAGCCTTCAGTAACGATGTCATTATATTCGTCGGCAAGTTCTTGTACTTTTTCTGTTATTTCTTCAATGATAGTATTATCCACGTCATTTTGTAACTTACTTAGCAGGGGATTAATGCTCGATAAAAATTCGGTTTTCATCGTTAATATGTTATTTACGATTCTGAAAGTAGAAATGATAATTGTTCTAACGATTTATATTCTTTTTAAATCACTTACAGTCGACCCTGATCTTGCGTAGATTTTTTTCCATTATCGAGAGCGGTTGTAAAAAGATTTATTTCGTCGATTCGTTTTTGGTGTTCTTGTAGCCCGAACTCACACAATTCTTGGCACAATACTACAAAACTTTTCTCGTACTCAGCAAAAACATTTTGAGCATCTTCAGTCACCGTAGTAAATTCTTTACCCACTAAATAAATACATGTTTCCAAAATTATCTTATTATTCTTGTCCTACTTTTATTTAACAATCTCGGTAGAATAATTGGTGTGAGACCTCTATCGTCTGCAAACATCTGATGAAATAGGTAATCTCCGTCAAGATGTTCTACATACGCAGTAGTAAGGAAAGCTAATTTCTTTTCATATTCTTGCAGTGCGCTCAATTCTTCTGTCTCTCTAACTTCTTTTTCTTCCAATGTATTTAAGAGCCTACTAACATGATGAAATAAAAATGAGCTTTTAGTATTATAAGCGTTATAAGTAGACTGTGTGGATCTTTATGCATTTACAGAAAAATTGAGAAGATGCAATTGAAAATTGTTGAAAAACTAGTTTTAGACAATTTTTATTTTGCATAAAGATCCACAGTCTAATTATAAGTGTTATCATTGTTTTGTAATTACTAATGCTTCTCCACAGCACTTTTCCGTTCTTCGTTCGTTACCATTTTATATTGATAATAAAGCAGTTGAGGTATAACCGCGAATATGTATTCAGAATATCCAGTTTCTTTAGTACACGGATTCTCATCCATATTTAAACTACGAAGATTCTTAAATTTCCGTAAATAAAGTGCCTGAAATGATAACTTGATAAATAGAAATATTAGAAGCATTAATGTGCTTTTAGAAAGTATTTGTTGCGAGTATTACATGTTCCCAATCTGTTATGAGATTATTACCAATGCTAAAAATCGTAAGATTATGTAAATCATCTATATTCTCTACTGTCGTAATTATATTGTTGTATAAAAGTAATATTTCCAATTTTGTTAAGCAATTTAAATTCTCCATTACGTATATCCGATTGAAAGAAAGATCTAACTCTTTCAAGTGGATAAGCGTATCGAAGTTTTCTATTTTTTCAATACTGTTGTGCGATAATGATAACTTTACAAGATTCGGCATCGCCCATAGATAATCAATTTTTAAAATATCTGAAACAGAAAATAATATAGGAACACGTAAAATTATAGAAATTATTATTTCCTATCACGCACTAAGGAATTCTATCCGAATTTCTTTTGTTTCTTCTAAATTAATTCCGTCCTCGAAGAAAAGTTTGCCAGCTTCTCCCTTTGGTCCTTGCTCGATTATTAACTTTATAAGCATATCTTGAGTTATTATCCGAGGCTGCACAAATTCTTTGAGGATAGTGGGCAGGTCCTCGTCGACTAGCATTTTTCAATGTTTTTTTATTCTTCAAATCAATAAATAAATGATTATTATCAATATAATAGCCTAGTATACCACGAAAGCGGTGCTTGATTTTCCTATTTCAATCGGTTGCCATGCAACGAAATCACATTCCTACATTTTTCCTACAGAGGACTCTTACGAAATTCTGATGTTCAATAAATGAATAAAGAATAGCCAATTAACAACGATAATAAATATTTTATTTGGTATCTAAAGTATTAGAAACAAGTACGAACACACATGTGTACAAAAATTTATTTCAATAATATATGTATTGGTTTGCGACTTATTTGTATAGAATTAGTCTATTCACATAACGTTCGAAGAAAATATACAAGTACTTAGAAGTACTACGACTTCACGAGGACTTTCTTCATGTACTTATCCATGAATTTTTTCTTCGGTTTCTTCTTCACAGAGTCCATTGAAGTATTTAGTGTATCGAGACCTTGTAGCGATGGTAAACTTATCGATTCTGTGATTTGATTATAGTCTCTCGTATTATTCTCCGGTTTCGGGATCAATTTTTTCATAAATTGTTGCAAAGAATTACCAATTCTTTTTAGATTATTGTTATCTTTTGGATCGTATACATTGTCATTCGAATTCGGAAAACTCTCTTCAGGAGGTATGTCTTCCTTTGTAGTTTTCGTAAGGTCTTGGTTTTGCAAAGGTTCTGGTTGATTACTATTATGTTTCACAAAGTTCTCTGTCACTCGACTCGGAGTTCGAATAGAGTCTCTCAATTTTCCCCAGAAATCGTACAAACCTGCCCTGTTGTAATCTACAACGGACACATAACTTAACTGCGGCGGTAATTGACATTTTTCATAAAGGCACGGTATAATCTTTCTCTGGCACTTTTCTGAAATGAAGGAAAATGGAATATTATGGTATTATACAGGACCGTATAATTTTACTTATTAAAAGCGTTGATAAGACGTACCAATGCTCAGTGCTTGAGCATAGTTCAAAAAGAACTTATTTGCCGAACTTCTCAAGAAATTCGATGTAACTAACACAATTAATCTGTTACATCTTTCGGAGATTAATCTCATGACAGCTACGTGCTCAAATGTAATACCCGCAATTACATCTCGATCTTTTATACACAGCTGAATAAGGAAAGATAAAGATTAAACTTATAAATTTTTGTTATAATTATGTATTTGTTTTACTTGTTTACCTTCAACTTATGCTCGTTTTCTAGTTTGTTCATCATTTCAGTGGCAAAATTCAGATCTTCATCTGCATATAGTAAAAATGCATCATAATTCTGATTATCAAGACCTTGCGGTACTCTGAGGACATCATCTGTTAAAGAAATTGAACTTTTTTAATATTGGATCATACGATTTGAACTTTTTTCAGAAGTTAGAACAATTGGTTTGCTACACAACGTGAACAAAAGAGACCTTCAGAAGGCATTAAGGAGTTGTTTTTCTTTAATTTGCATTATTCAGCAGCATGTAGCTGTCGCAGTTTTATGAAAATAGCTACATGCACAGCTTGTAAATGTAAAAATGGGACTTTTGAGGATGACTGCGGGTTAGATTGATCTTTTATCGAGAAATGAGAAGGCGTAAATCCTGAAAACAAGACTACACCTTAACCCTTTGCGGACGAGAAGCGACTCTCGGTCACCAGGATGAGTCGTCGGCAGGAGTCTTCGTCCGCAAAAGGTTAAGTTACTATGTTTTAGAAACTTTACCTCTAGTCAGAAGGTTTTCGTCAACCTCATTTACAATTTCATTGGCTGTTGTTCGAGATCTTTCTAGTTCTTCTAAATACTTCTTGGCATCCCTTTCTATAACAAACATGTAGAATGAGACGTGTAAAAATAGCTTTCATAAGTGGCAATATTTTCAACACTAACCAAACAGTTCTAAAGTATCGTCTAAAATATCCCATCTGTCCAGTTCTTCCAATATTGCTTGGAAATCTTTAAACGTTACATTCTTCTGTTTCGTTTGCCAAGATGTTAGAATATAAGTAGACGGATCTGAATGCGCTGCCAACAATGACATCACCTCTCCACCCAAATTGGATAGATGGGCAAGACCTCTCCAATCTCTGTAAAATTATGTTCCCACCGTAACAGTTGTAACACACAGTTGCGAATCCATAAAAATATGCAATCAACAGAAAGGAGATTATATTGTATTAATGAAAGAAATGAATGGGTGAAGTTTTGCTTGTTTGTATGCAATTACTGGGAACTTTCTTTTCGAATATACTCGTAATTATTTAATTTATCGACTAATTACCTGGGCAATCCATTCTCGGTCGGAATAACTTTTGGAGGGTTTAATAACGTGGAGATCACTTGTTTGGACACTGTAGATAGAGCAACAAGTGGCACTGCTGATAGGTCACCTGTAATTTCTTCTTCCTGACTTAACCTCGAACTATTTTCATTGTAAACACTGGTAAACATTGTTGACAGCGTCCATGGACCTAACCCCACTGATATATATATATACTATTATATATTATTTATATATTACATATATATAGTATATGTATCAGTGTCTAACTCAGACCTAAATAGCCAGGTTCATGAGAGTGTTAGCAAGTGTAGCAAGAAACCAAGAAACTGTATGATTTTGTGGCGACCATGGATAATGCTAGCGCTAGGTTGAAACGTTTACACCAGATACCAGTTGACACATAGACTTATAGAGATAGACCAGACTGACTAGATTGCATCCAAACCATGGACCACCATGGACCTAAAGGACGGAGTATAACAGCCTGCGGGGGCGTAAGAAAAGACTGAAGGGATATCAACTTGTCGGCCATTTTCGTCCGATAAATATGTGGTGCGCTCTATAGGCGACTAGTGTAGCGTCTGTGGCACGTGGTCTGTACAATACACGCGATCGCGGTACGCCAGAACCATTTTGTGCTCGGTACACGTGCGGTAAAGTTGGTGAATCGTCGTGGCTTTGTGTTTTCTGCGCGTTGATACACATTAATTTGTAAAAATGCCAGTGTGTATTGTGAAAGGTTCTGTTCCATGCTAAAAATGTAGTACAGAGTATTTAAAGTCGCCTATAGATCGCACCACATATTGTGCAACACAACATGGCCGCAGCCAACCATCCCTCCCCGCTCGCTCGACGCCCCCTCTCACCCAGAAGTCTACTTTACGCTCAGTCCGTAGGTCCGTGAATTCTACATGTGCGCAATTCGTATTGTATGGTGTGCAATCACGCTGTGCGCCAAAGAGCTGTGAACAATTTAGCATGCGCCATCATATTGTGCGCTGTTGTGCGCCATAGAGCCACCCCCAACCTTACAGCGGAGCTTAGTCGTAATACCTCTATTATAATACATACACCATGGCCAGAGAGGTTTTCTCGCGCAAGCGCGGTGATTTGATCATCAGTAAAGTAAAATTCTGGATAAAATAGGGTACCTTGATCACCCTGTAAAAAATTAAAAAAGCAATATTATCATTTGATTGTGAGGAATGAATATATAACATGTGTATTTGTGTGTATTCTGTAACTCGTAGAACACTCGTCTCTTCTCGTGTCATGTCCTGTTATGTCGCGTCCTTCGTCCTGGATGGAGTCTCTTTGTCCAGAACAGATTGTTCCGGTAAAATTTCCCGCCAATATCACTGCTCCTTGTAATATGTATATTAGATACATCACTGTTTTCGGCGCGCATGCGCAATAAAGCCGGGCCAATATCTCATCGCTGGTTGGAGCACACGCGTGAATCGGTCTCAGTTTACACGGGAAAATAGTGTTCGGTCGTCAATGGTATCATCCGAGGTAAATCTAACGATTTTTTCGGCATCATTCTTTGATGGCGGTAAAAGAGCGCGAATATCAGGGGACAAGTAACCAAAGTAACTTTCTGTGCGAATCATACCATACAATACGGCTTATTGTCAACGATAAGCGCGCGAGATGTTTTTACACCTTGACGATCTTTGTTCGCGAAATTCGTCGTGCACGATTACACCGTATTAAATCATTCTGCGAGCTCTTAAGATATCCGTGATGTCCGAGACGGACTCGCCAAATCATACTCGATTATCCCGCAATAGCTAATCATAAGTCGCATAGAAAATTTGTCGGTCTAATCGGTGCAAGTATTTCTCGTCTACTTAGCTTCGCTGGGCGCCATAACAACGTCCATTTGTCTGTGACAATCGTTGTTCGAAAAACGTTTACTACTTCGTCGGGTTTCTGTCCGTTGCGTTTTGCGAATCATTCCCGTTTTTTATTATTCATTTTTACTGTCTTTTGCTTTACTCGCTTGTGTTATCTTTGACCTTCACGGATTATTTTGAGGCACTCGCTGCCGAGTTGAATAGGGTGGATTTTACGAGTTCGGTAGAAAACACGTGCGAAATGGACCCAGAAAAATAATTATCAGTTCTGAAAAAATACAAGTAGTCAGCGGATCTTTGTACAAAATCAAAATTTTCTACTTGAATTGTAAGAAACCGGAGCGACATAGAAATCTATTCTCTCTCTCTCTCTCTCTCTCTCTCTCTCTCTCTCTCTCTCTCTCTCTCTCTCTCTCTCTCTCTCTCTCTCTCTCTCGTAATATGTTCAATATGCTGAGAATCGTATAAAAGTATATTTAAGTTCATTTAATATTTTTAATGTTTTAACCCTTTTGTAGCCAACCGGATTTCCATTTGCTACATTTCTTTCAACAACTTGTTAATGTTCCTCTAAAATTGTTAATATCCATTCTTTGCCCTTTAACATATTCATTTATAGTCTTAAAATGAGAATTTCTGCAAATATGTGAAATACAAGAGGTTTTAAATAATCAATACATTTTGGTTGACCACGAAAGGGTTAAATAATAACTACTCATTTTTGTCATAAACACATCAAATCCGCTGTCTAATTGATCGCCGATAATGTTTAGATACAAAACAATTAAATGTTAATCATGCACAGCAGGGAGTTCCAACTTGTTCAAACTTCTTCCTACTACTACGTACAGCCGTAGAGTTATTGGATGACATAGCGGCGCGAGACAGGGCAAAGTGCCATGGTAACAACAAAGTCTAAGGGTGGGAATACAAGCTACAAGTGGAACTCCCTGATTTATAGTAATCGAATTATATTTGTACACATTGTTTACTAATCGTTTACCACAGATCTCTAAACATGCCAGAATTAACTGAACTCGACAAAGCCATGAGCTCCGAGCCTACCAAGGTCGAAGCAGCAGCTGCAGGATCTGGAACCGATTCTGACTCCGACGATACTGTGCCAGAATTGGACGATGCGCGTGCTGGGGGTACCGTTGGGTTCCCGGGAACGACCGTTACCGGTCTCCCTCTCGACATGGTTTCCAAGGCGAAACAGAGTCGCGGAGAGAAAAAGGCCAGGAAGCTGATGAGCAAACTAGGATTGAAACCTGTATGTCCGAATACTTTGCGCTTCTGTTGTATCTTCTTGTGGAAAAATATATTTGAACTACCTTTTTCTGTTGTCGCAGGTGCAAGGGGTTAACAGAGTAACTATTCGTAAATCGAAGAATATTTTGTTTGTAATCAATAAGCCAGATGTGCTGAAGAACCCTGCCTCTGATACATACATTGTATTTGGGGAAGCTAAGGTAAAACTGAGACTGTTGTTTTAAATTTCATTATCGGAGCTATATCGTACATGATGATCCCTTACAGTTTCGCATTTTAGCTGAAAAATTTTGTTGAGATATTCCTTGGCAGACTGAGATTCGCTGAATTTTTTAGTTATTCTTCTTGCTGTTTTATGATTTGTATTAAGTGTACAATATCTTGTTTTAGATCGAGGATCTGAGTCAGCAGGCTCAAGTAGCGGCTGCTGAGAAATTCAAGGAACCGCCGGTTATTCCAGCGACCGAAGCTGGTGGCAGTACTACTGTAAGACGATCAATTTTTCTAAAAATTTTTGTAATGCACGTTCGTTTCTATTATCGTTTGTTTTTCGTAGGTTGTTGCACCGATACAAGAAGAATCTGAAGAAGAGGTAGACGAGACCGGAGTCGAAGAAAAGGATATTGACTTGGTAGTGTGTCAAGCCAACGTGTCACGAGGGAAAGCTATTAAAGCTCTAAAAACTAACGATAATGACATTGTTAATGCTATTATGGTGCGTATCACAGGATCAATTATATTATATTTAACTTTCCTCGTATGAGACATGATGATAACCCCTGACGGTTTCACTTTTATCAATCAGAATAAAAGCAATGTTGCCAAACCTTGGCAGACTGATCAAACATTTCTATCAACGAAGATCTATCTTTGAATTTTCCAAGATATTATTAATTCGATAATTTGTACATGTTTCAGGCATTGACAATGTGATGAAGCTGCTTAGCAGTAGAGTGCGTAGCTACGTTTATCGTAGCTCGCATTTTGAAGTCATCTTATTTTATCATCTGCGTCATCAGGATAAACATCATCCTTCTTTTTGTCTCATTACATTGAAAGGATAAGCTCGAATACTACGAGACTGAAGTTCGCACGGTGAACGTGACGCTTGTCTCAAAAAATCCACATGTATATACATAATTCATATGAAAAAAATAAATATACTAAGGACAGTCTCCGGATCTTTTTCAATGAAACTCTTCCCCCCACTAGTGGCGGAGAACTATCGATAATTATTGATAGTGATGGTGCGCAGTGCTGAGATCTTAGAGTACATAGTCTAAGGCGTCCCCTACACGGTCAATCAGGAATGACAGTCTGATTAAACATTGAACAGTCAGACTGCGCAGTAGGAGAAAAATGAAACGTACAGTATGGATGAAGGAGTGGTTTAAAAATCGTGATCGTTACGGTCATTTAAATTTGCTGCGTGAAATGTCAGTAACCAATGGCTTGGATGATTATAGAAATTATTTTCGTATGGACGAAAATCTTTTCAATACATTGGTCACCAAGGTAACACCATATTTAGCAAGAAAAAATACAATTCTTTAACAGTGCATGAGAGATTAGCGCTGACTTTGGGATATCTTGCTACTGGGCGAAGTTTGTAATAACAAAACAAAACGGTTGCGTCTACACTCTACACCAGGCATGTCCAGAAGTTACTCGATCGGAGGCATTCTCAAGGAATATCTGTGGAATACTCCCACTTCTCCCGAGAAGTATTCCTTGAGAATGCCTCCGATCTCCGATCGAGCAACTTCTGGATTCTGGACTGTTCTGGACTCTGGACCAGTGTTGCCAGATGGGGGGAAAAAAAAAATTACTTTTTATTATTGTCAAATCATTTTATCATTCATCTTAAATGACACTTCAAGGTAATGGTATACTAGGTCATTGAATTCATCTTGATACGGGCTAAGAAAAAATGAAGATGGCGAACGATTTATTAAATCAGCATCCGCAATTGGCCGCGCGCAAAATTATGAGTAAACGCGACGTGCCTTTACAAAATTGATTTCCACTGTAAAAAAAAGTGGCGGCTAAATTTGAATATCTGTAAAGTCATACTGGCGATAATTAAACATTCCTTTACGCCAAAGCTTTATCTCGATCGTGATGGGTGTACATGAAGAGAAGACATCAATGTTATGTAAATTTATTAAAAAGTATATTTCCTTCAACAGTTGTTCAAATATCTTCGATCCATCATGTAAATACAAACTTTTTAATCACATGTTTCTTTTTTTTACAACGAATAGTACGCATTAAGCTAAGGTTCGAAATAAAAGCAGTCGGTAATAATTATTAATAAATATGGTAGTATGCTGAAACCGAAAAAATTAAAGTGAACTCCGTGATATTGTTATCGAACAATTAACATATCTTCTGGCACGTAAATAAGTTGCATTCGGTTTTCCGACGAATATTACAGGGACACAAAAACGTGTTATTATCACAATAATACTTATGCTAGAAGGAATTCGATAGAAGACTGGTCTATAAATGAAATTGAAATTCAGATTAGTCTTTTCAGATATAGACATTTAAAAAAGCTATATCTTCTTATTATCATGTATATAACATTAAAAATGTGACTAACCTACGAAAAATAATATTCGAGCACTACTTTCGTATTTTTCGTGATTTTTTGCGATCTTTTACAGATTCGCGTCATTCATTCGATAAACGACACAGAACTGTTTTTTTTCACAGCGAAATTGTGATAAAAAGCACAAAGAAAAATTCAATTTATTGGGACTTTTTTAAACGAAGAGAGAAAACAAAACAATTTTCGTCTACTATAAATACTAACGTCCAACTATTCACAAGATAAGCAGTCTTGCATAGAGTAGATTATTGACCATAATTTCCAACGTAGGCATTTTGATAATGCTTTCAGACAATTTTAAGATCCTTACAAGAATAAACGCGATCTTCGACAAAATTTTTCAATACATCAGGCGCTTCGCTCGAATACCTAATTATCTCCTTTGTTTTCAACGATATGAGAACGTATTTACAAAAATGCATCGAGGCGTAACTTTGTGGCCTTGAACATCAGACAATTGAATAGGATCTCTACAGAAAAAGTATCCCATTTATTTGAATTAAATTTTACAGATTTGTCTATATCGGTAAAAGCAAAGGAGATATTTAGACTTTCCGGTTTCGCTGGCGTGACCTCAAAATACCATGAAGCTTCTCGACTTCGGCAACAACAGAAGCAAACGCCTCTTGAAGGAGAGTTTTACAAGACATTGCTTCAACAACATCTCCTAAGTACATGTGATCGTTTTCCTTCGATCCGTAGCTCCACAAAATCCTATTCAAGAATTAAACAAGAACAATTTGGAATGACTTTCGACTTCCGAGTCAGAAAATATTCAACATAGCTTGTGCATATACTATCTCTTCGTCCAAAGACTACCTCGGTAATGGTAATATTTACAGTTCCGCTTTATGTGTATATGTCTATATACATGTTTATTAAGATGCGGATTCGTCGATGTCCATTTTTTCCACACCATCGTTCGGCTCGCCTGCGACTAGAATTGTTCACAACGGCGATTCAAATGAAAGAATAATATTCTTTAACCATCATCCGTCCCTTGTATCAATTTGACACAGTTTTGGTACAGTGTAGGTAAATTTGTTCGAAACTTCGTGACTTTTTTATTTTTTTAATGCGAAGCACATAACCGAAAAACCTGAGATGTTGTTAACTCATCAATTGAAATTAAAAAACATCGAAAAATAACTGTATACCTTGTTGTTTTATCGATTTTTTATCACTGTGTCAATTTGACACCGAGGGACAGATTCATTTTGTGAAATGAGGTTTCCAGGATTGGTAGGGTGCGGGATGCGTCTTCTCATTTCTTGATAATGCAAAGATGAGGTTTTTCAGTAATCAGAAGCGTTGGATAAAAGATTAATCTAGGCCGCGATCGCTCTCAAAAGTCCTATTTTTACGTTTACGAAGCGTAATTTGAATTATTCGGAAGCATAGAGAAAAATAGAATAATGTAAAAATAGGACTTTTGAGGGCGATTGCGGCCTAGATTGATCTAGCGTCTTTGACTACTGAAAAACCCTTTGTATTATCGAGAAATGAGAAGGCATATCGGCGAGCGCAACCCTGAAATCGAGTTTATCCTCTTAAAACGAGACCGCAAACTTACCATCTTCTGTTTTAGACTCCTCAGCAATTTGCTCTGTATCTTCAGGCTCCGTTGGTCGCTCAACGACCTCGATATCTGAATCTAAAAATAGTATTTCGTTTTTTCCGATGCCAATTCACGGTGAAAAAAAAAAACTGCGTATTGGGAAAAATATTCGAACCTGTGTCCGAGGGACTGGATGGTTCATTTTGGGTTGATTTCGCGTTTGCTTCGTTGTCGTTGCTCGGGGATGACGATGTTTGCTCCTCGGATTCGTTCGATGTATTTAGTTGCATCGGCGATTCTATAGTCGCATCATGCTCCAGTCTTGGCGCAGCACATTTCTGCTTCCTTGCAGGATTCCAAGTATTACAGTAACAACACTTGAATCCTACAATGACCAAAGAAGTATATTTAAGACATTTAATATCGAAGCTGTACTTGCATACTTAACTCTTCGTGTAGTTTATAACAGATGTTTACCGAAATATTCAAATTCCTCTTTCAACGACATTCCATTGTGCGAGAAACACTGTCGGCATATTAATGCATAGCGATTAGCTGGACCATCCCCCACTATGTAGTCAACCAACCGTTCTAAATAATTCCTTTCGCGTGGTAATATCGGCCGTGGTAATGGTGATCCTATTATGCAAATGTTTTCATCATTCCTTGCCGTAAATTGTTATAAACTAGTAGGCGGGACCAATATTATACTTCTATGAACAACGGACAAACCGACGCGCAAAATTACTTTTCTTTGTTTATACGGTGGCTCATGAAACTATTGGAACGCACTTTAAATATAGAATAACTTTTTTACGATTGAATCGAGCGACCTGACTATTCCAAAACAGAGTTTGGAGAAGTTGCAATTGGTGGGAACTTCGTGAGAAAATGAGAAAAAAATGTTAAATATACGTTTTGCAGATCTGTGTTAATTATTAGACTGCGGATCTTTAGGCATTTATAGCAGAATTGAGTAGATGAAACTCGAAATTGTTGGACAATTTTGAAAATTGAAGATGTGTATATATGATTCGCTCCTCTGTTAAAATCATTAAGGAAAGACATAACATCCAATTTTTATTTTGCATAGAGATCCGCAGTCTATTAATTATGCATAATTAAATTTCATCGAAATCCCTAATATACTCGGAAATCTCGATATATGTGAGACTTCCGATATTTTCCGGTTCGCGCACACCTCTGTTTAATTATAAATTTGTATAGGAGCTGTTACTATTTTTCGAGTATTTGATAGGTCGATATATTCAATTTTAAAAATACTAACGATAACCCATAACTGGAATAACTGGTCTAATACCGCTCTGGAAACCAATTGGTGTAGTCTGAATGGGAGTTATGCCAACTGGGGCAAGGCCAGTGTTACTGGGTGTACCCCTCTGCACGTTTATTACTGGTTTTTGAGATGTCAGTACTCTCTTCCTTAGTTCTCCCAAATTAGAAGAGGGCGTTAGGTTTTGTGGTGATATGGATCGATGTGGTGTTTCTGTGGGCTGTGGTACTCTATAAGATGACTAAAATAAAGTTTCTCTTTTAATCTCTGTTTCTTCCCATTCGCTGCACAGACAAGAAATTTCGTATCTACTGCTTTTACAAAGAAAGCAAAAAACCTAAAATACAAACCTGTGGAGACAACTGAAATGTAAAAACAGAAAAAGTTTAATCAACAGAAATTCAAATAAAAAGAATGAAATCATATGACACAAATGAAAAAAAATAAGCAAAATTTAGTTTCACGTATTATATACACTGTTCTACTCACAGGCGTCATTTTTAATTGATCTGGAGCAAATTTTAACAGAATCTCTTTAGCCTTTTTATAAGTCTCAGTCTCTGTGACTTCATCTAGGATTTTCTTTTTCTCGAACTGCATTGTACTTAATTTCTCTTGATTCTCAGAGATTTTACGTTTATAATACCACGTAACCATCTTTTTTGTGAGTAATATTCTATAATAGTCAATATGTTCGATTAATGCGTCTAATCAACAATTTTTGGGAATGCTAGAATTTCACATGTATACAGAAATAAAATACTTACAGAATAGGAAAAATCAATAATGGAATGATATAAAATATTTGATCGTACAATGATGCGGGAAAGAAGCAGAAATAAAAAATGAACGCTGATATTATATAAAGTATCACGCTGTATAAAATGAGAGTGCCAACAATTCTTTTATGCCTTTGTTCTGTAGTGTGCCCATATCTCTCAATCTCTTTAATTTGCTATTACAAAAAAGAATAATTAGATTATTAACAAATATCATGCTGTGAACAGAAAAACTTAAAAGAAAATTAAAGAAATATGAATTCCTTACCGAGTCAAGGCTTTCTAAAATTTCAATAGTCGTTTTCTTTTTCTGAAATATACCAAACATTTCTTTTGTTATATATCTACCAACATAAAGACCAAGCATATGTTCGTATAGCTACGATCGTATGCGTCTACAACTCCATAAAACATTTAAATTTAAATATACATTCAAATGAATTCTTCATTGTGAACTCAAAGATGTTCGTGAAATAACAATTAATATGGAAGCTCACAACTACATGTATAACATGTTAATTCGTAGCTTTCACTAGTCACTGCCGAATCAATCCTTTTCTGCCATCCATTTTTTCCCGCACGAAATTGCAAACTACAGTTATAACGTTTATGTAGATTTTGACAAGCAAAAAATACACAGCGGATTTGATGCATTTCTGACAAAAATGAGTAAGCGTAATTTAGAGTTGTAAACAAATTTGAAGAATTTAAATAAACTGTTATTAAAATAAATTGCTATGTTGCTCCGGTTTGTTACGATTCAGGTAGAAAATAGTTATTTTGTATAAAGATCCACTGTCTAATCGTATGTTAATCCTCAAGCATAAAATACAATTCAATTCTAATGAATAAATCGAACGTTACGACCCGGAACCCTATTAAACAGAACGTCAAGGTATGACGTGATAATGACTTGCCAGCAACAATGTGGATCTAAATAAACAGATCGAAGGTGCGCTTCCTTAATATAAATAAATGTTCACTCAATGAAATAACTACTTCAATGCAAATCAAATATTTGCTATTGGCATTCGACATCTTTGTTTAAGTTTGAAACGCTAAATTTCAAGTTTTCATATTGTATATACTATGTATAATGCGAGTAATTCAAAGTTAAATTCTCTTCGCGCCTAACCTCGAAATCCTGTCACTCATAAATCCGTAAAAAATATCTTTAGGTCGATTTAATTCCGTGTTCCAGGAAGCGTAAATGATCGAGCTGTTTATGAAAATGGTTTCCGGTGAGCGGCTTCTGAGTGTAGAATAAAAACGCTTGATATGGTGGAAAGACAGACGGTTAACCTTAAAAACGTTGCCATAGCGGGTCGATGCCACTTCGCGGAAGATATTGACACATAAACACGAGACTTACGCGAAATCTTGATAATATGATTCCCATGGCGGCGACAATTCAACGGGCTTCCGCCGGAGATCAGGCAGAAAAATTCTGTTCGATGAACGTTGACGGGAACACGGTCGGTATCTCAATGTATATTGATGTATGTATATCAAAGTCAAAACAAGAGATTCGTTGAGAATTTTAAAATAACTTAGCCGGGCGGTATCTGGTGGTAGCTGTGTGCAGCCGCTCGACCCAAATTCAAATCCCTTCGCGTTTTGTCCCGATATATTTATAGACCCGTATACTCTATAAACAAATTCTTGAATGACAGTGTGCCACGAAATCCGCTACCATGCCGCCGAGAACAGTAACGTGTAAGTATATATGTACGTGTTTTCATTCGACGACGCGAAATATGTCCAATGAAACACGAACACACGCGTATATCGCCGAAGCAACAGATGTCGGAGACCTCTTTATTTTTCGCTTGTCACTTTTGCGCGTTGCTAACCGATCGTCGGGACGGAAATGAACGGAAATGTGTATATGTGTTCGTGAGCCAGCGTTACCAGATCGAGAGATTTCTGAGATAAACAGTGGGGGAAACGATATATTACGAACAAGAGTAACGTCACCAGGCTATAGTCTACTCTAGCCGAGAGTGACGTCACGGTTAGTGCTAAGGGTGCATTTCCTATCACGGCCCTACAGTAGGGCTGTTTTATATCGAAGGTCGAAGAGTTTGGAACTTCGAAGCTTCGAAGGTGATGAAAATCGAAGTTTCGAAGCTTCGAATTTCGAACCTCCGTAGTAAATTATTAGAAGATTAAAAGAAACGGAGTTTCGAAGTTTTGAACTGTTTGTATTTATGAAGAAATTGGTTGAGGGAAATACATATAAAACAGTAAAGGATTGGAAAAATTTAAGAATATCGTAATGTTGTTTTTAACGTAACATGAAATTCATTTTTATTTTATTCCTGCTTCCCACAATCAATGCAAAACATTTTTATTCTGCATAAAGATCCGCAGTCTACTTCGAAGTTTCTGAAATCGAAGTTTCAAAATCTTCGACCTTGGAAGCGAAGTAACAGCCCTATTCGTGATGTCACTATAGGTACCTCCAATACTGGTAAGTATACATGGGTAGGACAATTGTGGGAGTGTGACGTCATGCGATACCTCGGAGGGAGTTTTCGCGGCAATCCCCTGTAAGTCATATGAGACAGATCAACGCGCTAGCTTGATATATGGACTCCGGTATATAATTAAAATTTTAAAACATGAAAAACATTAGACGAATTTAAAAATACTTTTATATCATTTTCAACTTATCGAACATATCAAGAGAGAAAATAAATTTCTATGTCACTTCGGTTTGTTGTAATTCTGTTGGAAAATTTTTAGTTTGCATAAAGATACGCTGTCTATTCATTGTTCACATGTTCACACGATTCTTTAGACATTTCCGGTGGTGTGACAAAAAAATGTTTCCTGCAAAAAGTAATCGGTACTCAATCTTTTACAAATCGCAATATAAAAAATTATCACTATGTATATATTTTTTATTCAATAACGTGGAAAATAATTAAATAGGCTTGAACAGCTAATTAGTCATTCTGGCTCACTGCGCAACGTCACAATATTCAAAAATCTCATCCCTGACCCGGCTTCGAAAAAGAGAGACTTGAGTTTCCAAAAGAAAGAAATTTCTATCACGCAAAAATTTCTAAAAAAAATCCCATGTTTTATTAATGTTTAAAACGTTTAATTTCTCTCTGTCATTTCGCCTTACAACCACAGCTGTTTTCCCTTTGAGTCGCAACCGTTCCCCGAGCGATTCGCACGCACTGACCGTTTCACTTCGCGAGAATTAACACCAGACTCGCATAACGCCGCTCGCGGTTTCAAACTGCGAGAACATGATCGAGCCACGAGCCATTCTACGCTGTATCAGACAACGTTCTCTTCGCAGAAACGTTACACGCTTCCCGTATCGATAAGCAAGAAATGCAGACGTCGGAATCGCAGATCTTGGGGAAAACTTTACGATAGTGATAGTATTCCACAAGCTGCCGTGAGAGCAACATTTTTAGTTGGCATACTATAAATAGATGTGACGCGTTACGCCGGTTTACCTAGAGAAATCGATACATTGCCACCACTATTTTTAATAAATATAAATAATCCCCCTCATCCTTGACAATTTTTCTATACGCAACGATACGGAAATAAACTAACGCATAATCAACTGTAACAATGTTTCAAATATATTATTTGATTTGTATTCTACATAATTGCTGAGATTCCACAAAAAAGAAACGGTAATGATTTAAAAATTATTTTCTTCTTTTTTTCAAGATGTCATGGCCGCATACATTAGGGCGGCAGCGTACATATTGATCCGTTCGAGCATGATTTATACAAACGTAACGCGGATACTCGTAAATTATCAATGCCATTACCAGGCGGCAATTTAACGAGAAACAATTAAGCGAATGATATCGGCAACAGTAATACATAGTTGCCGTTACATTATCAATGTTTTCTGGAGAAAAGGATTTCGCGCTGTTGTTCTGCGATCGTTTTTTGCGAGAGGGAACAACGCTAGACGGTTTTCTGCTTCACGTAGCTGTAGCTGAAAACCGCTTTTATCGCCATGTGAACGAACTCGTTGATCATTGGTACCGCTTGCTCGACCAGTACCACTTCCGCCGGCGACATTTTTGGCAGTCCGAAATTCATTTGCACACCACCCGGGCCGAATAGCAATTCGCTGGTGAAGAATCGGCAAACCGGTAACACGTTTGATCGAACGTAACCGGAGGAGGTGACATTTGGTGATCCACTTAGTCCACCGGCGAGTGTGAGGATCAATTTGGCAGCTGCTGCACCAACTGACAGTATCGGTCCCCTGCGGTCGATGCTCGTTATTTCCTTATCCGCCCCGCGCAGCGACTGCAGCAACATTTCTTGTTGCGCCTGTTTACAACATGCTCTTTTTAGTTCGCTCACGAAATAAAAACGTAATTGGAATGTTAGCTGGCTTGACCGGATGCTAAATGGTAGTTGGACGCGCGAATATTCATAGGCGACCGAGATACAGCGATACTTACGCATACGGCAACATTTTTTTGCGTTTTTCTTTCTTTATCGAATAGAAGCAAGGTAACGAGAGGCGACAAAAAGTTGCTCAACACTGCTTTAGGAAATTTCAAGCACAGATGAAAAATTTGAAAATCATGAGCTTTACTTTTTTCCTTCGCAATATTGCGACCAATAACAATTAAAAATAAAATTATTTGGACATTAGCTAGTAAACTAATCTTTGAGCTGTTGGGTCCAATTTTGAAAAAGTTTTTAAAAGGTGTACGAACACATTGTACACCCACTGTATCAGTGCAGATTGCTCTGTGAACCATTACCCTAATTGAGCAGAACTTCCAAGAATAAGCTTGCGCTCATATCTGCTCTGGGAAATAATCGAGCAATTTTTAAAGAATTACTGTGTTACTGTGCCGCTGTCTGCGGTATCAAACTTATCGATTGATTGATTCGTGTGCAAGATACTCCGGCTTAAGTCTTATCTCGAGATACAGAACATCTCATTAACCCTCCGACGACGGACCACTTTTATAACTATATAATTTTTTTAACTGGCTCGTTCGTGTTCACGACTAATTTTTTTACTCCTCTAGGCTGTCAAAAAATCTACAAAAATTCTGGAAAACGTATTGAAGTTCCTATTCTAATATGTTATCATTGAATGATGATTTTTATATTGTCGGTCAACATGGACCCAAGCTCCGCCATTCGAGGATTGAAGAGGTAGTCTCGTTTCCAGGATTGCAAGGGTGCGAAAACATTACACCAAACGAGACTATCCCCTTAATACTGTTTTGTCTGGAAACTTCTCCTTTGTTTGAATTCATGTATCCTCGTACATGAGTGAAACGATTGATGGGGCTGCTGCGAGACAGAAGAGGAACGATGGTGTACGGATCCGCGCCAGCTACCATAGGGATCGATAGGAACGCAGGATCAAGATCCAGGAGATTCGCTGTTGTAGCTTCCATTCGAATGCGTTCGAAGGCCGTGGAGCCGATGATCCTGTCTGGATCCCACCATCCAGAGAGTTTGTAAATCTCGGAAACCATGGGCATCATTGCTGTGACTGGCCGAACGAAAATTGCTACCAATGCCTCAGAGCTCACAGTCACCATGTGCTCAGCCATTTCGAATACGTAGGACGCTGCAGATTCGAATTGGGTTTTCGGGTTCAGGTCCATCACGCTTGGCTCCGACTCATCCATCAGGGCGATTATGTTCGTCTGCAGAGGAGAGTAAGATCTTAGATCGAGAGCTTTGAAAGAAGAAAACTTACGCATAGATATTTATGCATTTAAGGCATATGAAAATTTTCAAAAAATGCTGGAACATGAAAGTCGATAGAATTTAGTAGAATTTTTATTTATTTTGGATCTACAAAGGCTGTTCCCTCTAAAAAGATTTTATTTGATTCTACCTTCCTAAAATTTGTCTAGAAAAAGTGAAAATTGCATATAGATCGCATTTATGACAAAAGCGACCTGGTGCGATTTAAAATCGTGGAAATATAAAAATATGAAGCTTATGAAGATTGTTAAAGAAGAAAATATGTTGTAAATGGCTACAATTTCTTGCAATGGATGCTGACAATTTTTACTTAGCATAAAGATACCCAGTATAGCGATGAACGTACTTCTTTAAGGGCGTTCCTTATTTGTTTCTTCTTGTAGTACTTGATTCGGGTGGACGTGTCGATGTGACTCATATCCAAGACCGCACCAGCCATTGTGTCTGTTGTGTCTACCAGGTTTATACGTTTTATCAGGCGGGATTGTTTCAGTAGGGCAGCCGTGTAAAGTGGTGCCTCGCCGCCTCCGATTATGCACACCCGCACGTCGCCCTTCCGGTCAGGGAGGTAGCAGTCGTAGCCATTGAATTCGCCCTTTGAACTAGCATCAGTCTTCTCTCCAGATTTCTCCGTGTTCTTGTTGCATTGCGAACTCTTGTCTTTTCCATCGTTGGTCGATATCTTTGAAATGTTGCAGACCCGTACACCCGTCCCGACAGATCGCAGAAGACACCGCTGTGATCCTATCATGATCGATCATTTGTTTTGCAGAAAGAGTCATCGATGATGATGTCCTCTCGTATTACTATCGGAATTTATAAGTCGCGAGGAGAATCGGCAAGGGTACCAGTTTAACCCAATATCACGCAGATCAGTAAAAATAACCGGTGAACAAATGAACGTATATAAACGAAATCTTCTATAAATGCGCATGAAAAATGATCATGATGATTCACAGATTTTCATATGAAGAGTATAAAGGAATCTGCTGGTAATTAAGAAAAAATGACTCGTATAGATGATTAAACAATAGTATAAATATTAATGTATCAAATATATATTTTTTCTATCTTACAATTGCATATTTCAAAATGTTTTAAAAGTAGTTATAATTTAAACGCGTTCAATTGGGACTAAGTTCAAATTCTTCTCGTTTGTTAAGCGTAATAAGGGTACAAAGGCAATGGGGAAACTCAACGACTTCATGTTGGTCTTCGACAATACATCTGGCAGTTTCTTATAAATTTCGTTGAAGGATTTCTCTGCCGTCATTTGTATGTCTACGGTTCCCTGCCATTGGACTCGACCAAATCCTTGATTATGTGCACTGTGGACTTCAGTGTTTCTAAAACTACTCTGCATGCATTTTATCTTTACCTATTTTCTTTGTCTTTTGTTGTTTTGTTTGTTTGGTCGTCTTGCACAGCGGAATTGTGTGCCTGGTTATCATCTGTCACAAACTCGTCTTGTTTGTCTAATGCACCAGCAAATTTCATAATTTCTGTATGTATGCTATCTACGCCATAAAGTCAATGACTGGGACGTTGAACGCGTTTTTTACATTAATCTTGTTTTGTTGACGAAGCTTCATGCATTCTCTCATACGACTGCTCATTTTAGGTACTATCATTCGCAGTTATCATCGCCACAGATTTTCTGCTAGCGGATACTTTACAGAGTCTAGCTGAACGTTCCTGTTCTTTATCATTTTCTGACAAGACAGAGAATGATGCATCTTGTACAAGGGTAGACCTACTTGAAGCAGTTAATATGCTACCAGTTTTTAAAGTGTTTGTCAACATTTTCACAGTCTTGTCAGATATCATCTTGTGATTATAATTAAATTCTTGTATTATTAGATTTACCGTCGAAGAAGAATCTATTCATTCGGGTGCTTCCTTGTTGTTTAGGCCTATAAATGTTATTTTGTTTTATACATAAATACAAATATAGTACAGATTGGAAATGTGAAAACATGAAGTAGTCATTTGTAAAAGCAACAGTACTATCTACGAAGGTGTTTGCCTTTCAGGAAATGTAAACAAATTTTTCCCTTCGAAAGAAAAGCTATAACTATCAAACATATTAACGAAAATAATTACCCTTTAACGTGATGAAATTGTTCATAATCTTCTCCAGCTCGACTCTCATAAATTGTAATAATGTGTAATATTGTTGTAACACTGTGTGCATTTGTTGAAGCGTTTCTAGTTTGTTCGCAAGATCCTAAAAATATCGGACAAGTTTTATTATATTATAATATCGGACAGTTTTATTATATTATAATATCATTCTCATCGATTACCTTATTTTCCATTTATTATAATATTCATGAAAATGATGTTCTCGCAAGTATTTACTCTCCGTTTTTCACAAATAGTCCCTCCAGCCGGAACAGGTGCAAAGGGGGTTCTCGCCTCGCTCGCAGCCAATGGTTAGGCTTTGACGTCACACACTTCGCCAATAATAAGGCTAGAACCGAAAGTGCCAATGCAATAACCCAATCGGATGGCTTGTTGCCGCATTCCTTTCGAATTCTTGCCAGGAGACTTTCTGCGAAACATGGAGAGTAATTGTCTCGCCAACGATTACTATATATACAGGATCTCCCCGTATTCACGATTCCAACAGCAGACAGCAGAGTCTAAAGTCGCAAATTAAAAAAATTCAAAATCTCCCGCCGCAAGATAATACATAGCTCAATCGCTGACGTCACACACTTTAGCCAATAATACAGCTAGAACCAAAAGTGCGAATGCAATGACCCAATCGGATGGCTTGCTGCCGCATTCCTTTCCAATTTCTGCCAGGAGACTTCTTGTATTCTGCACGGAGAGTATTTACTTCTCTCGCCAACAATTACTGTACAAATGACGACTCCAATATTTAAACAGTAGAGTCTAAAAAAGCTTTTCCTCTGTGGCAAATTCAACAAATTCAAATCTCCCGCCGCGAGATAATACATGGCTGTACATGGCTTCATGGCTTCGTGTTGTTGGCAGTGCTGTTCAATGTGACAGGTCAGTCTGCAGGAATGGCGACCATGGTGGAAGAACAGAATTTGGTTGACATGGGCAAAGATAAAGAATCACAGTGAGTTGTATTCAATTAAATGTATTTCGAAAAAACTTCTTCTATACATTACGTACGTCTACGAAAATGTATCGCGAGAAAGATGTTACGATTTTGATCATACCTCTGGAAAATAACCTAACGTACGACACATTGCACGATCCTTGGCAATATTTTTTAATTTATACGTTCGTTTACGTTACAGATTCGACCAAGTCAGTTACAATTGGGTGGACATCACCCAAGAATTCTTCGAAGCTGTTACAGGTGCCTACTGAAAAATTAATTTTTGTTTCTCTTTTTGTTGCCCTTTTTGTTGTCCACTTGTTCTTGTTGCACTGATACACGGCAAACAATAAAGGCTAACTCGTCCAACTACTTTTGCGCAAACACAAACGTCGATTCGATCGCATTCAGAATTTGTTAAAGTTAACAATTGAAAATATCTAATTGTTGATGTATTAATACGTTTCTAATTTGTTCATTTAGAGCTGGAGTTGGGGGAACTTTTGCGCGATAAATTGTTCGGATTGTTTGAGGCGATGTCTGCGATAGAAATGATGGATCCAAAGATGGACGCTGGCATGCAATGCAATAGAGGCAGCAACAAACCATGTACTTTCACGCAGGCTGTTGATTCGGGCGCATTGAAATTGGACAATCTGACACCGTCTGAAGTTATAGGAATAATCGATTCGACTTACGCTTGTATGGTGTCATGGCTGGAAGGTCATAGTCTGGCGCAAACTGTTTTCACTAATTTGTACCTTCACCAGCCCAGCCAAATAATAGATAAATCTTTGAAGACTTTTTGTTATGCTGTGTACAAAATAATCGAGATTATTAAAGATTGCATAAACAAAGCCTTAGTGTTTGAGGAGGAAGACTTTCAAAGTGTTACTTACGGATACAGATTACAGCAAGATATCGCGGAACAGAAAACTATATCTATGTTACGCGAAGTGGAAGAGGAACTGCATAGGAAAAGTAGAATAAAGCCGGTCGACGAGGAATCTGAGAAAGAAGTATGTACGCTAATTTCTTTCCATGATGCGATTCAATATTGCTAAACTCTGGATGATGCAAAATAAAAAATTTGTGCATCAATTGCAAGATACAGAAACTAAACATAAATTTATATTCTTCATGAATAATTTTAATATGGTGAAAATAATATATTAATACTCTTAAAGTCTTTTAATATTTTCATTGTTTTAAATTGCATTTGCTCATTTTTGTTATATATGCATAAAATTTGGAGTCTAAATATTACCGTTACGCTTTCAGTACAATGATGGACTGGCTCTGTACGCACGAATTAGATTTACCAAATTGTTCTATCAAATCTTGTCATTGATGGGGAAGAAAGAACAGCTGCAACAGAATCTAAACGACTGCCATAGATTATTATACAAATGTTCATACATGATTCAAGTTATGATTAAGACAGTGGATCGTGGAGAAAAGGCTGATGAGATTTGTAGGTATCTCATATGGCGTTTCTCGCCGGTACTCTTAAGGAATAATTCTGTTCTGATTTCCAGCAAATTATCCGAATATCATGGGATTTGATCCCATGGTGAATCAGAGATTATTACCGCCAACATTCCCACGATATACAAAGATAAAGCCGAGAATAGAGGCGTTAAAGTATTTGGACGAGCTGTTAAATAGATTTAGAACGGTCACCATGATCACCAATCAGAACGGGCTCCACGCAGCTTTGGTAAGAAACGGCTCTTGGCGAGTTTCGTTTAGCAAATATTAATATAAATACCAAATACACTGATTTCTTTTTAGGACTTTTTTTTAGAATTCTCACGACAAAGTCCGTGTATATTATCTAGATCGATGCTACAGATAGTTTATTTGCCGACGACAAATCGGGTGTTCGGTATGCATAACTTCGCCGATGTTCTGAAAGAGGCGGCGCGTAATTTCATCGCGCCGCCGGTTTTAATGCCAAAGAGCACGTTGCTTCAGAATCACCAAGCGAAGGAGTACGTCGATAATTTCTTGTCCCACTGTGTCAGCCTTTTCGGCATGCTGTTGCAGCTGACCGGTCACAATAGAGCGAGGCAACGAGACAAATTAGCCCACCTGTTGGAAGACTTTGCAGCGTTGCAAGACGAGGTGAGTTCGAAGCTGTAGAATCTATAAAATCAATTAATACGATTCCCCGAGGATTCTATTATTTGAAATTTGCAATTTCGACAGGCTGAAAGGGTAGATGGGTTCTTACATACGTTGTCTTTAAAAAGTGTTACACCCAGGTCGCATCTAGCTTGTTTCGCAACATGGATTTTGTATCATACGCTGCGTGTAATGGTCATGTACTTGTTGAGTGGGTTCGAGCTGGAATTGTATTCGGTACACGAGTACCATTACATATACTGGTACCTTTATGAATTTCTTTATGGTTGGCTCGTGTCGGCCATCACGAGAGCCGATACATTCTTAATGGAACAGGATGTACGTAACGACGCGCATAAAGGCAGAGGTGCCAAGAAGAGTGCTAAAAATAAGAAAAAGAAATCAACGCCAAGACCGTACGATTTGGAAATATTGATGTATCAGGCTATGCAGAATATATGCGGCGGATATTACAAAGTAAATCTTTCTTTGACAAATTTTATGCTACAAAGATGTTCGCAGGCTGATCTACAAATGCACATTTATATTATAGGCTTTAGTTGGTTTTCGTATGGATGGAAGGATACCTCTCCCTGAAATACAGTTCGACTCGGAACGAGTCCGGTACGAACACAGGTTATTACCATTCTCGTCGCTGCTGACACCGCCGCCAGTTAACTATCAAGAATTTTTAGTTATGACTAATGCACAGATGCATAAACGAAATGTGAGTATGATAACGATCAGACTGCAAATAACGAATAAGTGTTCAGAATACAGGATGGTAATAACATGAAAATGCTTGCAATAACATGAAAAAACAGCATTTGTTGAAAATTTTTATAATCCACAAATGCATAAAGATCCGCGTTCTAATAATAATTTACTAATGTTTGTGATTGTAGGAGAAGGTCACTAGTGAGATGCAGTACTTAGCCGGCTGTAGACACTTTCATCAAGCGAGAAACATGTTAGAACGAGCCTTATCCCTTTACCCACCGAACGCTAGTACTGTAAATGAGGTACTGTGAATATTTATAAATTAATTGTAATATTTTTACCGTGCGCATTTGATTTACTTTATACGTTTTGCAGATTAATGAATTATTGAAAGTGTCGAAAACGAATTTCGTGGTTTTAAAGTTACTCGCCCATGGACACCAAAAGGATTCGAAGGAGCCGCCAGTATTCGATTTCTCCTGTCACCAACATTTTCCGTTGATCAAGCTCACGAAACTGAAATCATTGTAATGATCCCCGGTTCAATCGGCAAACTGGACATATTATTTATTTTAGCTTTAACCGTGGACAAAAATATTTTTGTGTTGACTTTTCGATACCTTTTCTTTCCCGTTCAACCATGAGATTAGATCGACCCTAGAGACAGACAACACCCCCTTGAACCCCTTACTCCTTCTTTTCAACCAACCCAACAATGCACTCCATTATAATTTTTCTCCGTCGTTAACCGGTCTTCTCCCTTTATTGTACAGATATGTATTATTTGTCGTATATATTTTGTGGATAAATTTCTATATTAAACGAGAAACGATATTTGTATATAGTTTATCACAGATTGTATATGTTTTAAGTGAGTTCATGTGGACTACTGAGGAATGAATGTGTCGCTCGTCTGAGGATCGAAGGTTACGTGAAAGTTCACAGGTCTGATTGCGAGATGTAAATACAACTTGTAGAATGTATAGCTACGAAACGTTGTATAGTAAAAAAGAAAACAAAAAGGAGAAGAAGAATAATTATGCTACGCCCCCGAATGAAAAACTGTTCACAAGTTCTCCCTCTTGTTAGAGACTATTTCTCTCTTTCTTGTTCTCTCACCGGTGCAACATTTCAAGAAATATTGCAAGCTTTCTGTCGCATACACACGCAACACAACCAATTCGGATGGTAGATCCTTTTTTTTACCATTGGACGATCTCGCAATTCCATTGATCTCATGACCTGGTTTGTTTGTGTGTACGAGTACTACCATTCTGATTTAGCCAGGAGACATTACGGTTTATACGTTGTTAAATTCTGCATTGATACAGAAGAAAGAAAGAAATGTAATCAACACGGCGTCGCTGAATGCGAGATCTGCGATCGAGCAACAATGATACCTGTAAATCACAAAATTCGTGTGAGAAAGTGGTGTACGTCTAATAAAAATAATAGTCTGAGACCGAAGAAGAGTTTCCTTATTATTATGAACCTAGAAGATTATGTTATAATCAAAGAATTAAAGATGAAGTACCCGATGTTCTCGGATTTAAGAAAAATGTTGAAAAATTACTGACACCCCAAATATTATGCTTTCATCAAGAAATAAACGAATGAGTGTGTTCAGCTTGAAACTTCATAGTAATGTAAACTTTGATTCGTAACTTAATTGTTCCTTGAAATCAGACAATTTTCTGAAATTTTACCTTTTCGAATATTTATTATTCAGTGTGGAGTACTGGAGTACGTTAGCCCGTCGTAATGGTTTGCAAAAGGCTTGTGATAGAAGATCGTCGCGTGAAGAAACCTAATTTGGGAGGATGGCGGCACAAGGTCACAAAGGTGGAGTACTTGAACGCAGAATCGCAAACAGGCCCTCGAAAAATGCCTAGTAGCAACACGTGCAGCAAAATGACACAATACATTGCGGTGACGGACGTGGAGACGCAAACGCCGTGCCATCATCCAACGCAAATGTGGCGGTGCGGTATTCTTCATTGAAATTAAAAATGCTTGATGCTGCCTCGAGTACGGGGAGAATTCTCTTCATCTTGCCCGCGTATATACTTTCTCCTCATCAGTCGAAATTAAACGCTGCGAGTGCCTCGCCCGCTAGATGAAATTAAACGCGGGATGAAAAGCCCCCCCGTAACACATTTTAATATCGTCTTTGCTTCGAATTATATTCGGTCCCTTTCTCATCGTTCTGCAGACGGGACTGCTTTATATGTATAATAGCGACCAAATTGCTCCCGAAGTTCTCATACGTTTCATTCTCGCAATCCTCGTTTCGAACATTGTCGTCTGTTTCGTAATCCGCGACAGAAACGTTACGACGGTATGTTGAGATTTAAATCCTACATTTTAGCAATCCTGAAAGACTTCCGGGATAAAAACATATATTCGCGCACTCTTTTGGGCTACCGACTGTCTATGTACCAAATTTCAACTTTCTATGTCTTCTGCGTTTCGAGATTTTCTTACCGTTACAGACGACAGAGGAACTGGCAATTGTACATATATTATACATAGATTCTTCTATAGTAAATAAGTCTGTACATATATCAATGAATTGTGTGTATATATTTACTGTCGTCTCACCGGTAACGCATTTTAATATCGTCTTCGCTTCGAATTATATTCAGTCCCTTTTTCGTCGTTTTGCAGACGGGATTGCTTCATATCGAGCGAGAAGGACAAGTACATAACGTCGGGACCGTACGAAATGTACGAGGAGATGATGGAGCGATTGAATTACGATGGCAACGCTCGAATTATACAGAGGAACTGGCGAATATATCTGCTGTTGAAGAATATCAAAGAGTATGCGAGACAGTACAGAGAATTGGTCGAGAACTGCAGACTGTATGAGAAGGAGAGGGCGATCATGTATGAGTAGGTGCAATCTTGTTAATTATACAATTAAATGGCTCAAAATATTCTAGGCACTTCTTTAATATTTTCATGTACATTCAGGACAAGGCATCGCCAAGAGATCCTTCGAAGGATCAACCCCAAGACTCGCCTAGATTTCGACATGCTATACGAAATAGTGGAGCAATGGCGTCGTGATCGCATCGATTGTGCGAAAAAGCGATTCTTCAAGGCAGCAAGATGCGCAGAGGGTTATTTAATAGTGCAAAAGACTATAGAAATGTTCAACGTGATAGACAAGAAAAGGATATCTGTGAAAGCTAGCTATAGGAATCGGAAGCGAGTTAAATTCTTAACCGACAACTGCAAGACCATATGCTGGACCAATCAAAAAGGGAAGAAAACGGAAATGGTGTCAATGAGGAATCAAAAAGCACGCGACTTGAAGGTGATCTATGATTCCTTGAAGAATTATCTAGTCACTCGTGGACAACGAATGGAGATCTTGACTATGCTGAGGAAATCATTGGAATTGCACAATTGCGTTCCTGCGATCAGTTTGTTTCGATTAGTGGAGCAGGAGTTGGACTATTTGGGGAGAGGAATGGCAACCGAGATGTCCCTTGACTATCTCAGGGAACGGATAATCTGTAAGATTTACACAGGGTGAACCGCTAATTGTGTTCTCCTGATTTTGATCAACTTTGTTTCTTCATGATTTTTCAAGGTCACCTTCAATTTATTGCAAATACACCTATCATTTTTTTACGCCTGTCTGTTAGAGGATTTCAAGATGAATTCGATAAGTATCATGTTTTTTTTTTAACATTTTCGATTGGAAAGAATATTGTAATGTTGTTTTTAATGCAATACAGTGTCATTAAGGGATGAAATCAATGTTTATTTTACTCCTGCTTCCCACAATCAATGCAGCCTACTGATGACAGAGTAATCTCTACTGATCACGATTCGTGGTTCACCCTGTATAATAGTGCTCTTAAACATTCATCTGTAATTTATCTGTAATTCTATTCTAACACTTCGCTGGTCCTTTTTGTTGAAAAATGCAGTGGGTTATCTGCTTTTTATACGATCGTCGCATTCGTGTTGCTGCGTGAATGATGACCGAGATTTTTGCAAAGACGTCGATGATGAAAAGCTACGAGAACCCATCGAGTCCTGGACAAAATTGTGTAAGAGTTGCTCGAAACTTCTTCCCAGTTACAAGTTCACTGTCCATGGAAGAATGACGACGTTCTCCACATGCAATGGTAATGCTATTTATGGTTAGATACATCCTTGATTCTAACTTATATCTTGCTATATTCAAAAATATGTTTTTCTGTGTAATTGAAGATCTCGGTGCAACAATTGAGCAAGTCCGTTCGCAGTAAAATCGTACAACTTAAAATTCTACATATTTTCATACAGTGCTAACTGTGCGAGGTGAGAATGAAACAATCGTTGAAATCAGAATGAACCGAGTACTTGCGCCAAGGTCTTCAGTCGATTCCATTAGTCATAATCAGCCAGTATGAACGGCAGTATCTTAGAACACGAAATGTAACGAGCAATATTGTACTAGGTCCAATTACGAATCTTTTCACATGTTGCACGAACCGCTTCCTCAAAGTTAAATTTTCCAATTCGGCGCACAATGGGCCGCGGCAACCGCGTACCAAATGTTCACCGGCAGAAATGGTTCGAGGTCCATTTCACCGGGCGATCCATTCAACAATAATGTTTGATCATTTGCAGGGTGCACCTGGTTGCGTGAGCGCAACATCGGCCACGTGAATTACGAGCCTTATGTGTTCCTTCTGAACTGCGTGCGTTCTGAGGAGAAGGCGAAACAATCTCCGTCGGCGATCGCGTTCATGATGCAAAAACACGACATGTACCATCTGGTGAACAGGATTTGGTATGGTCATTCGGTGGTTAGCGAGAATAGCGATTTGTTCTCGTTGAAAATTGTCAGATATCACGTGGAGAAGGATTGGTCGCCTTGGAATTGTATTCTATTGACGTCCGAAGAGGCAGAGATCCACTGCAGGATCAGGGATCTATCGGTCGTTTACTCGAGGCCGTTGATAGAGAAAGTTTCGATGCGGCATCAACTTGCCAAGGATCAATTCCGGTAATTGCTGTTCGCTCTCTTAAGCTACGTGTCCATCTTAGAGTCACATTCTAGACAGAAACTCTCAGATGGACACGCACCTTTACTCCGAATTATTAGTTGAAATTAATTATTGCTAAACTGCGGATTTTTGTGCGAAATCAAACTAATCTGACTGCGAATCGTATGCATTTAAGACAAAAATGGAATCGTACAATTTCAAACAGTGGACATGTTAAAAATATTTAAGGACATCAAGGTATTAGTTCCAGCTTAATAGGAAAATTAAAAGAAGAGTACAACTTTTATTTAGCTCCTGCGTTCTGCAATCACTGTGAACATTTTTTATTGTGCATACAGATCCGCAGGTTACTTAGAATCTAAAGATTAATAATCTTAACCCTTTGCACTCCGAATTTTTCTTTCTTTGATGTCGAGTCACACTCGACAAAGGAGTGCAAAGGGTTAATAGTACACATTCAATGCCAAGGAACTTTCTAAACGTGAATTGTTCTAACTGAATATAAAACAATACATCCGATTCTTCGACAGACATTTGATGGAACACGAGCAGGAGTTCCGAGAATCGTTCCATGAGATCGAAGACAAGCCGCTGTACAAGCCAGCGATCAAAGTGGCCGATTACAATTTCATGTGATGGTGAAATTATTCTCCCCCCTGTCTACAAATCTGGGGCAAACATTTCAGTAAGTCTTTGTTCTCCAGCAGAGTGTATTTGTTTCACAATAAATGTTCACCAGTGGAGAAAGGCTGACCGCAGAGAAAGAGAGAGAGAGAGAGAGAGAGAAAGAGAAAGAGAGATTCACTTTCATCTATGGTCTCCGACAAAGCGGTTCTATCTTTTTTATGGTATCTGGCTACAATAATTACTAACAGCTTTGAAAACTGGACCGAGAGTGGTGCACGGCAGAGATGAATCGAGGCATGTATATGGTCAAACAACCGCCGAAATCTCCATTTTTTCCGCGGAGGTGAACAATCGGCGAGCGTTTGTCGCGGACGTATAAAATCGACAAATAATGGACTAGAAAGTGCTTTTGACCGATCGACCAAGCAGGTTGCCAGTGGCAACGCTGGGATTTAAGGCTTTGAGCTTTCAGGTGGCGCGATGGCGAGGTCTGTACGGGAGTTAAAAGCACCGATTGTTTCTTTCTGTCCATCCACCGGGTCCTTCTCGCCGTCGACGTTTTCTTCGCACAGTGTCCCTGCTCCTTTTTAAACTCCGGTTCGTCGCGTTTCACAGTTTGGGGTTATTTGGTCAAAAAGCTGGAAAAAGTCGGTTTCTAAATTTTCACGTGTGTTATGAAAGTTCTGCTGTCCGACGACGTTCAAGGTCTGTAGAATAAGGCTTCAATATTCTTTTTCTTCGTTTGTACACTCGTGAAGTAAATAGTATACTTCATTTTCGATTTTCAAGTGTGTCAAGAAATTACCGAAGTTTTTCATCTAAATTAGTATAGTTATTAATATTTGAACGTAATCAATCATTCTGTAAGTTTCTTTACAATTATGAAACATTATTGACAATTTTGTTATGCTATTGTATGATTACATTCGATAAGGGTTTGAGATCACAGTGCAAAAAGAAATTGGTCGCAAATTTGCGCAGACTGAAGAGTTATCAAGATTGAAGACGTCAATATATGATTTCTCCTCTTTCACAATCATTAAGGGAAGAAATAACATTCAATTTAGTTTCTATTGCTTGCTATCGATGCAGACAATTTTGATTTTGCATAAAGATCCTAGTCATGACCTCGACCCCACAAATAATGCTAAAACAGTTTTTTCCGGTCAAATTCCCCACCGTGCGTTCGTTTGTTCCGATAAATGTGAGCCTGCGGATCAGCTAGCTACCCTCCGATTTCGATGATACTCGGACGCGTTGTAGAAATAGATATTTCGAACCTAAACGAGAAAGTTGTTCGGAATGTTGAAATTTAGAACCTATCGAAAAATCATGGAAATCGGAGAGTGGGTACGTAGCTGTCCCGCAGTTTCTCCGAATCTCTAATTCCGCTTGAAGAATCCAGCCAGCAGACAACTCGCGTACTCGCCTAATTTACGGCCCCCAAAGGGACGAGTGACGATAAATCCCCGTCGGTGACGAGAGCGAATCGTCGTCGACGACCGTCCAGACGAACGATGAATAATCGCGCCGCGACGCGGGGCCTGTGACTGATAAACACTACGGTTATAAAAGTAATTTACGAGCGAGTAAACAATAAAGCCGTCGAGACCGTGGATACACTCCTGGAGACAGAAAGGGAGGTGAGTCGAAGCCCCTGCTTGATTTGTATTTATTGCCAACCACCACCACCACCACCACCCCCGGGAGAACCGGCCGTATTTTTGGCTTTCCGTGTGCATGTTGCTTTTAGCCCTATTTGAATTTTTATCGCCCGACCGCCTCTGTCCCGGCCTTATGAATTTTGCCCGTCGCGAAATCTGCCAGACGGATTTTTATTTATTTGCGCGGCGACCGAGAACTCGTATAATCGCGCGGAATACCGGAATTTGCGATCTCGAGAATTCAATCTTCCACAGAGGTACTTTTTGATACACGCTCTTCGTGGTGGACAGCTCGTTCTATTAATTAACAATTCTTTTTCTTCGTGGGAAACGGGAAAGATCAAGCATGTTCGTGCTTTCACCATTATTGTTCTTTGTCATCTCGACAATCGTCCAATGAAGAATCTGAAATCAAGAATCATCAAAAAGGGGAAAAAGTGGTACATGTACCCTTATTTTTAGCTTGTGGAGGTTCTGTATACTTTTGTTCTGTTTGTACCTAATGTCGTAATAAATCTCTTACGAGATTTCCAGAATAAAAGAATCAGATAAAGTGGATCAATTTGCGAGACGGACGGATTTTAACGAGAAGGACCGTTTAATATTTATGCGCTCGAAATAATTGCGACACGTTCGTCACCGTCGAATCAATCCCGGCCGATTTTTCGCGGTGGTTATTAGTGTGGATCCCGGGGCTGTCAATTATCGTCTCTACTAATTATCCTCGACTCGAGTTTTTTTCCCCTCTCTCTGGCGGCATTGGTCGTCGTCGTCGTCGCGGCTCGGAAGAATGCAAATTCCGTTACAACCGGTTTTTCGAATCCGTGCCGGAATCTGCTTCGCTCGGATCCACTCGTTAATATTATTTCATAGTGGCCCGGGAATGTTTCTTTCTCTCCCTCGATTCAATCGGCTTTAATTAAAACGCGACCGCAGCTCGCGTCGTTACCGTATCACCGCGGAATATTATTTCAGAGTGTTCGCCATTTGAATTTCGAAAAATGTTAATCCGTCGCTCTCGGCCACGATCGCACCCTTCGAGGCTCGCACACTTTCGCATGGTTCAAATGTGAATTAAGAAAGAAGCAGATGCCATACGTTCTTGATACATTCCGTTTGCAAACTCCTGGTTAACAAGGCACAAGAACTGTATAAAAATTTCTCCCTATCTTCAACAATCTTAGTAAATTGGAACTAACTTTTTGAACTGTTTTAATGTTTTTACTATTTTATAAATTATGCATTCACCCATTTTTGTCGTAAATGCATAAAATCCGCAGTCTATTTGCTACAATTCATTAGAGTAGTAGACAGCGGATCTTTATGCAAAGTAAACATTATTTCTATCTGCATATTGTACGTGAAGTGAATTAGAAATTTATTTCCTTTCACAAAATATGTTTGATCAGTTGAAAACAATGTAAATAACAGTAGTTTCCAATTCTTCTAATATTTTTACTATTTTAATTTACACCTACTCATTTTCGCCATGAATGCATAAAATCCGCTGTCTAATGATTATGGATGTCTACGAGGATCTCTTGCCATGCACATATTTCTTGAACTGCACCCCTTCACATCTTACAACGCGTTCTCTTGGAAATTATTCATACGGACCTCGCGGTTTTCTTGCACGTAATAAAATCCACCTGGAACGGATAATGCTTGTAAATCGAGGCATAACATGCACGTACGAAAAATGATTTTTACTTCACCGAAGGTATGCGTCCCCGCAGCCGTTACATCATCTATTCCCTTTCCGCGTGTCTTCGATGCCCGGGGCGGTTTGCTCGAACAGTTTTCCGTCCGTGTCGTCTCTTAGCAACGTCTATTTCCTTTTTGCGTGTTAAATACATAATTCATAACATAGGGAGTACGTAACCGCCGGCGCACGTGTATGCGCGCGTGCGTCAGACGAGTGTGTAGGTCGCCTGGGAAAATTTCGAAAAGTGTTCTACTTTTCATGCTCTTAGACATGGGACGCGTCCGCGGGATTACGATCCCCAAAGAGCATCTCGCGATTCGAAGGCAGCGGAGCATTAAAACGGTTGTCTGGCTCTGCGGCGCAAAACAAGGGGGAAACAAAAGTCTTATATTGTTCATGAGAGTTCCTTGGATACGGGGACAATGAAACTTGGGGGTTGAGGAGCGGGACGCTAAAATAGAGAGAGAGACAGAGGAAGAACGTCCACCGACGCGACGGTTTGCCGATTCAAACAGATGCGCATCAGCTTTATGCGGCGTACCGTTCCTTTGTTAACGAGAAGAAACGCAGCCGAGAATGAAAACGGAGGAAGAGGCGCGTGCCTGGCGCGCTCCGTTCCCGCCCTTCGAATTTTTGACTTTGAACCGTCTGGTATACATACCTCGACCAGGAACCATGAATATTTCATGCGCAGATGTACGCGCAGTCGCCGATCCAATTAAACAGAAATTGAATTTCCGCGTTCGTACGGCTTCGTTTAATAACCGAGACGTAAACACTTACTCGCTGTCCGAGGACTCGCGATCTCGTTCCTTTTCCTACTCTCGTGTTTTGCAATGCAGAATTCGATTCTGTCCTCACGTTTAATTGCGGTTTCGTAAGCTGCATCCCCTTTAATGGCCGAACTATTTTTATACTGGATTATTCCATCGTGAGAACGGTTTTATTTAAAAGTGATTATTATCAGATGATTGCATAAGTTCGTGCTCAATTTTACTGCAGGGCGGAGTGCAAAGAAAATTTATATAGTCACCGATTAGAAAATTATGTAATTGATTAATAAATTGTAGGTATTAGTAAATTTTAGTATTTTTGGAAACAACAAAGATATTTAGTGGTACAAACGTTAAGCGAGTCACCCTGTACATAGCGATAAAAATGAATCGTTCGAAGATCGACATCTACGTCTACTTCTTGCTCGTTGCGACGCTGCAGTGAAAATGTTCTCCGTGGTTTCAATGTCTAGTACTTAATCAGAATGTCACTTCCGGCGAGACAGCAGGCCACCTAACACAATCGAGTTCACGTCGGCGATATTGTATACTCTTATTTATAGCCGAAATTTCTAGTGGACCGTGTTCGTTTACGTCGAAATTTATGCTCCACTAAGCGGTCACCGATACGCTGCATTTATGGCCGAATTTATGGCAGCTGTGGAAGAATGTCGAACAAATCATCGTACTTTTATATTAACTCGTCGCTTCTCTAATAAACTGGCTGTGCGTCTCGACACCGTAAACTGCCCTTAACCTTTCACCTATTGCCGTGTTTTAACGACTCAGACTCGTGATGAATAATCTAATGAAGTCTAACAAATATGAATGCCACGCGATTCTTTTTAGATGAAATAGAATTTGATTCTCTTGTAAGGAAATACACATTTTCTTTTTTCTTCTACGATGTTTTTGGGAACAAAGTAAATAAAATTCGCCATTACCCTGTATCGGAACGACTTCCGGTACTTCACGATTACAAAGGGCCGCAAGTCCTCATCAGCATGATCGCGTTTGGAATCAGAAATGCGCTCATTTCCTCCGTGCAAGCCACCCTCGAGATCCTTTATGCACCGTTGCGATAACTGA
The DNA here is from genome assembly GCA_028455605.1 of Lasioglossum malachurum. Lineage (NCBI taxonomy): Eukaryota > Metazoa > Arthropoda > Insecta > Hymenoptera > Halictidae > Lasioglossum > Lasioglossum malachurum. Next base: position 7,081,612 of record CM052313.1, on the reverse strand, counting down.
GTGAGAAAGAACAACAAGAAGGGCGTGTGTTCAACAAGACAGAAAGAGAGAACCGGCTTTAAACGGTCGGACGCTGGGCGTCGCGACGCGTCGCGGGCTCAATTAAAGCGACGAAGACGTACGGAACACAGGTTTGAAAAAATGGTCGCGGCGAAGCGTGCGTGTTTCCCTTGTTGAAGGGGGTCGCATTACGCGCGATGCATTTAGTGCAACTGGTCCTCGCGCGGTGTGCGTGCGTCTGTGTATGTGTGTGCATACAGTAGGTTTACGGTCCGCCCGGTTGCACTTCCGGGATCGCCGACGCTGGATCTCTCCATCAGCCGTAAAACCTCGAAGAGTGTGCTCTCCTCCATACGCTAAGCTCTCGTCGACGTTTCGGCCGGATAACAAGGAATTAAGCGTCGCTTCCGGGGCCGAATTAACGGGAATTTATAACTTCGGAACGGTTGGTTACTCCTCCCGTGAAATATTCATCGCACCTCTCCCTCCTCCTCCTCCTCCTCTTCCTTTCCTTGCCCCGTTCTTTTTTACCTCTTCTTCATCGTAGCTCTCTGCCGAGCAACAGTTTAATCGACGCGCGCTACTACGCTCGTAATGGCCACCGGTTTTGTTCGGCTTATTTTCATTCTATAATTTATTAAATTGAATCGTTAAACGGCGGAGAATATGCTGAGAGAAAACTGGTCCTCGACAAATCCATGACTAAAAGTGATCAATTTTTTAACCCTTGTGTAGCCAACCGGGTACCCATTTTTTGCATTTCTTTCAACAACTGGTTAAGGTTTCTCTAAAAGTATTATAAAACTTCTCGGAATGTCCATTCTTTGCTGAATTTGTGCAAATATGCGAAGTACAAAAGATTTTAAATCATCTATACATTTTGGTTGGCTACATAAGGGTTAATGGAAAAAGAGTACGATAAATTCAACATTAAAGATTGATTTCTCGAGCTGTTTACGCGACAGCCTCGTTAAAACGAGGACGAATCCGTATAAAATCGTACAGGTTCGTAAGGTACTTCGATTGGAACACACAACGCAAATATTTAATTAGTTAATTTTTGATATATGTTTGGAGTGACGTACGATCCCATAATGATCCCATGAACAGGACCACGTGGTTCTGTTTGGCTTGCATTATTCCTAATGTCACACATAGTCGCATTTGCATTAGGACGCGCTTCTGCTAATGGCACGTGGTCGTGTTTACAATGCGCCACGTGGAACTAACGTCACGGAAACCCTGTTTACCCAGCTCCACGTGATTTTCAGTCTGTGTGCACGCGAAACTGCAATACGCAATTGTATTTGCCGAGCGGAATTAATTATTATCATCCACCCTGTGCAGGCCCGACCTTAAAAATGTCTTCTTTGGAACACGATGAAATGTATGTTGGTAGAATGTAAATGAAGCAAAGAGACGCATAATTTTCTGGACGTCCCACAACGTTCAGAAACGCTGTGAAATACTAATAATACTTCTAGCGATCAAGAAAATCGAGCCCGTCTCCTTAATTCCATCGGAGATCGATTCAAAAGCGGAAAGGCGGCCGTCGCCGGCAATTCGTTCGAGAACAAGATTCCCGGGTTATCTGGATGCTTGTACCCAACAATTTCGACCTGGCAAAGCTCGTTTACTGCGTAGAGCTCGTTTGCCATTGTAAAACGGTGGCACCGCGCTCGAATCCTTTAAACCGTGGCGCAGTAATTTCCTTTACTGCTCGCGGCACAGAATTTCGTTCTCTCAAAGTTTCTTCTCTATCGTAGGTGGATCTAGGGCGGAATCGAGGATTCGACGATGAAAGCGAAACCGTGTTTGGGCGGTTGGAGGCACAAGGCTAGCGGGGCCATTTATTGGAACGCGTGCACACAAACTGGACAGCATGGCACGCCGGTGGAACGGATAGCGCAGACCGAATACCTCGTCGACAAATCCACGGTCACGCAGCAGGATGTCGGGGTGCAATCATGCTGTTTTCCTGACGCCAGGGACAGGTTCATAGAACCCTTTTTCCCCGACCGTAGTCCTGGACAGGTACGCAATCATGAAAACCTCAAGACAAGTTTCCACTTCGAGGTAAACTTCATTCTAATTGACCAGACACAAATATGAGCGAAGACATTGTTTACGAATGGAGTTCGTATAGCTGACAATTGCTCGCGAGAAAAAATTTGAATCTGGATGGAAACGTACCTTAATGTGTATCTAAAATATGTCTGTATTTATTATTTATTAATAGGCGATTCAATTGCTGGCCGAGAAAAAATTTGAACGTGTTCATTTGCGAGTTTCAACTTTCTGTTCGTTCTCCGAGAGTTTTTCACTGACGAATTTCACTCTCGAGAGTAGCTCGCGATAGTTTGACTCTCAGATGTCCACGTACCTTTGAGACATTCTATAAAAATGCTGTACCAAATGTTTCCAGCCGAAAATAATAGTAACCTCGTTTATTTCCAGGGTTCCAAGTTCCCGTCCCCCCGCGAGGACTCCGGAAGGATCCTGGAGAGCGTCGTAAAGATACAGAGGTTTTACAGGTGGAGTAATAGTCGATGTCGACTTAAAGTAGCGAGTAGTGTAAAAGTGAGGGTTGCCTTTAGGCTTCCGAGCCTCTCTTTCCCGGCCGAGGTGCCGCAGATCCCGTAGAGACGCATCATCCACTGTGCAGAATAACGTAGACGTTGAGTGCACTGACGGCGAAGGAAGGATCGTCTCGGAAATTTCATTCGGGATAACTATAGTCAATTCTGCCTATCTTCTTCTTTTTGGTAGTATTTATACAATCGCCTAGAGTAATTCGAAGTTTTGGGATTCGTTACGACGACGTCGACTCTCCCGAAAGTTTGCTCCTTCGTTTACAGCTGGGGGAACAGTTTCGCCACCGGGGCGATTATGCTATCTTTACACTGAGGAAATTAAGAAAATTTTTGAGCCATCAAGAGTTTCGCCGGAAAAGTACAAGTTTAATAAAGGGAATGCTAAAGACAGCTTTAATGAACTTCAGCTGTATAATATGTAGAGGAGTTTCTGGTACTTTGGTGCTGGACAATTTTAGATCTTTCTTATTTTTAATGGCCTTCGTTATTAACATTTAAAAAAGAAGCTTAAGAGTTGCCTTTTAATCATCGTATAATTACTAGCGTTCTCCGAGGTTGTGTTGTCCGAATATTTTTGGAACATCTCTGAAGCTACTACAGCTCGAGAAACGATTTAACTTGCAAAGTTGCGTGATGTTTTATAAGGAATAGGTCTGCGATAAACAGATTTCAAATGTCACTACTTGTTATTTCTTATTTACTTATTTATTTACAGTTTACTTTTTAACGTGGCCGTATTATCAGCGCAGTTCTAGACTGCGGATCTTTATGCAAAATAAAAAATGTTCGCATTGATTGCAGGACACGGGAGCCGAATAAAAATTGTATTCTTCATTTAATTATTCTATTAAGCTGAAACCAATACATTGATGCCCTTAAATACTTTTAACATGTCCACTGCTTTAAATCGTACGCGTCCATTTTTGTCATAAATGGATAAAATCCGCAGTCTAGTTATAACATGTAGACACGTTGTTGTCAACAATTACGAGCCGAAATAAACTTCGAGAAAACAATGTTGCTACCACGAAGAGTGATCGAGCCACCGTGCGTGGGGCCAGGTAGCGCAAACTCGAGGTGTAAACTTTAGCCCGAAGAGAACCGCTTGGGACACGGTATTCAAGGGTTCCTTCTGCTCTGCCCACAGGGCTCACCGTGGCAGAATCGCGGCTGGCCAGCAGTACCGTTGCCTGGTCCGGTCTCACTCGGAGGACACGGTTGACCAGCAAATACCGGCGGAACCGAGGTCTTATCGCAGCCGGGATTTCGTGATACTAAACCGCAGCTCGCCGAGAACGAGGACGGACTTCGAGTTGCTGTACAATCTCCTTGACCGTTGGCGTGCCAGCTCTCTCTCCGTTCTCTCTGTTCCTGTTCTCTCCAGAACCGTTCTATGCAGTCTAATCCTGTCGAAGGAGGTCGAGTTACTGCGAACCATCGACTCCTTGAAAACAGCCACGAAGCTGCGCAAAAGGGAACAGTCCTACAGGAAATTTCTCGATGAGACGTCCAAGCCAGTTGTTTGGAGGAATCGCCTTGGTTCACGGATCCTGGTGGACACTCCTCGTTCGGTACTTGCTGGGACCTTGAAGAGCAGGTTCGACGAGCTAACCAGAGAAGATGTATCAACAGAGGAACGTCTGAAGACTTTGTATCGACTTGGGGAAAACATTCAGCCACACACTTGTCGAGTTTCCGACGGAATAGTGCGTTTGGTCAATCAGGAGATCGATCTTCTATCGAGCGACGTCGATATCGATAAATTAAGCTGGCTTAGAAGGAGACTGAACATTGCTTTCTTGATTTTTGCCAGGGACTTATTAGCTAGAGACATGGAAGACTGTGCTTATCCTAGATCCAACAGACAGATCTGCAGGAGCTGCGGCAGGCTACTGCCTCTGGCCAAATTCGCCAAGGAAAAGAGACGTCGATCGTCTTCCTGCAACTATTGTTTGTACGTCAGAGTACGCACCGGAGCTAGAATCGTCTATGGCCCGTACGAATGTCTATTACGAGACGTGAAGAGGAGCGAGGCTAAATCGAACAGCTATGGTAGTCTAGCTTTTGTTATCGATTCGAAGATCGTCTACCACCTGGTGAACGACATTTGGCATGGTAGATCGGCGATTTCTGAGAACGATCGTCTGTCAGAATTGAGGTTAGTCAGGTTCCGAGCGGATTCGGAATGGTCCCCGTGGAACTGTGTTCTGTTGACGGCGCGTGAAGCCGCGGTTCACAGGAGAGTCGAGGACCCGGAGAAGTTTTACGGGCCGATGATCCTGCAGAAGTTTCACACGAGGAATCTGCAGGCGAAAGTTCAGTTCGAGTCGGTCCGCGGGATCGAGAGGAGCCGCGGAAAGAAGTCGCGCCACTGAAAAACAGCCGAGGGCGTGATTAAGGGCTTTACTGTTCGCCGAGTATCATTTATTGCGGGGATTTTCTTTGCTCTTTGTGGAGGAGGAGTTCCGTGGCTGTTCTGACTCGGAGTTATTGTCGGACAGAGGCGAAAGGAGCAACTGGGACAACGGTACCTCCTTAATGTATATTAATGCGACTAAGCATCGCCTGGCGGACGATAGAGACTATAAGTGTCTGACGCGACGGTCGCGAGCTGTGATACCGGCTCCTGTTATTAGGTTGTACCGTCTTTATTGCGATGGCGGTGAGAGTTTCGGAGGAGATGCATACATTGTAGCGTTAGAGGATGGTTGGGGACACGATTCTGATGGAGGGATAACCCGGGAGTGGAGCTGCACTGGTTATGGCGAAATCGTTCCAGACTTAATGGTTTGACGGAGTGTTTAGGTGACGTTGCGAGACTGATGGAGTTCGACGTAGGTGTTGCTGAAATGTTCGGGTGAAATATTCGGGTGACCTAATCAGTTGATTTGTTGAAGACCTGCTAATTATACGGCTTTCACGGTTTACAGTCAGCGAGGTACTGTCTTCTGTTTGTTACCATGCCTTGTCTTGAATGGCTTGGCAACAGCCATAGGTTATAAACTGTTACGGTTCGTCACCAGTAGAGATTACTCTGTTACTAGCAGTCCGATCGAAAATGTTTTCATCAGGTAATTAATCTTTTATCTAGCGAAAAATATTGGCACGTCTAGCTTTTGTGTGCAACAGAGAATAGAGAAGTGACTGTGCGAAACAGTTGTTAGTTAATATTTGTCCAGATGATGATTTGGCGGACACCGTGTTAATAAGATGCAAATAGAGTCCGAACAACGCATACCGTTCCGCAATGACTCTGTCACTGGCTGTTCTTCAATTTCGCAATATTCCGCAACAACCGGCCGCGTTAATCGAACATGCGAGCCCCTTATAAAATAGTTAAATTGCAATATCCAGCGGAATCAGTTCGATTGACAATCGAGAGCCCGCGGCCGGCATGATATCGTCGGTTATTTACTCGATCGCCGACGGTTAACGAGTACGCGATTGAATGCGTATCTTGTCGACTCGATTCGATCTGATTCGATCGATCGTTGTGTCGTCCACTATTTAACCGCAACGTCTGCTAATGAATAAATTGACCAATAAAACTGGACGTGGTCCTCGGGCAATGGATCAGACCGATGATCTGTCGTTATGTCGGCGCATTATCGCCACCGGTGCAAACGTTTTAATAGCGGCCACTGATTTTCCGATCGCTTTGTCTGCGTATAAAACTTATTAGCGACGGCTACGGGGACACGGCCTATTGAAATTGCGGCTAACCCACCCAACGATTCGTCACGTTAATCGCTCTTCAACCTACACGATCTACAAAATCAACGATCCGATCGCCAACTCGTCCGCCAGAAATCGGACAGATCTGTACCGTTCAATCATATTCGTCGAAATATTATTATATTTTTCTGTGTGATTTAGCCAAAAATCATTTAGTTGTATACCTAATTAGTAGATTACGGATTTCTATATAATTATTATTTCTTTCCTCAATCATTTTGACAAGCTGGAAATAATATTTTTACATTCTTGATATGTTTTCACTGTTTTGCCTGCTGATTTTTGTCATAAATACAGAAAATCCTAGTCCACTAATTAGATTTTCATCCATCAGCGTTTAATTTTGGAGCTATTCGAGGCTCGTTAATTTTAACGATTTTTCATAGAACGGTTATTCGCTTTAGATGGAACATCATTTGCGAAACGCTGAGGTAAGGGATAGGTGACAGCGATCGATCCCGGATCAATCGTCCCCTTTTGCTAATACTCTCTCTCTCTCTCTGTACGCGAATATCTAAACCACCCTCGAACGTGGTCAAAGCGGCACTCGGTTCAACACCGTGTCCGACCTATTTTTGCCAGTGATCCCTCTCGAGAGATTCGCAACGAGTGCGGCGTGGCGACGAGGTCTTAGCCCAGGGCCGTGTACATCGGCGAGCTAGGATTCGCGAATGATTATCGATCACCATCGAGAGAGAGCCGAGGCCGGGTATAGATTAGTTTGAAACTCGAATCAATTATACGCACGGCGAGGAGACGGCTTGCTCGGCCTGCCGAGCTCGGTATACCAAATCTAATTAGTAATGCCGATTTAGCAAACCCTAATTGCGCGCCAACATATCACCGGCAATTTATGCGACGCCCGTGTTATGAATCACCCGGGGCCGGTGTTTTCCCGATGGCCTTTCCGCTCCGCATGGACCACCTTCGCCATTCTTACTTTATTTATAAATATATCTATATGTATAATCTTTCGTCGAACATTTTCCCTGAAAATCTTCCATTTCATTCTCCGCTAAGGAGATTATTATTCTGTAAATGTTTCTCTCGCTTGTCGTTCTTATATTGAATTCTGTATTATGTTGAAATAAATCTGTGGCTGTCAGGAAGAACGCCGCATGTCACATTTCCTGGCAACCACAGAAATATCATACGAGTAGACTGCGGATCTTTATGCATTTTTATGGCTTCTGAAAATTTCCAAAAAGCGTGGAATATAAAATTCGACTAAATTTAGTAGAATTTTTATTTTGTTTTTGAGATCTGCAAAGGCTTCTAGCACTAGAAATAAGATTGTGTTTTATTCCACATTCCTAAAATTCGTCTACAAAAATTGATTGTTGCATAAATATCCGCATTCTACTTATGAGATTTTCTACAGTAAAAAAAGAAGCTGCTCACCGTGAAGTAGAACGCCAGACCAAGTTAGCAGCCAGGCCAACCACTATCTTCGGAGAGAAGGATAACATTTCCCGACCGAATGAAAGCGCTTGAAACCACAAAATTTGTCGTCGGTTCTCCGGTGGCGGGCGAGAGATTATTGCGGGGTCGGAGTGTTAACCGCGGTTTTGCATCGAAATAAGGTGTCGGACTTTAAATTAGAATCTCCCACCGGTTCTTCCCTTTTCCTTTATTCTTCGTGGTCCGCGGCGCCTGCCTCACCTCTCCCAGCTATAAATAAACTCGATCTTAACTGCGATATAGACAAGGATATATCAGTGTCAAGAAGACGGTCCGCTTTAAATGCAAATTCGACTCCTGCAAGCACCCCCCCTCTCTCTCCGGTTTACCCGTCCTGTCCCGGTAACGCAACCCTTTGATATCGATTCGGGTAAACTTGCATTAATTCTTAATTATCGCATACCCGGTTGCAGCACCATCAAATTCCGGGGAAACTGCGAACTTTTCCGAGCGTAGTTCGCCAACTCGGATTGCCCCGGGAAGATGTCTGCTGACGTCGATCACTTTTCCAAACCTCGATCTCGTGCGAATTCATCGGTAAAGATCCTCGACGTAAACGTTTATGTCCCCCTTATTTCTATCCAAGCTAACTTCTTGACTTCAACTAATTTCTCATTTCCACCTAATTTTAGCCAGTCCGATTTCGGCTCTGGCATAGAGCATAACCTTTATTGCCCTTTCAAGAATAATTAATAGACACATTAAATATTAAAAAGATTTAAGGCCAGCATTGTATTAGTTTCACCTTAACAAGATCATCAAGAGAAGAAAGAAATTTTTATTTGGCTCTTGTGCCTAGCAATCAATGCAATCAATAATTTTTTATTTTGCATAAAGATCCGCAGTCTAATAATTAAATATTGATCTTCCGTCTCGTGCAATTGATCCAGCCAATTTTCATATTCCATAAAGCGTAGTCATAATTTTTTTTCTCTCTAATTGTAGCGCCACCGGAGAGGGTGTAGCATGATTTCCATAGTCCCCCGAACACAGTTAATCGTGCTTCAGCATCGCGGCAAGCTGTGCAACAGCGTGAAACCAGGCTTTCAAACTTGGAAATTACTTTTTATTAACGTTCCGTATATCATCGCGATCGAAATTAACGAGGCATTTGCATTTCCTCGGTGCCCGAAGACTCCTGGAACTTCTCGTCTCGCGTTCCAATCGACTCGAATGCATAAACAAACAGCTTTTTCCAGAGGGAGCCGAGGCCGCAGTTTTCAACGAAGAATTGCCCTGGGAGGTAAAGCGAGAGTTGCTCCCTCGGCCGTGGAACTTTCCGATTATTCGAAATTACGAGAGCTTTCGGTAAGTTCCTCGACCAGCCTCTGTGAAATCCGTTCGATCTTATCCTTCGTTGTTCTTTGATTTTGTTAATAACCACGCGTGATCGTTTTCTTTCGCAGAGAATTTTCTTCATCGGAGTCTTCGAGACTCCGTGAAATTTATCGGGATAATCCCGATCTTAAAAGGTTATTATCGGGGACTTGGACAAACTAATTAAGCCGGCACCGGGCAAGCAGCTTGGGAAATGCGAAGAAGTAGCTTCGCAATTACCGCGCGCGCGTAACTTCATTCCGCGTCCTGATTTAATTAGCCGGGCTGTGGCTCCCTTTTAATCGTTACATCCGATCCGATCGAATCATTAACTGTTATTACCGCTTATTTTGCCGGTGCGGCTCTGATTATGATTAATGGATTACGACATCTGCCTCGATAAACAACCCTCCCGTATTTCTTTCACGAATCTCTAACAATTCACCGGGAACTTCTTTTCGTAATAATCGAATTCAACGATCCCATACTTTATTAATTAATTAACTACTCCAATTCTAGATAAAAAATTGTACATTGTGCAACTAGCTCAAACATGTGCAAACACACATACAAAATTTCAAGTTGCTGGGTTTTACCGTTTTCTCAAAATTAATTCTGAAATTAATACCACGATGTTAAGAAGATCCGCCATAAAGATTTCAATTCGGAAAACGTAAGCTGAGAAGAGGCACCGAGATGTTTCGAAAATGTTCTAACATAATAAGCTGAGGATGCTTAGCGAATATTTTGTAGTGAATTTCAGCTTGCAGCCGGAATTCTGATTCCGCTCGTCGCCGCATGGGTGGAGGGGACTAATTTATGCTGTAAATGCATGAGATCCACAATAGAGTAACCGGGAGGTGTGTTTCTGTTTTCCATTCGAAGCAAAAGTTACAGCCGCTCTGCCTCTCTCTCTCCCCCTCCCTCTCTCTGTCTCTCGGCGGGTATCAAATGAAATTCAAACCCCCGGAATTGAAACAAGAGATTGTCTCGGCTTGGCGCACTCGAGTCACACCTACGTATCCGAGGTACACACACCGGGCTCAGCGTATAATCGTCTTACAGTAAACTACGTGTCTGACCACATGCGCTCCAGAACTACTTAACCGTATATCTACGACAAACGCGGTGTCCTAGGGACAACTGTGACTGCTCCTCGATACTCGTTGCTCGCGCCACGCTAATCTCTTCATTGTATGTACATTCTATACATTTGTTCCATTTACATAAATACAGTTACTCGAATTAATATTCGGATGTTCTAAAGAAGACGATAACTTTTTAGATATTGTACCAAAGGGTAAAGTGCCCAAATATGAACAACTTTTTGTTGATTTCATTTTTTGATTATTTTAGAATGCTCTTCTTCACCCAAAAAATTACCGGTTGTAACAATCACAAGCCAATTGTTTCAATGATAGAATCCTAGAAAATCATAGAAAAAATAATGAACGATCAAAATTTGCGACGCAAAGAAGGAGCACGCTTTAAAGTACACAAATTCGACGTCGGATAAAACGATCGAGTGAACGTTACGTCATTACAGCGATAAAATTCTTTGAAAAAGTAAGTAACAAACATGATTTACTTGTTTTGCTTGGACATGATTTCGAAGGAGTTTCGAACGCTTTAGAGTACACAAATACGACGTCGAATAAAACGATCGAGTAAACGTTACGCGTCTAAGATATCCTAGACGGTTTCACGGTCAATTCGATCGCTTTGATGTCAAGCGACTCGATAGCTTATTTGAAATGTATGGTGTTGGCTTTGCCGTCCGTTTGACCAATAATAAGCAACGGATGATTTGATCAGCCGTTCGAACATAGCTCAAAGCGTGCTTGGCGCATATATTTGCGGAGTAAATTGCGCGTACCTCGATATTCCTTATCGATGCCGCTCGAGAAAACTGGAAAACCGCTGCGGTTAAAGATGAATACACACAGGCTGCGACTAAATGCGACTAAATAATTTATCGCTACATGTAACAAGTTCTAAATCACAAGTGCGCCAAACATTATAATCCGAATAAACTCACCAGTCCGACAAACAAAGCTTGCTGCAGCTTTTCAGAGCCAGTTCCGCCGCGATCTAATGCGATGCACGGTCAAATTGAAAGGTAAAAATGCGTATTTATCGCGACAGCGTGTAACCAACTTTAAATGTCGGCCGTAACATCGCCGTCGTTACGACATCGTTCGCCATGGAATAAAAGTTAGCGTTCTTTATGTCGCGGCACGTTACGCACCCCCTCGATGATCCATAGCGCGACTATTTCGTGCGCGCTTTATTATTATTTTTCTTTTTAAATACGACGATACAGTTTTTTATTCGGCCCCGTAAAAAGAGAGGCCGGATCTACGTTGAACAGCGGACTCGTTACACGGCTCGACTGTCAACGAAAAAGAGAAAAAAAAAGAGAAACAGCAAAGGGAGGAAAAAAACAGATTGTGGGAGAGGGGTAGAACGCGCGCGAGCGACAATACACCGTCCAATCTCCCCGGTATATTTTTAACACTTTGTTATATTTACGCGGCGGGCTTGCTGGTTTTATTGCACAGCGCTCCCGACGCTGATCGATTTCTCTCTAGCGCTCGGTGTAATTCATTCCCGGCTCGATCTACGCCGATCTTTATGCAAATCCATCCCGTTCCGAACAACGCGACATTGAATCAAATACTGCGGCGCCGCTGAAAATTCCCTTGGCTGCTTCGCAGTCTGCGAAATTTTATATTTTAGCGAGGAAAAGTAATTTTCCAGAAAGTTCATTGCGAATTTTTGATTTCATTCCAGAGCAAATTATAAAGGCTCAAGCGTGTCGGGCTCTTTTCTTGCCCTACGGGAACTCAGTTCACAAAATGCGGCCGCGATTAACCCTGGCTATCAATGCACCGAGAGAAGCTAAACAGTGAAGCAGGAAGAGAAGGAGAACATGGAACAGAAAGAAGTAACTCCTCCGCCTTAATACTGGCATTCCATCCCCTATTGCGCGGACGGTCTCCGTAACTTGGTAATTGGAAGTGAAACCTACGGGGTCCCGTGGCCACCGTTTACACGACGATGGAGTCGCGTTTTTCTTTTTTTTCTTAGGGGACCCATGGACTTTCTTCGGGGGCGAGAAAAAACACGAATCGTTTCTGCTAATCGCTGAACTTCGAACAGCCGCCGCCGCCGCGCCCGGAATTTATAGAAACGACGACTGTTGCATTAGGGGATGAACTTTCCAGTTGCTTTGAACTAAACTTACCTCGACCGGAAGGCAAACTTGTTAAGGAGGGCTGCAAACTCGGCTGGTGTGCGGCAGCTTCGCTTTGGGAACGGATGTGGGGCTTGGGGAGGCTCAAAAATGTCGTTGGACGCTTTGGGAATAATTACTCTGCGACATCTGATCCTGCTTCATGGTTTTAATTGTCCTCTGTACATTAATCGACAAGAAGCAATTGTAATATTAATGGACGCGCTGGCTCGCAACATCTTACTCCACAACGAATCACGTCGCGCCGGGCCGTTGTCACGCGAATTTACCCGCGAATATGATAATGGTATATTCGACGAATCGATTGACTTGTATGGTCATCGATGACCGGGCGTTAAATGGAGAGGCCAGCTGTGGCAAATTTAAATTGATGATTCGCCGCGGGTCAATTTTTCGGTTTATTAACTTCCCATTTCCGCTCCCACTCCCCCTCACCCCTTTCTCTCGCTGAACGTTTTCTATCGCGCTACTTAATCGAGGGATATGATTAATCGTCGGGAAAAGTCTCTGGTGCGGAGCTGGTTCACGGTAAAAGTTGATGTTTTCCCTGTTCCAGGGGCGGAATCGAATCTGTGTAGGACCCGTATCGATTTGTCGCGTTTATTGGCCGTCGGACGGTCGACTCGGATTGTTCGGAAAACGGCCAGGACCATGGAAAGAGTGAACATTAATCGTTGCCGTGATGCCACTTCGGTATATTAGCTTCCTTTCATTAGCCGGTCGCGGCGGTGATGATTAATCGTCCTCGAACACTCGATCGGTAATTAATTGGTAGGCTGAACCCATCGACATTACTCGTCATTGCGAACCACTCGTTAAACGGTTGCTGAAGCTGCCGTTGCAGAAATCTCGGACAAGGTCTTGCAAGTATACATAATCATTCTAAGAAGTTTCTCATTTGCTATTTGCACCTTTCAAGTTTGAACATTGTTTCACTGCTTCTCTGTAACCACACAATCAAGAAAGCAATTTTTTGCAATTTTTTTGCAATTTTTTTAACGTTATAGTACGTTCCCGAATTCGCCTCGAAATCCTCTGACAGATAGGCGTAAAAAAAATTATATGTTTATTTGCAACACATTCAAGGTGACCTTGAAGAGACATTAAACAAAAAAGTTGACGAGAAATTTTTTATAATCACGTTAAAGCTCTCTTGAAACCATGCGAAAGCTGATAAAAACATTTTCGATCGGACTGCTAATGATTACTGATCACGATTCGTGGTTCACACCCGGTATGTTGAGTACAAGAAAATATATTGAATATACCACGAGTCAGGTTATTTCTGACGTCGGTCAAATATTTTGTTTAAAGTTTGATCGAGTCTTCATGTCGATTTCTACCAAATCGTAAATGTAGAATCGTGTCATGGTGGCTGCAACATATAGTTTCATGACACCCTGTACATTTTTGAAAGAATTTTCAGGTCGTACACACTGCTCGACACAGCCGCGTTCCAAAGTGTTGAATTCTACCGACAGTGTGTTTTAAGAGAAGTGGCGCGTTTAAGAGTACAAAGGAACGTCGAAATGTTTATTGGTGCGCTTTATCGACTTCGCTATCTTTATCGAGGTATTATGAATAGATAGCGATGGCTATAAATACAAGAAGTTCGGGAATGTCGGTCAAAGAAGAGTTCTTAGAAAAGTATGATACCTCTCGAAGATTCCTCAGGAGCCCCGCCCAGCCCCGGTTTCATTCGCCGCCATTCCTCTATATAGATTCGCCATCGAATTGTGACACTCGTGTTTTTATTGGCTCTCGGAGACGTCAACCTATCGTCATTCCATACGGGCACGTCCGTGATTACGGGGAAACATCCTCGGGCGAGGAAAGATCCTTTCACTGCCTCAGATTTCCGTAAAAGCGCACGTACCCTCGCTCCATTACGCTCCTCCTACCCAACGCTTCGCGAAATTTATCGGCAAAAAAGCAACCTTATGAAACCGCCTGTAGACCGAAACGCGCGGCTGCTTTGCTCTACAATATTCAAACGGTATTCTACCCCCGGGATTTCTAAGGACGTTCATTTTATTAGCCGAGCTACGTTCTACTTTCAGGATTTCGAACTTAAGAACTTTCAACCCCTTTTTCCACGGATTCACGGGAACGTTATTCCGAGATTTCGATACACCGGAATTTCCACAGTGAATTTATGTATGACAGAGACATTCGAATTTCTCTCGTCTCAGACTATCGATATGTTATAGATAATTTTGTCTACCAACAAGACGTTTATCGATATATGTATCGAGAAAATATCGATAACAAAAATCGAATTAATGATATGTTGCCAATTGATAAATTTTAGAATGGTATTTATTACATTTTCGGCTATATACATTTTTACTCGTTATTATTCATACCAATTTTTTTATAAAAAATGGTTAATTTCTTGTTAAAATTATTAACTACATTGCTAAATTTCATTTTCTGTGAATAATTACCCATATATACACATTAGTAATCAAAAGGGGAGTGCTGAATTTTGGTCATTTGTCCGCACTGTGTGAAGCAACAATTAATTATTTCCTGTGGATGGAACGAAAAAAAGAGGCCGACGACCACTGTTAAACACAGTCTGCTCCTGCAGGCGACGTTTTAATCGTTCGGCGACCGTTCAGTTTTTCTATGCGTAACGGAGGGTCCATCTTAAGAGCATGAAAGGGTTCAGGATAGCCGGGGAGGGTAGTCGCAGGTTTGCGAATGTTTGCGTGGGATTTGCGCTGGAAAAGGTTTTATTGGTTCAGCCCGTGAAGCACCTGCCAGTCGCTCGAACACAGTCGTAATAAGAGCACCAATCGAGGACTCTCCTTCTGAAACAGATCTTGTCATCCACAGGTTTCGCCTCTTTTCCCTTTCGAAAAGGACTCGTCGAGACCGCTTTCGAGATGCTCACGTTTGAACTTTCTCTTTACAGTGTCTCAGTATAGTAGAATTTCGATTATCCGAAGTCTCTATTGTCCCAACACGCTTTCAAGTAGTTTAAAAAAAGATCGTACAAAAGAAATTGAAAGATAAAACAAAATAGCCGAATGCTCATTCCATCCCCTTAAGGGGGTGTTCTCGTTTCCAACGATCCGAAAATCAATTTTATCTCATTCTCTTCAAGTGTAAGTGTTCTCGGCGAGGAGCAAAATTGAACCTGTCGAATTACCTAGTATTGGTGAAATGTTTAAAGCGAATTTGGATAGCAAAATAGTCGCATGATGATTCTGGACCTTTCTACGTATCTCTCTTTCTCTCTCAGTCTTTTTTGTCGGTCTTCGTCGCTTCCGTTTTTCGAAAGTAGCCCCGGCTATTTTCATCGTGAGACAAGAGCTTCTAAATTCTTTCCGATATTTCATTACGCTCCACTTTGAAATTTACCGTTCATTACCCGGCCCGCCTTTTACCCGATCGCTTCGTCATGCTAGAATTTCATCGGATACATTTCTCTTCCTCTTTCGATCCCCGATGGAACGTCCACTTTAGGTCTGCTGCGACATACACTGGCTCGTTACATCCATCGTGTGTTCCTCTTCCTCTGCAGAGTCTCTTTCATCTTGGATTCCGTTTTAATTGGCTTTATGGATTGATGAGGAAAGCACGTGTGTGGAACGTGAAGGTCAGAAGACCATGCCCAGACCTATACGGTTTTCATTCGGCCAAGGAGACTGCTGCACACACAGGACCTGCAACCTAATTATTATTGGATCTGATCTCGTTTCCACCCAAGACGTATTTTATGTCTGTTCTCGATAGCTAGTACGACTGAAATTTCTCCAATCGCTAATTTCTGTTTGAAAATTATTGGTGAAATACCACAATAGTGGAATGTTCGTCATTATTATTCATAGGTTCATTTCTTCATCGATTAATTTACATTTTTATTGTATTCGTTTATTCTCAAGACTAAAACAATTTTTGTGTTCTAATATTGAAGTGACCAAGTACCAATTCACTGTGAAGGATGAAGTATGCAAACACTGGTTTTTGATGAATTTGTTGTTAAACGTTTGCCCAAACATTCGTCACATTTTTCGATGAAATTAGAATAAATGAGACCCACGAATAATAATTCTTTTTAAACATTTTCAACACGCAGGGTTAAGTAGAACAAAGCATGCTAAATTGATAAGAGAAACCTGGTAAAAATTTCGAACGGTTGTCAGTGTGAAAGAGAATGGGATGCCTTTAGTACCATCAAGAAAATAGTGTGAGCCATGAGCGCATTTTCTCGGCCCCGGTAAATCACGAAATTTTCGATACGGTCCACGGTTGAAAAGAAACTTTCGATTCCGGGACCGGTAAAAGCTGCTCCCATAAACGGGCTCTTTTCACGCCACTCATAAATTCGACTATTATCGAAAATCCCTTCGGCTTCGTGCCTCGCAACGGCATATGCGCGAGACACGTCGGAAGCATCGCGCGCACGCTGCCAAAAAGGAACGCTTTATGTTGTTCGACGTTTATAACCCCGGCTATAATCGTATTAAACTGCGACGACAGCTTTGTGCGTTTCAACGGGGTCGAAAATTGATATATCATTGCGAAACGAGCCGGCGCGGCGCGGCGCGTTTCGCCGTTCATTCCGCTCGTTGTTCAACGGTGGCGAATACGAACAGTCGCCGCGACGCACGTTCTGTGCGCCCGTTACTCTTTGCTAATTAAATACAGCACAGGTTTTCTTTTTGTCAATTATTCAACCAGGACCGATTATGATAAATCGATTAGCTGTTATTGAATTTCGGCGTGCTTCCCAATGATCTAGAGTCCGCCGAACTTCGAATTTACGACCCCGGTCGTATACGATGTTCAAATCTGTGATCAGCTGACGGTAACGATTCAAGTGAGACCCGAAAAGGTTGTTGAACTCTTTACATATGATTTTTTTCATTTTATGAATATAAAATTCATATAATACCTCATACAGTACTTAAATGTTTTGTAATTGATTAGATACCAACATATTTAATAATGTAAACAATATTGTGAATAGCGGTACAGCAATTTTTAGTGAAAACCTCGAGTTTCCACCCGACTGCTAAGGGTTGAAATTAGTATCAGTGAAGAAGCCGTCTTTGTAGTAACATTTTATCGAAGTCGTTGGTAGGAAAATTGAAAAAAAATACTCAAAGGGTTACGAAGTTCGAAAGTTCCCGATCGGACCGGCAATATCCGAGTAAAGTTGACGGGGCGTCGCTTAATAATTTCCAGGTAGCATCCGGTGCGAGGTTCGGGACTGTAAAAAGGAGACTGGAGAGAGGAGAGAGAAGCGCGAGAAAGTTTTCGGTCGCGACGATCGCTCCGGAGAACGATTTTTCTGCTCGTCCTGCTCACGGGATAGTGGTATCCTCGACTCGGGTCCCCCAGCACATAAATTATCAGCAGCTCGCTACGAATAATCTGTTTACAGGCTGGCTCGCCTTGTACCGTAACGACCGGCATTTTTAAACCGTCTCCGGTCGGCCCTTTGTCTCCTGTCCTCCCGCGCGTTTCCGGCACGCGGCGAACCGGTCCCGGACTATCTCGGTCGAACCGGAAGCGATAACAGACGACAGGCCAGCCCCGAGGAGTTTCGTCGTGGCTCGTTGAATCGGGGACGAAGTCGTTAATTATCGGACGCTTTTGCAGCCTCGCGATTAACGGCCGAATCCCCACTCCGAAAAAAAGATGTCCAGTCCTCATCGTTTCCCCCCCCAAAAAAAGAAACTCAAATGAAACTCACCAACACAAAACTTACATCTTTATGTTACACCTTCAAAAATGTTGTACTTTTGCAATTCTAGGTTAAACTTTCACTGGAGCGACCAAAAATTTTCAACTTTCCTGAATGTAACATTGTACACAATTCGACGAAAAAATTATGAAACTTTAAATTCTAGTGCGAGATATCCAACACCTAAGGGCGGAATTTCCTAAGCGTCGTAACTTTCTCCTGTGCATCTGCACGCTCAAATTTGCGTTCGTGGTGAATGGAGTATAAAGGACCCAGGAATCGCAAAACGCTGCGTCCAGGCGCGCTTAGGAGATTCCACCTTAACCCAGAGCTAGCGGATCCGTTCCTGTGTCTGGAAACCAATATGGCAGCGTACTTTAAACGAGTGAACTCCGCGCACTGAAACATGTACTTCTCGAACCAGAGTTTAAAGTTTCACAATGTTTTTGTTGAATTGTATAATATTACATTGAGAAAGTTGAAAATCTCTTTGAGTGAAAGAAAACAGACGCCACAAAAGGCAACCCTATAACGCGACCCTCTTCTCTTCAGCGCCCACTTGATTTATTCAAGAAGCTGTTCAAAGTCTCGGCCAACGTTAAGTCACATTAAAGTCGTGATCCCTTTAACCGGCAACAATCTTCGGTATTCCGTTTGTCGCACGGTGTTTTCAGCTTAAACTAGTCCTGCAGTCGTTGTGCAGGTTGCACACGGTTTTCGGAAAGGCTGGCCAATCGCCGAGGGCTTGAATATTTGATGGCCCCCGATTACGGTGTATCGTTACGCGGGGATACCATCGATTAATTTCGCGGCTAACTGAGGGGATAATGGGGGTGTCATGAGAAGCAGACGCCCCTGCGCTCGAGGGACCAAGAAGCCCGCGGTACTTTGTCAATTCTGTCGGCTGGTAGAGGGCTAAATTGGTGGTCCCGTAGCTCCGAGAGGGTTGCCAACCCTCGATGCAACCGTTTAACGTTTTTCCAACCCCCGGACGTAGCGAGAAATTAAATCAACGGGCGAAGACAAGCCTTATTACCCGCCCCCTGTCTGCTGAACGGCTGTACGATCACCTACTATGAAAAGTATACGGTCCGGGTCGCTTAAACCTAGCACGGTAAAAGTTGGGTCCATTCTGACCCGGAGTTCCAAGCTTTCTACTTAAATTCCATTTTTTTTGCAGACATTGAAAGTATTCCGTTTGACGCAGTCGATCAATTCTGAATTGTTCCGCATGCACGTGTATTCTACTTATCGCTCAGAGATCACACTGTTTATTAAACGGCTAGTTGAAATAGATATGGTCCGCGTAATTGATTTAACGGCGCAATTACAATATTAAACCGTTCGAGCAACAAGAAATATTCCATAAATATAATTGACCGCCACTTGGTCGTTCCTACTGGCAATAAATGCTCATAGAAAGACCCGGAGGAAATTAATGAAATTGCACTGAAATTACATTAGCAGAAATTAATTTTCCCGCGAGTAATTATTTTGGCGATCACGCAAGCCGTTCGGAGACATTCATTTCGACGAGTTCGAGGGCCTTTCGATGGTTCCGATCAATCGCGAACCGACTCGGTTACTTTCTTTCTGGGTTTCTTGATCGTAACCAGCCTTATTCTTCCACAAAAAGATCACTAACAACTCCCACAATTTTTCGTAAATAATTGAACAAAAATTGGTGCTAGTACTTCAAACATGTGGAAATAGATATGCAAAATTTCAGTTTGACAGACTCAACCCTTTTCTTGTAATTAATTCCTAAATGTTTGATGAACTTTGTACAAGCTAAAAATTAATTCCTAAATATGCACACATCCAGAGTTGGGTAAAATTGTATTTAAATAAAAATTTCAAATTCAGTGTGTGTGTGTGTGTGTGTGTGTGTTTTGCCTAAGTGGGTTTCAAACCCACTTTATTCAACATTTTTATTTGGATATAATTTTTGCGCAACTCTGCACACATTACAGTATTGGTTTGATTTTACCATAGACATATAGAGATAGACTGCGTCGTCTTATGGGTGAGTTGAAGCCCACAATGGCGGCGCGCGGTACAAAGAGTAAGAGGAAGAGCATTAACCGGGATCCATAGCGCTCTCTTTCTAATTGACGTGTTTTTTTTTTGTTTTTTTGATTCCCAAGAGAATTTCTCCGAAGGATGTAAAAATATAATTTTTTTTTACCGCTTACCTGACAGGATAACATTAAGCGATAAACAGTGGGATGAACTCGCATAATTATGCTCGAGGATTACGTTGGGGGCGGCTCGAAAAACTTCCAAGAAATGTTTACGATACTTCTTCGGTTCGTCTGCGGGTGCTATAGCAGATTATTTATGAGAAACCCGATCGAGATGTCGCTGCGGGCCGATTTATCATCGCGGCAGCTTTCACGACAATGACTATGCGGAAAGTTGAGGAAGTCAATAAATATTTAACGCGTTCGAGTTCTCCCAGAGCCCCGCGGCTGCTTTTTCTTCCTTTTTTCTGGTATTCATGGCACGGAGGATCAATTATTTTCTGAGAATTTTTGATAACGCCCTCTCAACGATCTGTTTAACGAAACTGTTTAACGATCTGTTTGTGCGAAACGGAACACACCTGGCGAAACAATTCAGCCATGAAAACGTAGGGCTAATAAAATCATATACAATGGGATTATCCTAGGTCGGAAGAAATGGTTAATTTTCAAGATAAATAAAATAGCTCTGACTGCGAAGGGTTAATAACTAGACTCCGGATGTTCATGCAAAATAAAAAGTTTGTGCATCAATTGCAAGACGCAGGACCTAAATAGATAACTCCTAAAGTCTTTTAATATTTTAACTGTTTTAAATTGCACTCTTGCTCACATTTTTGTTATAAATGCATAAAATCCGGAGTCTAGTTATAACAGACTCCAATAAAGCTGTAAACACTGTCGAATTAACCAAGAAGCATCAAGTTCCACTATATATGTTTCAGACCTGCAGCATTTGAAACTGAATTGAACGATCTCAGACGACTCTTCCACCCTTCGATACTAATCATTGATTAGTAATCAATCTTCACCGTTCTGTAACGAAGCACCTTAGAACGCTCCCGATACTACTTAAGGAAGAACCGAGTGGCACAGCGTCTGACTACTCACAGTCCGTCACCACTAATTGCGCATAATCGGCTGGACGAAATGAAACACCCTTAACGAGGACGAGGGACGAGAACTTCATCGTTCCGCAACAGACACTTAACGAAGAAGAGCTTCGTATCTTCCTGCAGTATTCTATCCACGAATTTGCAACCCGTCTGCCATAGGCAAACGCTAGAATAAATCCCGGAGTATAATTCCTGCCGTTGACCGAACTCGAATACCAGAAGTGGAGGATGCCGGCGACGTTTCAGCTTCTGCTGTCCGGGGATTTTATCCGGCTAATGAATCATGGATACTACACTTACAGATCTCCTCTCTCTCTCTCTCTCTGTCTTTCTCTGTATTCGTGATCGGCATCGTGACGCGTTACAGAATGCAAATTCCACAGGTTTCGCAGATCGCTCTTTCGCAATCTTCCCGGAAGCGAACTTTGATCGTTCCGGCTTGCTGCATCGGAACGTCCGTGACTTATGTATAGAGATCGCCATTTTCTCGAGTGCGCGATCGAAGATCGAGTCTGCCAGCTCTCCATAGAGGGATCTAGTCGAACGGGCTCAGGTTCTGGTACGCTATACGACATGCTCGCAATAATATTCGGACACTCCTAGAAGGACGATCACTTTTTTAATATTATTTTTTATTGGCAGTTGAGACCATATGGTTTAAACTTAGTTATAATTAGACTGCAGATCTTTATGCATTTATGAAGAATTTGGTTGGGTAATTTCTAGAAGTGACTTGTCATGAAAATCAATTACCGAAGGAATTCTGTGAAGACTCCAGAAAAAAATACTAAAAGTTGTCTTTCCATGTGTGCCCAGAAAATTAAAAAAATTTCAAGAATCAAGCTTATTTTCATTTTGCGTAACAAGCCGTCTGCTAATGATCATTTACTTCGTCGAGAACGATAGTCGGCGTTGTTTCTTGGCTCGTTGATACCGCGTAAACTGCAGGTTCGGAAGCGAGCCGTTTGGCCTGGTTCTCACATTTCAAAGCGCTCAGTCATAAAATAATAGTGCAGCGAGCGTCTTTGTGCGGAGAAGAGGAAATAGGAAGCAGCAACGCGTCGCGCGTCGGTCGACAAAGATTGTGAGGGACCGGGGAGTATTTCAATCACAATAAAATATTCCATGCATATTCAATAAGGCGACTACGTTCGAGACACTTTAAAGTTGCTCCGTTAACCAACAAGTTCCCCGGATCGGTCGTCTTCGCTCGGTGAATTATTAAAGCTCGCGCGAAATGGATACAGAGTAAGAGAGTAAGGAAGGGCTGCACCTATTCCAGGTTTCCAGGAGCCGGGATAACGAAATCCAGCATCGGGTCCCCCCTTCGTTCGGCCATCGATCCCATTTCTGGAATGGTAGCCAGATTATCCGGCCGGATGGCCCGCCAGACACATCATCATCGGCGGCGGCTTCTTTGTCTCCGGACGATTCTCCCGATGGGAATTAGGTACCGCTGTCTTCCCGGCGGGATGCTAGCGAAAAAGAGTGAGCAAGGACAGAGACAGTAGATCCCGAAAGAGGAATAGAGAGAATAGTAGAGCAATGAGAGCCCTTCCCTCGGGATGAACCGAGACAAGTCCACTCGACCGAATCGACGGAGGAGCCAGAAGGGGACGAGGGAAAAGAGCTGTCACGACGTCTTTGGGCTGAACAAGGAAGAGCATTCCGAGTAATTATAACCCCTTCCGGCGGCTCTTTTATTCCCCGCCGAGCCAGAACCGCATTATTTGCAATCCCTACCCGCCGCGACGATAACTTTTATTGTCCCGGCGAGTACGATTTTACACTCCTTTTCATCTTCGTTTCAGAAATCGCCGGAATTCAGACTCCCCCCCCATCCTCCTAGGATAATTGCACCTTAGAAAATCGGAGGAATTGTTTTCCCTGGAAATTTCGGCCGTAATTGATTGGATCCTGTCCAATCAGCTTCTCGCAGCTGGGAAACGTGACTAGAGGAAACTGTTTTTGGCCGCAACAGGAAATTGTTGTTCTTAAGGTCTATTAGCTTTTATTAAAATTTCATGAAATTCGACGTTGCAATGAGCTACAAAGTTTAAAGATGGTAGTAATTGCAATTTTTCACGATTTTCGGCCTCTAACTGCAATAAATCTAAGGATTCATAAATCTTTCAATGTTCGTCGTTCTTTCCGCTTCAAACGATTTCGATGAAACATAAAAGTGGCCCACATAAAAAAGTTGTAAAATACAATTTCTCGTATTTTCTACAGGATTCCGATCAATTGCAATTTTTGGAATAATTGTTTTTTCTCAAACGAGTTCAAATCTTGAAAAAGTTATGTGTTTTTTGATAGCGTCAGAATGCTAATGGAGATCACTGTAAATCTCGGCGCCCATTCAATTAACAATTTTAGATAATCAGACAAAATGTTTTTCACTATTCTCGATTCGATTGCAAGGTTAGCCACTTTTGCCTCGGACTGTACGGCATCAGAGCTCGGTGGCCTGCGACGAAGTGAAGGTAAAAGGTGAAGGGAAGGGCGGAGAGGAGAGGGGAAAGCTAGCCTTTCCCTGCAACCCCGAAACACCGGAATTGCGTTTCTCCAGGTAACAAACCAAACGACACCAATCCCCGGGATCCGCGCGGCAAATGCAATTTCTGCTCGAAAACGGGGATCGCCTTCGATACTAATCAGCTTTTGATGCTTTCGTCGGTCGGTGGCACACGTGCGCCGACGCTGACGCCGACGACGACGCCCACGCTTCTCCACGTCCGTGATCCCACACGCGAACGGGGAGGCGAGAGTAACCTTATTCGGGAAAGAAAAGCTGCAGAGCGCATAGGGAAAATTGAGTTTCGAGTGGCGTCACGTGGACTGCACGCTTCTTCTCGGGGACACTTTTACCCGGCGTTCACTTCTTCCCGACAGCCTCGATTTTTCCACATCCTTTCGCCTTTCTCCACTGAAGATGGAAGTTCGACGATCTTAACCGGACGGTTTTCCATTTTCAAAAAATCAATTTCTTCAATTTTTGTATGCAAAAATCCAAGCTTTTCTGCAGCAGCATTACGTGGTGACTAACTGGGTGGAAAACCGTACTTGTCTATAAATAATTTAATGAACAACAATGTCGTTCAAATTGTATTTTGTAACAATAATTTGTAACAATTCTTAACGAAAACGAATTTTTGAAGTGAAAGTGGGCGCATCGCGTATGCAATTGCTGGCCAGTGAATCAGTCTGACCCGTCACGCTCCGAGGTGAAACGCTATTCTATTATTGTGCAATCGCCATAGAAGTTTTCACTTCGATCGTGCGGTTTTATACGCACAGTATTGGTCTGTGTTCTCTTAAGTGCCATTTTTAAATGTACTTTTCAAACAAAAGAGACATCTAACATCTAATATAACGTCGCATACGGTTCGGACTCCAGACTTTACCTGGATCAGTGTCTAACATTTTTGCAAGAACTAGGTCCTCGGAAAGTTCCATTAAATAAGTGTACGGAGGGTTAAAATGTCGGAATGCTCGAGTCGTGTTTTATGCGTGGGAACAGAAACGACGGAATTTCCTGGAACAGATCAATGGCCATCCGTCTCACGGTTCCCACCAGACGGTAGTTCAGACAGGTGCACACGGTGTCGGAATTGCGACGAGCAAGAAATTTTATATTGGCCCGCGTCGGTGCCTTATGGGAGTTACATTTTTATAGGGCGCCTGTTTCCGAACACAATTTCGCGTTGCGCGACGCAAACGCGAAAGGCATTTCAAGACTGCTCCTCCGCTCCGGCGAGTTATAATGCCAGCAGGAAACGAGAATCGTATTGTCTCAACGTGCCGTGGCATTTCGTTTGTCTGAGAGAGAGAGAGAGAGAGCGAGAGAGAGAGGGGGCGACGTTCGCTTCTGTCGTCACAGAGTTAATTATTCGGAAGCGATGCGAGGCGATTCCGTTTCACGACGTTAACCGTTTCATTTTCTGGCGTGAAGTTTCGCTCGTTCCGTCGCAAGAACCGGAACACGCAAACTTTTTCCCTACGATCACTATCGAAAGTGCAAGTTACCGGAGCTTAATACAGACACGCGAAGTTGAACAAGTTCCGCGCGCTTCTTCGCCGAACATTCTATTTTCCGAGGCACGACTTTCGGAAATCCTTCGCTGACGGATCAAAAACTGTGAAATCAAACTTCGGGGATCTTTCCGCGAATACTTTCCACTAGACTTCAATGTATACTTCATTGTTTTTTTATTGAAGCTTATCCAATTGGTTTAGTCACAAGGATATCAGCTCGATCAATACTTATTTTCTACAATCTCTTTGCATGTTTATCACCGCTAAAAAGCTATGATAATTCGCATTAATTCATTATTAACTCGAATATAAAGGAGAGCAATGCGGTTTCATGTACACTGTTCGTATCGAACATTTCTCCGTGGCGTATTTTATTTCGCAGAGAGATTCCTTTTAATGAGCCATTAAACATCTATACAGAGGATGCAATGTATTGTATTTGATAAAAGTCTAGAAATTCCACGAGATCCTCGTGTAACAATTTGCTAAATAAATCTCTGTAAAATCGCGAACAGTACATCGCGGGAGAGTATGCAGCGCATTTACTAGATTTCTATAAAATCAAGGACATTGTTTGCCGCATTCTGCGCCCGAGCATCTTATAAAGAGGATCGAATCGCGTTTAATATAATATCGAATTTCCCCGACCGGTATGCGATGATGCATTTAATAAATGTCTTCGTCATCAGGAGCGTTCCTTTGTGCGGCATCGTTTGTTTGTACGCGTTTAATAAAGTATTATAATTCCGGTCGGCGGATCAGATGCCGTCAACGAACGGACAGATGAATGATTATGAGCATTGTCCGATCGGCGGACGGAGTCGCGGAAAATGCGGGAAAACCGAAACCGTAGAGAGACGCGCGTTTCGAACATCGGCGTTTTGTCCCGGGATTCCGTGCATCACTTATCTGTCGGTGTTTGCGCGTGGGAATCACGGTCGAGGAAACGCTTTATGCAGGCCGGCCCGGCCGGTGCACACGCGGAAAGGATAACAGTGCAACGCGAAACCGCGGACGCATCCGGCGGCGCGGGGTGTCATTGATCAACCGAACCATTCATTTATACAATCGAGCTCGAAATCCTCCATGCGCCGACGAAGTCGCACCCTCGCACTCGTTCGCGTTTGTTGCGCACCGCACCGTGACAATGCTAGTCAGGTGCGAATCGAATCCCGGGGCCGAAAGCGGACCGGAAGGTGTTCGTGTGCATCCGCTAATACGATTACCTATTAATCGGGACGTTCTGCCGTCGCTATGGATAACCATCGTCCGGAATATGCTACGTTTCCGCAGCACGCGACCCAATTGCTAAACGTTTAAGACGCCATTTTGCTTGAGCGGTTGTTTCGCTTCTCGAATTTTTAGGAATTCTTCTCGGAAAATTATTGGACCTCTCACGTTGAGATCTTGCAATGTATTTATCGGTATTTGAAGTAACATGTGCGATTTTTTCATGGCGAAGTAACCAAAATTAAATGATCTAGATATCGTTTTACAGAGCATGTCTTGAGGAACTTGGTCTAGGCTTGCCATATGATTTTGGAATTTTTTTCAGAAGAATCATTCAACCTTTCACATCGAGATTTTACACATGTATTTATTGGTGTTTGGACTGCATGTATGATTTTTTTCTTGTCAAAATAAACAAAATTACATGAGTTACATATTGTTTTGTAGAACCACTGCAGCAACAATCTAGCTATGAGATATTTCACCTAACCGATCCGATTGCCACGCGACTATCGGATAGCAAAACGCTAATGGCTTTAAGCCGTGGAGCGTCGCAGTCAAAGGGTTAATAATCGATGGCGAGCACGTGTCCGACTAGTTTCCATCCGTAACTACTGTCCAGGCGACAAATAATCCTTCTGCAGTATTATGCTCGGCGCAAAGCGCTCTATCATTACTTGCCGGCGCGTTCTAAACCGTATAATTTAGTAAGATTTTTTTTACAGCGCGGTTTGCGTTACCCGCGCGTATCTCCCGACGAAATCTGATTCGACGCTCGCGTCGCGTCGGGGAAACACGGCTGGAATATGCTCCGCGTGAGAGTTTGCCTCGACTCGGCGTATAATACTTAGGGTCTCTCGATTATCTCGCGCGGAATCGTGATTCGATTGTGGGAGAACGTTCGCCGCGTAACACCTGTAGCGGAATGCTAATGAATTTCAAGTAGAACATCCATTAACTTATGGTAGAATGTTTGCGTTGGTGTCGCGGAATTTCAACTAACTCGCGGAAGAGATTCGGTTGTAACGGAAGCCCACGCCGTGCACGTTAATTCTACCCGTGCGTTTAATTAATTAACTTCGTTTGCTCGGCACACGTCTTTGGATCAAATGCTCGACAGAGAGCCCCGGGATACGTCGTTGTCTAGTTTGTTTCCGACAGAGGATTATAGTACTGATTATACTGCGGATTTGTATCCTGCAACTGGGGACTTTCATTACGGGCACACTATAAATACAAACCATACTCCCATTTTTATTCGGTCGCAGTCTTACGTTCGGTTACACTTTCGTTCTTTCAGTTGTATGCATAACAACTGGATTGCGGATTTTACTCATTTATGGGAAAAATATTTTCAACCCTCAACCCTTTGCGCTCCTTTGTCAAACGTGACTCGACATCGGAGAAAGGAAAATGTAAATGAAACGTGTTTTTATGTGTATTTGGTTCTTCCTATATTTATTTAAGAAGTATTTCAACAAAGTTTGAGAGCTATATTTAATACAGTTAGTGATCAAAATTGTTTAAAATAAGTAGGAGTAGAGAGGAACTGCTCTTTCAAGTAAATTTTAAATGGAACACTTGAAATAGTAGGGAGTTGTTGGCAACAGAATTGAGAAACAATTCGGAGTGCGAAGGGTTAAGATTAGATCAGAAAAACATGTTTTCAGTGGAGAAATGCTGGCAGTCTAAGGGTTAAGAAAAGACACAAATGTCTGCGTATCCTTGTATCTTGCAATTAATTCAGATTAGTTTGATTCGGCACAAAAATCCGCAATCTAACAAGATTCATATCAATTGTACAATTCTTCCAGTGACAGGTGTAACAAGAATTCATTTTAATCGCTGGCTTGTTTAGAATAGTATTTTGCAATATTTACACGGAAATCGTAACACTTGGGTAATAAAGAACGAAGCGGCTGTTCGACATTGCGTAATATTTTCTACGGTAGTGCAATACATCAGCAAATACTGCAAATTCCGATGAAATTTGCGAATATTTCGCGAACATGTTCAACTCCTCGACCGAATCGAATTCCCCGACCCGGTACGAGTTTTCGCGCTTTCGCGCCTCGGGTTTTTTAAACAAATCCTCGATACTTTTGGACACGTTCGAGGATTCCACGAATTCAGCATAATCCCCGTTTGAAAAATATTGGATATAGAGAGCAGTACCGTTCGCCGGGAAGCGAAGGAACTCGAAGCGGGAACGTGCGGGAAATAGAGAACAGTCTTCTCTCGCCGAGTGAAATTATTTCACTCTCCGAGAACGATTCTCCACCTACCGAACAAACACTGTCGAACGTTTTCCCCCTTGGTTTCCTCGGAATTCATAATTTCATTTGCGGAGATCAATGGAGTCGATCATCGACGCTCCATTCCTCAAATTTCCGACTCGGCGATTATCCTTTTTCGCCAGCTGTGTTCTGAAAATTCATTTCAAATGATCTACCGAGCTTTAATCCTCGTCCAGTCATTTGACAGGTACCATCTGGTAGGTTTAGTGTTAATTGTTACCGATAAGAACGTCTTTATTATTTATCGAAAAGCAAGAAAATAATGAACTCTTAATATAGAATAGAAAGAGAAAAGCTTAGGGGACAGTTTATAGGGCAGCTACACACCGGAAACATGAAAACAATGGTGCGTCCCCTAATAATCTATGGTGACCGTTCAGCCATTGGATTCCTCCTATCTGTCAGGGAACAGAGGGTGGGCGAGTATCATCGAGAAACCGAAAAGATCAAGCTGTCGTTGCGTGGAAAGCGATTACGGTTCAGCATCGACGAAGGGTCCTCTCGGCTTCCATAATATGATCGAGCAAATAAAAGTTTCCTGGTACAGCCTAGGGGGTTGTATCTCGAAATTGAACGGTGGAGATGTAAGATACAACCGCGGAACAACGTTATCCATTTCGGGAACACGATCGTCCCTCTTCCCGCGCTGCGGATCGCTCGCGCGGAGTATGATAAAACAATATCATTTGTCCTGGCGGTGATATCGTTGTTCTCGTTCAATTCGCGATTGGTTCGAGCAACGGTCTACCTTTGTCGGGATCGTGGTCGACACGCGTAACGTGATCTCGACAATCTTTGTTTGCAAAATTTGTCAGTAGAACGGAATGGTGTTTGATCACTAGACTGCAGATTTTATGCATTTATGACAGAAATGTGAACGTGTTAAAAATATTTATGGACATCAATGAAATTGATTTATATATTTCGTATGGCTACATTTTTATTTGAATGCTTAAAAATTGGAATACAACATTGGGAGACAGTAAATTGACACTAATTCTTTGTATAATAGCTTGTATAATATTATAATATAGGGTTGGCAAGAAAGTAATTTCGGTATTTTGAGGTGAAGTAAAACCCAATATTTTTATTCAAGCAATGAACTTTCACTAATGATGATGACCTGAAATCGCACTTGGATCAGTTTTCTTGCCGATAAGGACCAGAAGTTTTATGAGCGCGGAATTGTGAAGAAAACATCGAACAAAAAGAAAATTGTATAATATACTACCAGTCAGTCCGCACTCCTCTCACATTCTTTCTTTCTTTCTCTCATACTATTCTCTTCTTTTCTAGCGTCCAATAATTCTTTTCAGATCCTACCAGATTCATCTTCGCAGAGATACACACACAAACGAATCGAATTTGATTTCATCTAAAAAGAAAGGCGTCGCATTCATATTTTTCAGAATCTTCATCGCGAGCATGACTCGTTAAAATACAACAAGCGGTTAAATTGCACTAACTCGATGCGTCCCTTGGTGCATCGATGGGCGTAGGACCGAGGGCGCATGTTTGCGGCCGCGATGGCAACACGTGGTTCGCGTGGTTCAATTTCTATCCACGGGGAAGCTCGGTTAGCTACAGTCCAGTTCGAAGAAGGGTAAGGTGGAATGGCGAACAAATCGGCGCGGGACCAGGGGAACAGGGAGGGTTAGGGTTCCGGGTTAGGCGAAGGAATGCAGGGGATGATCTTCAGACGAAAGCTCAACCGGCGTAAAACGAACCGCAGCTCGGGTATTTTAGCCATTGTTAGCGCGGTCCTTCGGCTTCCCTTATTGCGGCCCGTTCCTACGTGAGTCTAGTGGCTGGTGGCCACGATCATAACGCCGGGGACGAAAGTCCGGACCAGGCCAGTTGGCACGTTCCTCGCCGGGTACGAGGTTTACGACCTTCGTTAAAGGACTCTATGCTATCTCGCTCTCTCTCTCTCTCCCACTCTCTTCGTCTTTTTGTCTCTTTCACTTTCTCCCTCTCACCCAGTGATCTCGAGAGCTACGTAGTCCGGGGCCCTGGCTTTTGATTTGGATCGTCTGTGTGCCTTGAATACCCTCGAACGAAGGACTGATCTTGCGGAAAATTGAGATTATCGCGGGTTGACCTGGTTCTTTGTAGTCGTTGCGACGATACCCCAGTACCTAGCCTGACTCTCCAGCCCCTTCTCGCGATGCTCCGGTTAGGCGATTGGATCGCGCTAATCGATCTACTGGGAATGCGAAAATCTGGGAAACGTTCCTGGGAATTCTGTTTTGGAAACTCGAGGCTTGAGTAGCACTGTGATATTCGGACAGTTTTAAATGGACGATAAATTTTTTAAAAATTAGATCATACGACTTGTATTTTTTTGAGAAGTCAGAACAATTAATTTACTAGTTGGTCGAGTTTACAAAGAAAATAATAAGAGTTGTTCCAGTAATAATAGATTATTTAAGAAGCACTGGACGGCCTGTGTTCAGTCAAATGATTACAAGCAGCTTATAAAAAGTAGTCTAGCAAAATCTGTAGCCAGTATCATTGAGAGTATATATCGTTTTAATAAATATTACAGATAGGATGATTTTTTACAAAAAGTAGACAATTAATGTCTCGCTTGTTTTTTATCGAATGGATGTAGTGGATGTCTTATGAACGTCCGTAATCTGGTATTTATGGAGCGAAATGTATGGGCAAATCCTTGACAATTGATTTAGTCGGATAATGCCCGCCCTAATGGCTGTTTATGAAACTCACGGATTACCATACTATATGAACCTCCGCCGTGCGTGTCAATAGCGTGTAGGCGACGGAAATTTCGTAAAACTGCCAATACATTTGACGTGTACAAACATTTGTCCGGCTCGCCCCGATTTGTTCAACGTTTTGTAATCAATCCAGTAATTAAGCATCGTTATCCGATGCACGGATACGTAATTAATGTCCGGTTATCAATTTAAACTAGTTATGAAAATAGCCTGCCAGCATAAATCAACGATGCCGATGGCCATCAAGATTGTCCTAATGACAGCTGGCGCGTTTGTGAGGACAGAAATAGGATATGCTGTACTAAATTAGGGTCTATAATTGCTGATACTATTAATCATTATTACTAATATATTAATCATATAATATTACTGTTATTGGTCACATAAATTGCTGTTTACTGCTCTAATGTTGCCCCTACTGGAAAAATACTCTCGAATTTTCTATAAAATTATTTTCCAAAAATAGACTTCCTTCATTAATTAAAAATTTAATAAATAATAAATTTAATTTAACCAATCCCAATTTTATCTGTCCTATTATTATTTACTGCACAAATGTTGCCCCTGCTGTGAATACTCCCAAATTTTCTATAAACTCATTTTCTAAAAATAGACCTTTGCTAATTATCTCAGTAAATGAAAAATTTAATTTAACCAATCTCGATGTTTGTCAGTAAATGTATTTTCAAGCAATTTCTTCGCATGCTGTGCAATGGTAACGAATTACCACGTTGGTGAAGGTAAATGCGAAATAATTACAGTGTCAGAGATAAAATGAGACGACATGAAAATACAACTGTCCAGCCGTCCACGGATCATAAAACAATCTATAACACACGCCCGTATATTCAGCAGCGGTAATAAATGTGTCAAATCGAGACGGCTAAGCGTATTGTATTTTACCGAAACTCGTGCCTTCATACTTCCTGTTTTCGAAACCACGAAGTCTACATTTCCAAGCTCGCTTGACAAGCCAAAAAATTTCCCAACGGCACCGATAAATCTCCGGCAGCCAATCCGGTGCACGCACAGACTCGGCCCGGTTCTGACAGGAACTTTCACCGGCGTCGAAGTAGAAGCAGTAAATCGTCTATGGTCCGTTTAGGCTAGCGTTCTACACTGAAACTTCCAAACCTCGAATATCTCGAAAAATGATTGGAAAACGTGCATTACACAAAACTTGTACCGCGTGAAGACAGAACACCGTGATCTGTGGACTCTTTGCAAAAACTGAATCATTGTGATTTTGCTTAATCATTTATATTTTTCTCGAAGTGTATTCTAACCCTCATCCGTTCCTCGTGTCAATTTGACACAGTTTTCCCGAGATAAGTTACATTGTTCCGTTATTTGTAGGTAAGTTTGGTCGAAACTTGGTGACTTTTATTTTTTTAATGAAAAACCCATAACCGAAAAACCAAAAACGTAAATATTAACTTATCAATTTGAATAAAAAAACATTGAAAAATAACTGTTTACCTTGTTATTTTATCGATTTTTTATCACTGTGTCGATTTGACACCAAGGGACAGATTCAGTTCGTGAAATGAGAGACGGATGAGGGCTAATAATGAATAATCACGATATATGTGCGTGTGTGTATGATTATTTGAGACTCTTGATTAAAAATAACCATTCGTAATTTCGTATTGCGATGGCATTGCTTTCATTTGTTATTGGTAGACTGCGGATCTTGTTGTATTTATAGCAAAATTGCGAAGATGAAATTGGAAATTGTTGAAAATTTATCAAAATTGTAGATATCAATATATGGTTCCTCTTGGATGGTTTCAACTCAATTTTCCGCTAATGAAAAACAGAAATTTTACAATCATGAAAATCCGGAGAAGTCGCAAAAGCTCATAGAACAAAATGTAATACTTATTTTAAATGGTAAAAAATTGGCTTTTAAAATGATTAGGAAAAGAGAAATAGATGTGCATATACACGGCTGCTATGTCTGAAATTGTACGCAGACGACTTTTACGTTGCAGAACCCGCAGTCTGCTAATTAATTTTTTTCGAATTTGATGCGTACTAATTAGCAGGAAAATGTAAAAATGTGGATGGTAAAGTGTTCCGCTGTTAGGATTAAAATTGAGTCCTTCCACGAGCAATTTGCCCGCCACGTGACTCGAATGTCATTTTTAACAGGTTGTCGGCCGCATGATCCTCGTAATAAGATTCCCGCCGCCATCGGTCTTTAACGTTCGCGAAATTAATGCGATTAAACGCAGGCCCGGCCGTTTAAAGGCGTCGGCCCGTCATTAAACCTCGAGTTTCCTCAACTACCTCGTTAAGATTTTAAGATCCAGATCACCTCTTACTCTTTCCCTCTCTCTTCTTCACCCCCTGTGTTACTCCCACGCCTAGGGTTTCTCTTTCACAGATGAAATAACTTTTACTTTTTCAGCCGACTAACTGGCTGCCGTTTTCTCTGCCCGAAGGGTTAAAAGTATCTTCTTGCGGCTGTCCTCGCGATTATTTTCCATTATTTTTCTGGTTTCCAAAGTTCATTCGTTTCCATCTGGCTGTATTGTAATATTTCCACCCACAATTACGAGTTTTAACGATGATTATCTTCGGTCCTGAAGTTTTAATGAGGGAACTGTGTATATTGGTTGTTTTTTGTGTGATTCGTACATTGTGTACATTAAATATAAACGATGCACCATTGTTTTTTGATTCACGAGCTTTGTCATTTATTATGACACTGTTTGTTCGAGTGTTTTATCTACTTTTAAGTGAATTAGTTTCTGTTATGAAGTATTAATGTGGTTATCACTGTTTCCCATTCATTTGTCTGTAAAACCTGCTTCAGAGCATTTTACGAAGGATTTATGCAAAATAAAAAGAAAGGGGAGGGTTGCGTAAAAATTTGTTTCTTAATCATTTTAATAGATTGTAAATGATGTGCTATCACAACTCAATGCTTTTTCAATATGTTTGCCATAAACAAGCTTTCTAAATGTGCAACATAAATGCGCAACATGCTGTGAAAAATTAGAATAAGATTTTTAAACATAACTGTACCGAATAAATGTTGCTGCGATCTTTCACAGAATTTTCGCTGGTGAGTGCACGAATGCATTTTCTTTGAAAAACCATTCGTTCATTTCCATAAAAGTCCGCAGTCCGACTGCGCCAAGCACATGATTCACCGTTTTTTAATTAAAGCTGCAAGAACTCTATGGAGTTATCTATGATTTATTTGATCGAGTATTTCATTTCATGGGTTAGTATGGCGGCCCCGGACGTCTGTCACGTAAGGGTTAAAAAATGAACCGGCCGAAACGAGCCGTACGGCGAATTAAACCATTAATCAACGTTTAATCTCTGCCGAGCAAACCTTAAAACGAAACGGTGTTTCGAAATGACAGGTAAATATTTGAAAAATCTGTACACGAGACTCCGTCGCCGTGGTTAATTGCGTTCGAAAGCTTCGGACACGGTTACACGATAAACCGAAAACTGTTTCGACTGGTTCTACGATTTTTAATTATGTCGAATATCTAACAATTCTAACAGGTTGAGAAAGATTGACCTCCTTATATCGTTTCAATGTTTTCACAGTTCTAAATTGCACCAACTGTTTTATGCATTTACGGGAAAAATTAGTAGGTACAATTTAAAATAGTAAAACTATTAGAGACATTTAAAGATGCCGTGCTATATCATTTTCACCCTGTTAAGGTTAAGGCTAAGACAGGAAATAAATTTCTATCTCACTTCAATTTGTTGTGATTCACATAAAAAATTTTATTTTGCATAAAGATCCGCTGTCTAACTATAACACTGTGTTATGCAACATTGCAGAACATTTTGGACACCGGCACAATGGTGAAACTCTCGAACTTACCTGTATCGCATTAAATTTGTAATACTGGATAGGACAGTTGTCTACAAACCGGCAGAGAGCTTCGTTATCTAACGACACAGCAGCGAGCTTTAGAATGGAACACCTGATTTCGACGGGGCCCCATATAAGCCATAATAAGCCGTAGGCTCTAAGGGATCACGAATGCCTTATCTTGCTTGGCTTACGAGTGTCTTTGGGTTTCTGACGTCTGAACCCCGGTTTTAAGTTGTACGGCTTGGAGCATTGAACCCCACGAGTTCTCTTTTACGATGGCCGAGCTGCGCCACTCCGTTCAAAAATAACCCAAAATTAAAATAAGGTGCAAATTAGTTCCATCGAGTCTATACCAATCCAATCGCTCCACCGACCTAGCGCTTGCTGTAATACCAAGCTACATAACTTAGAAAAATAAAAGCTGTCGTGGGTCGCCTAAAAGGACTCTGCTAAATAGAGCAGAAGTTCACATAGCGTCGAACAAAAAACCGAGATTCCGTGGAAAATAGAGTAAAACGTTTACGGACGAGTTAACTCGCGTGTCCCTCTTGGCGAGAGCACGTTAGCTTGTCAGTGATATTTCTTTCGTGCTCTGGTCGCAGCCTTTAGCTCTTCTCTAGCCCGCTAGTTCCATCTAATAAAGTTAGAGTACTCTGTTAAATCGCTTCGGGAGCCCCGTCGTTTCGCGGATCTCTGTAGATAAAATTAGCGCATGCTCGAAGTATTAAATTGTCGGTGTGGCTGAGCGACGAAAGCGGGTCCGAGCAGTGTGTCTCGTCCGAAAAAAAAGAAAACAGAAAATTGTAGTACGTGGATTCTGCGGAGAGAGGGAGAGGAAGAGGAAAGAGCCACGAAAATTACGCTCCATTACAGGGGGAGAAAAGTTCGCCCGACCTTATGGAGCTATGCGACGCCTATGAAAATTTGACGCGAGTTACAGACTGCAGCTTCTGCGCGCTTCCGGCCAACGACGCGGCAAGCTTCGTTTTAACACGCGCGCTTAATTCGCGTATTATGTGTTCCTCTTGTTGGAATTATTAAAGAAACAATTTTAATTGTCGCTCGTTCCTTACAAGTGAGGCAGACAATCTTTATTTTGCATCAGAATCAAGATATTTAAACGAACTTCCACTTAGAAGATTTTCCAAAATTTTGAGGTGTGGTCATTGGATGATGTGTCAGAGACATTTTTCTACGCAGAGGGACGAAACAAAAATGGCAGGTGGCGGAACGTGTCCCGGCCGTCTAATAAATTGCGTTTACCTTGATTGCCGAGTTTACCTTTTGAACTTTCGCCGTGGCGTCGTTGTAACTCAGCAATTAAGCTGATGCTCGATCCAATTCACGGTGTCCGAACTCACGGCGAAGTTCCACGGCGTGCTCAAAGCGTGCACGAGTGAGAGAGTTCCATCCAATTCATTGAAATTCATTAGAGACACCGTTGAAAGCTGTTTGGGGCCATTCGTCGCTTCCGCCCGATAAACGCCGCGCCCCGACGAAATAAAAACACCATGCTCTGTGTCCCGTGTCCTGGGGGGTGTAAAGTGGCGTTGAACTATTACGCCCCGCGTGTTTCACAATACCACCTCCATCGGTATGTTTGTTTCTCGCCCGTCGCGCCGACGGTAATTAATCACGGACGTCCGGCGATCTGAAATTGGATCGCTGACATAAGCGCGGTTTACTTTGAAAGCTGATCCTCTGGGAACACCGTGACCCACTTTTATACCGGAAATCGTCCTGCTGGCTATCCTTCCAGGACCAACCATTCCGAATCCTAACTCTTGACGATCTAGTTAACGTATACTTGAACCGAGGATCTTCGTTAATGCTATTTCGACTTATTTTTTATGCAGAATCACTTGAATTTTCATTGAAAATTTCAAAAAGTGACTTTTGACATCTCTGGTAGAAATAATGCTAAAAATCGAATTTTCATTTTATGGCGTAGTTCACAGCAGAGTTGAGCAAAAATTGTATTCAAATAAAATTTTTTAATAAAGTGGGTTTTTTTCCAAGCGGATTTTAAACCCACACACACACACTCTCTCCCTTTATTGGAAATTTTGACAACTCTGGTTCATACGGGAAAAATGTTTATACTATTTATCGTATCATTGCCAAAGAGAGATGAAATGATCGATAAAACAATGGACGGGATAGTAATAAATAAACGAAATTGAATGGCAGTGACACGCTAATCATCGGCCGGGGGATGTAACAAAGAGGTGAATCTCTGTCCGTTCGAAAACCAAAGTTCGACGAGTTCGTCATTTTTTCCGAAAGTCGCCTGGCCGATTGGAATGAATGAAAAAAAAGGACAACAATGGGGACGGCAACGAGTGGTCGGTCAGGAGCGTCGAACCGGGTAATTCGAAAAATTCATCGGGGCCCTGGCGAACGGTCAAACAACATCGGTCGAGCATCCTTTCGACAGAATACAATATGGCTGGCGCGGGTCAACTCGGCGATACGCGCTCGACAAACGCACGCTGTCGCTCAAAAACCATTCAATCGCTTCTCCGGTAATCACTGGACATTTCTGGCCAATCAAAATGACAGGCACAAAATATTTTCTGATTTTATATAGACCTATCCCTTCCAGATTTTACGGACAGTTCGTATTTTCACGTTTTATGGAGAGCTGTGACGTTTTATACAATGTCCATATTTTAAGATTTTTTACCGAGTTTACACTTTGTCATTTTATTCGAGCTTTACTTGCTTTATTGTTATTCTTCCAGATTTTATATCCGGACTTCACACTATCAGATTTTATACAATCTTTACACTTTGAGAACTTGTAGAGACAGACTTTACAGTTCGTAATTTTATACAGACTTTACAGTTCGAAATTTTATACAGACTTTACAATCCGAAATTTTATACACACACAGAATGTACAGTTTGAAATTTTATACAGACCTCGCAGTTCTTTTATACACAGACTTTACAGTTTGAAATTTTATGCAGAATTTCCAGTTTGAGATGTTGTACATATGTTGCAGAGCAAAGGATTTCGCAGAACAGTGCAATAAATTCTGCGATGAAAAGATTGACAAATTGTATCGGTGCTTTTTATTTCGTTTGCCAAGCGGACGGCACGGTTGATTAGGCGATCGAATTTTTATTCAATCCGAGTCTCTCGGTCGATTCGTTTATCAAGATTTACACGCGTATAAACCTCTGTATGTTAATTGTCACGCTTCGCAGGATTTTTTCAACTCGTCGATGTTTAAACGTTCGTATTCCGAGGAAATGGAGCGGATCGGATCGTTAAAATCGAAACGTTGGATTACTTAAATTATTGCCGGACTGAAAATTCACTGAAAAATTCTTCTAAAAAGTTTTTATACAGCGGAATTTTTAAATCGTTTTCAATCGAATCGGAAGCCTTGCAAGAATTAAATATAATATCAAAGCAATAAGCTACTCGTATTAACTCGGTGATTTAAATTGTTATTTTATATTTGACTTCGTGAACAAGCATGCTTTCGATAGGTCCATCAAGATTTGCATGCGCGCAAATCCCAGTTTAATTATTCACGTTTAAATTGTCTTAATTCCTCAATTTGTATGCGTTCGAAAAACTCGAGCAGGTCGAGTGCGAAGACGAAAATCGCGTTGAACTTTCGGGCTCGTTGCAGCTTTCGCGAGGGAGCTATTTTGCATTTTTTGAGATACGGCCACGAATCTCGAAAGTAGTACAGCTTCCTTCCAAAATTTAATAACGCGATCCAAAAAAATCGTACATCAAACTTCAAGATGTCGTTTGAAAAAGGCAGCTTCAATCTGTAAATTTATGTTGGTCTCAATCCGGAGAAAAATTTTACAACGTTTTCATAGACGTTTCAATATGTAACATTTTCGAGTAAAGAAATGGTTAAAACGATTATGTATGTAAGTACAAGACGATCGGCGTTGAAACGAGAAAGAAAGGGAGAAAAATTCGCGGACTAAGTGTGTCGTGAATCATAAATTGGAGAAACCGTTTCAGAAGTGTTTCCCCTCCATTATTCGCCGACGTCTCTCGTCGTTAAGCTACCG
Organism: Lasioglossum malachurum; assembly: GCA_028455605.1. Taxonomy (NCBI): domain Eukaryota; kingdom Metazoa; phylum Arthropoda; class Insecta; order Hymenoptera; family Halictidae; genus Lasioglossum; species Lasioglossum malachurum. The sequence goes on along the minus strand of CM052313.1, from coordinate 7,042,206 downwards.
GGCCGCCTCATTTTTAATGCATTAAAATACGTCGGAGGGACAAGCCGACGGGTAACACGAATTCTACAAGAATCTATCAGGAAACGATAGACCGTCGAGGCTCAGAAAAAGAGACATTGCCGAACGAGAGTAGAGAAAGTGGAGAAAGAGAGCCGATCCGTGTCGAGTAAAACTGGGTCGATGCTGAAGCACACGATCCTAATAAAATCGCGGCCAGGAAAATATTTAGGCACTAGTTTATGTGCGAATAGTTGTGCGAGTTATTCGTACCTTGCCATTCTATTTCGTGTTTAATGCCTCCATCGCGGTGTTAGTTAATAAGAAAAGTTTGCTGTTCATTTGACGCCGGAACTGTACACATTGTAGAAACTCGCATGACTGCGGGCATTATGCGTTTATTACCCGTAATGCTGGACTGTTGATGTTTCTGCAATTTCACGGTTTTTGAAACTAATTTAACGGGGAGAGAGAGAGAGAGAGAGGCGATTCACAATTTTCGAATTTTTCACCTGGGAATCGAAATTTTGGAACGTTTCATCGGGTGATTTGCGTGGTCGAGAAATTTTACGCTCGGCATTTTTGGAACCGAGTTTGTTTTCTATTTTTTAACCCTCCCAGGAAGAACGTCGACATTTTGACGACTCTGGATAGTCACATATTTTTGACGAAAATGAAAACGTGGAATTTGAAATAATGGGAACATTAACGGAGCACTGGGATAGACTATATCACTTTATAAAAATCACGAGAATGGTATTCAAGTATATAGCTATTTTTACAACAATATATACCCAAAGATATATTAAATTTTTTTTTCTTACCTTCATAATTTGCTCGAGTATTTTCGTCTTTTTGTCATCTCAGTATCTTAATTAACAACCGAGAAAGAAAAGATAAAGTGTTTAAAAACGCAGATACTACTTCACGGTTGAAGCCTTATTTTTCAGTCCTTTAACTAGGTCGGACAGCAAAAATTTCTTGACAATATGCAGAAAAATTTAGAAATGAACTTTTTCCGGCTTTTGGCGGCGAACGAGCCTATAACGGAGCAGGCTCTCGAAACGTGCTCGGTTAGCGTGCCCAGTCCCAGCGAACGTATTTATACACCTCCTGTCGTATCGCGGAAACTCGTTACCCAAAAATCGTAAGAATTTCAAGCAGCCGTCTGGAACGTAATTCGCGTGCAGTTCCGCATGGATTTCGGCGCTTCGCGACGAGGATTAAGTTACACACAGAGCCCCAGACATTATTCGGAACAAACGCGAACGGGTAATTGCGATTCAGGCACGGGGCAAGATTGTCGGCTGTGATACCCGCGATGATTACGTTCGCCGTTATATCTCCCGGACATAATTGAATTCGCGATAACATCGCCGATCTTGGTCTTCTTACCAACGTCACGAACCGATTACCTTCCACCCTCGAGCTCTCCCCGATTTTTAAACCGATAGAACTGCATGAAAAGGGAGAGAGAGAGAGAGAGAGAGAGAGAGAGAGAGAGAGAGCATAGTGATTAAAGAACCAACGTTCGTTAGTAGAGTTCATTGTCTTCGCCCTCTGTTGTCCCAACTTTCGAAAGACCAGTTTAGCTACAAATAAAAGCGTTTCTTCTTTCGAGGATGTTATCTTTCAGTCGGCGAAAGCAAAATGATCTTTGGACGGATTTGTTAATTACAGTTCTTGCGGCAAAATTTACGTTGTATGCTGTCGTTGCAGAAGATTCGAGTTTCTTGATTATTTGAACGATTCAAGAAACGGAACTTGTTTCTTTAATCGTTCTTGTATATTCAATTCTTTAATCCTTTAATTAGCGAGCTAGGATTAAAAATAAAATGCACGAAGTTGCGTCTACGATATGATTTTTGGTTTATTTTTATATGAAGACGCTGTGTAATTTGTTTAAAGTCATTGTACATTTAAATGCACTGTTTCGAACTATCACTCTGTAAAGATCGAATGCATTTTTCCACCCTTAACATGCGAGCTGGAATTTTGACAGATATACACGAAATAGAGTTAACAGAGTAATTGTCTCGCGAGTTTAGGAATATTTTCCAAGATGCTGTGAATAGGAAGCTTAGCGAACAACCGCCAATAACGCGGAGCAACCGATGGCTTTTAGACCAACGGCCCCAGTGCCCCGTTACAATCCCATGGGATTCAGTCTCGAGGAAGAGGCGAACCGCGCTCGTCAACGAACAATTTCGCTGTGTGAAATCGTGCGGCAAGGGGCCATCTTCGTCGTCAGTGGAATCGACAGGGGGCATTTCGACGCGTACATAGTAATTCCAAGGAATTTCGCAATGCCGAGGCCGATTCCACGTTAATATCGCACAATTTCGCTTGCAATCTTCCGTATTCAAGATTGCAGAACCCTGGGAGAGAAAGCTTGATATTTTCTATTGGTAGCGTAACGTTTCGTTACTTCAAAATCTGCAAACTTACTGCAGACACAATTTTTTTTATGAAAAAATAAAATTGTCCTCAGCTTCTCGAAATTGCTCCAAACAATTCTTATTTCTCATGAAGATCCGCAGTCTAATTATTTTCAATTTATTAAGCGCTTAAAGAAGAAAAGAAACAGTTTTTATTCTTCATGAAGATCCGCACACACACATAGTCTGATTACATTATTTCCAATTTATATTAAGGGCATCCAAGAAGAAAAGGAATATCCATAGTTTTATTAAGAGCATCCAAGAAAAAAAGATCCACAGTAGAATACTATAAAATCGCGAACCGTGTATAGGCGAAGAATATGCGCACAGATTGCGTCACAGATCGATGCAGAAAATGAAAATTGCGGAGCAGGATAACGATCATGAGGACACGATGCTACCGAGTCAGCGATCGATCGATCAACCGGCGCGACGAACGATTTCGTCGCGAATTAAGGAGGGAGGCGTGCGAAACGCGATCGGCACAGCCCTAATCGGTGGCTATTTCCCTGAGCTGTGCACGTGTATCTGATGCACCGAAATAGTGATTTGCGAACATCAGTCAAACAGTGCCACATGTTACCGTCCTGCGTCATATCGTTGTCGCCGGGTGTGTGACGTGTCCCTCGGTTTGCGAGCGAGACTACCAAACTCGCTAGCGCGCATCGAGAGGCGGCGCGGCGCGGCGGGTCGCTTCCCAACGACGAAATTGCGGGGGAATTTCCGCGCTGACCGATAATCGCGGATGATTACGGGACAAGCGGCCGTTGCCCGAGCGCAACCGGCGATCCCGAATTAAAACGCGTTCTCGTTCGAATAATTCCGTGCCGACACGTCGGAAAAGCGTCGACCGTACGGCCAGCCGTTCGGAAAATGAGATAACGCTGTCGCGAACGGTATTTTGCGAGCCGTCGAGCGGAAAAGGCGCACGCAGCCGCGTTCCGAATTCGACGCGATCGACTGCACATGCGCCTTTCTTCGAGATTCCGATGACACTCCACCGGTGCGTGGAAAATTCGCGGAATTCTGACCGGAAATCCCTCTGGCTTCTGACAATCAAGCTGGTAAAAATAAAAAACAAAAATTGTTCTGTTACGAAGAACAGGAGCCAAATAAAAGCTTCATTCTTCTTTTAAAATTGGCAAACAAGCTAGTAACCATAAAGAATAAAAATGGTTCGATCATAAACAACAGCAGTCATATAGAAGCATCGTTCTTCTTTAAAATTGGCAATCAAGCTGGTAAACATAAAGAGTAAAAATTGTTCAATCATAAAGAACAGCAGTCAAATGAAAGCTTCATTCTTCTTTTAAAATTGACAATTAAGCTGGCAAAAATAAAAAATAAAAACTGTTCAATCACAAAGAACAGGAGCCAAACAGAAGCTTGATTCTTCTTTTAAAATTGACAATTAAGCTGGCAAAAATAAAAAATAAAAACTGTTCAATCACAAAGAACAGGAGCCAAACAGAAGCTTGATTCTTCTTTTAAAATTGGCAATCACAAACAGAAGCCGCATACGAGCTTCATTCTTCTTTTAAAATTTTAATAAGCTGTGCTTCATACATTCAAGTTCTCAAATTATTGTCATAAATGTATACAATCCGCAGCCTAGTAATTACAATTAGCACCTCCGAACTAGGTAGGGTCGTCTCCTCAAAAAAATCACTGTGGAACGAATTTTTTGGCGGTTTACAATATTTCATATATCTGAATAGACGATGATTCGAACGATTCGATATCCGAAAAACCGTCGCGATTTCGAAGCACCTTGCTCAAGGAAGCAATCGTAGGGCTATACAGAAAATTTGTGCATCTCCGGGGAACAACTGTCCCGCGATTCTCACCGGTGGAATTCACGTCGCTGTCGTTAATCTCCGCCGATTCAACTGGATCCGATTCGTGTCCGGAGGGTGGATGTATGTATACCCCGTAGGAAACAGTTTTACGCACGGTGCGGTGCATTCCCGTTTACGCGGCCGTATAAAGTAACGCGTCAAGTCGGCTTCGGTCCCCCTTTTAAAGAACGATATTCGCGGGCCGATGAGCCTGTTTTTACGAGGCTTTCACTACACTCGGATCGGTTTCCAACCAGCCCAGCCTTTGAATAGTGTAAAGGTGTCGGCCCTACACCCGGGGTATCGTGAAAATAAATGAGGGGAGTTTTTATGGGAACACCTGCTTGCGGAACAGTCGTACGAATTACGGGACCGGCGAAACGATGACGGAGGATCATTTGCGACGAGTGCTACTGGTCATCGTACTTCGCAGAGACATAGTCGTTTTCTGATAGTCGTATTAGTTGGACGTGTTTGGGTGTTTGCAAACATTAATCATTAACAAATGTATCAATTTTCCAGTAAACAGATTTAGTCCATTCAAGTACCAAGAACCACTGATAGAATCAAGAAACTACGGGATTAAACATGCAGAAAAAGTATACATTTTCTAGTACATAAACCTAGTCCATTTAAAGTGCAAATGAAGAATTAAAAAATGGAACAGCACAAAGAACGACTGAGACAATCCAGTAACCACAGGATTACATTCACAGAGACATGAATCGTTGAAACAGGTATCAATTTTCTAGTAAATAGACACAGTCCAATTTAAAATGGAAATGAAGATTTAATTAATGAAACAGTATAAAGAACCACTTAGACAATCCAGAAGCCACAGGATTAAACATATTTCGATTGTATAATACCATATACCGTACAGGAATGACACCGTGGGTGCCAATGACTCGATCGCCGAGAACTAAGCAGCGCACCGTTTGAAAAGGAGTAAATAATGAAGGCCGCCGAGTGGTAGACTCGTAATAATATATTGCTCGCAGTGCTGAAGTATAGGAAACGTTTAGTCCGCCGTCTGCCTGGGGCGTATTACCACAGTAAAATTATTACGAGCCTGGCGCGTTTAATCGGTCGCGGTTCATTCGAGCATACCGCCACTTAGAATCTGTCCGTGAACGCTCCGCGGCCTGGAGAAAAATTATTGGATCGGTTTTCCAGGACGCTCGGGACCTCGGCGCAGCTGTAGCTGCACGCACGCATCCTGCACTCCTCGGCTATTCCTTATCCGTGTACAAGAATTATGCTCGTAAGAGAAATACCGATCATCCCAAATAACGAAGGCTGCACACACTTTTACATTATTTTGTTATGCATTGTTTATTTCGTGTGTGCAGATTTTTATAGTGAAAGGATTAAACACGATGAATAAACTCGGAAAGCAATGAATGCACATAATTTTTTTTACAAATGAAATGTACTTTAAGAGAAGCATGTACGTGCGATTTTCAAGTTGATGCTTTGAACCGAAAATTATTTCTGTATCGTAACCCTTATGTCAATAGCAAACATTTTCTGCAATATTCAATAACGTTACCATTTATAGCTTCAGTGCATAGCTTATTTTTATGCCGCAAATGTAAATTAATTTTCTGACTATCCAGGAAAATGAAAGTTTACAATGATTGTGCTATTTGTCAACAAAACTGTTAAAGTATTAAATGTTAGAAATTGAGAGTGTGTACCCAGGTGCCTGGTTATTGACGTAAGGATCAATGGTAAGCAGGAACGTGGCCGGAAAATTCGTTTATCCAACGATAAAACGTTATATCCGCGTTGTTGTCCCTCGTTCTGTACATATTGGGGTTTACATACTAATGTTACGAGCCCGTAAAATCCCCGAGCGTAATCGTAAAATGATATTCTTCCGTTTAATACACACACTCGACTGTTCACTTCCGCGGTTTATTCTGTCGTAATACTTAGGTCGGTACAAAATGCGTTCTATTCGCAGAATGGGGCATTGTTGAAGTCGGTGAATTCATTCGGGGGGATGATTAACGGATTAAAAAGGTGGGTTCTGCGTTGTTTTAAAGGAATTAAAGTTGTTGAATTAAAATGCTCGGTGCGTTGCGAATTTTATTGTTTCGTAAAAAGGACTTTCCATCTTCTGAAATGCTGGAGACAATGCAGAAACAAATGAAAATATATTTGTGTAAGAATTTTAATATTGTACAGAACGTCACGGGTCTAAACGGTAAACATGTAAACCAATTAAGGACGAAGGAGCTCCGGCGAGCATAATTTCAAGATTTCGAAAGAAAGTAGGAAAGACACATCCAGTGAGTGTAAAAAGTATTCGTACGACCTTTAAAATAAAATAACTTTTTTATAATTGTACCAAACAACCTGATTTTTTTCAATCGATTAACATACACACGAGTTACAAGCGGTTAAACTGACTTTTGATGATTTCTGCTTAAAATCCACAGAATCGTAAATCTTTTGATGATTTTTCCTGCGTTAACCGATTTCGATGAAATTGTCATTGCCATAGATCTACAAAACATATATTTTAAATTTTCATTTTAGGGGCACAAATAAAAAGGTTCTAAAAAATGCCATTTTTATTTTTGCATGTAATCTTGTAAATTATAATTTTTGGAAAATCTTTTTTGCATGTGTCATTTCGTAATCCAATGCAAACCTAATTGCTTGCAAACAATTAGGACATTTGGTAGAATTGTAAAAAAGTTGTTCTGTTTTAAGTGGCGTACGAATACTTTTTACGCTCACTGTAGCTTGGATGCTGTATAGAGGTTCGAGCTAACCACAGTTTTCCACGATATGTAGTATATTTACCGCGATCCCCAGCCCCAAGCTCGATGTTGCTGATAAATCTTTGTAAAAACACGGACAAGGCAGGAGGAGACGAAGGATTTCACCGCAGAAATATTTGAGTAGCTCGATAACGGTGCCGAGGATTTACAAGCGACCCGTCAACCCGAGATCCTTCGGCAGCTGGAGGTCGAGCAACATCTTTCGTGACGATCCTGGGATCATCCTGTCGATCTACGACGCCGTTGCAGACCACCGAAAGGTTTGCTTGTTCTTCGATCACGTTCGATCACGATCCAGGGGAGGGGGACGATCAAATCGAGATGGAATCGCTGGTTAATCGATATTGCTTCGGGACTTAGCGACTAGGTACGATCGTATCTTCTTTTAGCTCGCGTTCATTTTAGTTTAGCTGTTGACTTTGCTGGTTTGTCAAAATTTAATAATCTCCACTTCCACCGTGGGCAAATGATTTGACTAAATTTTGAAAATTTTAAATCTTGAAATTTTTCAACGTTTTTCATCGTTCATCAATCAAACTTTCCAAGATTTCCCAGCGAATTGAAAAATTGCGTTGAACAATGTTCACCAGCGAGAACACACTTAGATTCAAATTACGCGGGCAGTTTATTGACGTTTAAAACCGATCCGACGAATTAAGTCGAGCTACGTCGTCCTGTTTAGACGATAAAAGTTTACTGCCCATAAAGTTCGGATTTTCTACCTCAACAGTTCAAACAAACTGACGACCAAGTCCGCTATTGTGTCTCCATTAAGTGTATCCCCAGTCTGCGACTATATTGAACAAATTGTTGCTGAGGTAGAACAGACGTGACACGAATTAGTGCTTGAAGTATGAAAAAATAAATGATTAAAAAGTTCTGCTTTCGTGGGATATTAATAAACAGTAGATTCTACATTTACAAACCGATAAGAAAGTTCCATGTGTTCGATCGTCTGGAGATCCTAAAATTAATCCGGCGAGGGTAGAATAATTGAAGAATCCAAAATGTCTGCGTCCCTATTCATCCATTGTCTCTGTCCGTATCCAGTTCCGGGAGCAGGTTTCTAAAATTTTCATCTTCCACGAATCTCGGCCCGTTCCGCGCCGCCGCGATTGTGCTGTAAAACTCCGGTTGTTCGGAGGTCGTGAAACTCGATCAAAGCGTGATGTATTATTCAGACGGCTTCAATAAAACAAATTCTCTTTCGCGACGTAGGGAGCATGCGTGGCGGACACTGGCGGAGGGTTCGCGAAGAGAGAACACGGTCGGCGACGTCTCCAAATTTTAATGGAATACATTATGACCGGCATTGCGACAGAATGAGGACAGGGAGGGAGATCTACGTCGACGACGACGACGGGGATCACGATCCGAAAGTTATTCAAGGTATCGCGCGGATCCTATTACGGGGCCAAGGTAAATACAATCGGCCGGTCGCGTCCATTCTACGAGAACGAACACCGGATGTTATAAGCTACGTGCGCCGAATACACGCGGATCAGACGTCGGAATATCGAGGTTTTATGGTACACGATATCGGGGGCTCTACCGCCGCTGAGTTATGGCGAAGGAAACCACATTTTTGACGGCGTCGCGACGGCCCGCGTCCACTTTCCTCGGGACATCATTGACAAATAATAGCCCGATGCAGACCCCACGACGCCGATTAGAATATTCTTCCCCTGCAAACACCAAATTCCTTCAGATTCGGCACGCAACAAATTTTTTTAAGGAGTAGTCTTATTTGGAGTTGTGTGTGTGTGTGGTTAGACGATTTACGAGATGACAAGTTTTTGGGTTATTATAGGACGATCAGATTTTTATTAGTTTCGCAGTTCATAAAGAAATTGTCTTAAGGGACATTCTTATTCAGAGAGCTGTCAACTTTAAATAATTTATTGGATGTGAAGAATTTTTGGGTTGTTATGAGGATCAGAAATGTTTCTTATATTACAACATTTTTGTTAAGGAACATTCTTATTCGGAGCAGTATATTTTAACTGATTCATGAGAAGAATTTTTGGGCTGTTCTGGGACGATCAGAAATGTTTCTCATTAATTTCGAAGTTCATAAAGAAATTTTTTAAAGGACATTCTTATTCAGAGCAGTCGACTTTAAATGATTTATAAAACCATTAAAAAATGTTTTTCTTGTGAACGAATCTACCATGGATACGAAGATTGAGGCTCCCTCTTTCGAACTACCACCTAAAACATGTTCTATGGTTTCTTGTGGCTTTATAATATTTTAATTGGAACACTTCTAATCTTCATTTTTATTAAAGACTACCTATCCAGTGCTAAATAAACGACGTCGATTTTCCGGTATTCTCGAGGTTGCTACCTCCGCAGTCAAAATATTGATACAGTCAAAAATTGCAAAGGTTTTCCCGACATTGACAAATTGGTCGAGCATTTCACGCGCACGAAATCTGACCGATTCGACAGGAATTTAAACGATCTGTTTCGCTGGTCTCGCACGGCCAGAATTTCCTCGGACGAAGGAAAAGGGTGGTTTTTTGTTGCACGAGGAAGAAACCCATCGAGATGAAATGGGATACTGATCCAATTTACGGTCAACGTGGTTATAGCAGGCGAGACAAAGTAACGCGCACTCGCGGCCTCCGCATGAAAACATCTCGCGTTACAATTAATTTCTTTTCCCCCTTTCCCGGCTCTCTACGCTCTCACACGCGCGAGCACAAGCGTGTATCAGCTACGGCGGACTTTAAATTGCAGCGATTATCTTGCACACCTAATAAATAATCACCGAGGCTCTTGCATGCACATTTTTCCCCGTTGGCCGGAGAATAAAGAAACTGAAAATTTCAGGAGCGAGAGACTTGTTAACGCGTAAATTCGTGGTTCTTGCAATTATCGTGAAATTTTAGTAAGTGGATAAAAATTTCATTTCTGTTGTGAAAAAATGTACGATTTTTGAACAAACAACTTGATCATTGGAGCAATCAGAATTTTTTTTAAATGCACCCAGAAACTGAATGTACCAGGGGCAGGAAAATATTTCCGAGCACCAGCGAAGTACACTTTTTTCAACATTTCATTCGGATGATTAAAACGTAGAATTCCGCGAGACTTGCCCTGCGGAATATATGTAAATTGTTTCACATTATAATGAGCGAGATAATGGCGCGAAGTGGAAACTTCACCGTTGAATAATTAATAATTGTCGTTGATAAACCGATTAAATGGCTCCGGCACGAGGCGAATCAAGTAATATTTATGCGAAACGCCGAGCTGGCGCTGGGGCGCGTTAATTTCACGCGATCCGTCGGACGATATCGGAAGAGACGCATTTTTCCACGGTGTTTCGGTTCTTTTCACGCCGCGGGAACCGTTTAATCGCGCGGATATGATCCTTCCGGCATATCTGAAAGCTGTCGTTTGTTTTTTTCCCCCTTTCCGATTCCGCTGATTAAATACACATCGCTAAATATTTGCACGCGGTCTATTGAACGAATTATCGTGGGGCTGCGTGCGTCGAAATCAGCAAACAGAGCTCCCCTGTGTTTATCTGTACCAACGATGTGAGCAGCCGACAGAGAAACCCTTCCGCGTAGAATAATGTTTTATTAATTCAGCACGGGTTGCGAGGAGAGCTTTTTTGTTTCAACTTATCTGAATCTATCCTTGATCCCGGGGCCGCGACATTAATATTAATCCGGACCCGTAAACTGTGCCGCAGGACGAACGAGGAAAGAATCTACGATCCACCGCTATCAACCGACACGAGCAATCTTATTTCACCGTCGACGCTGTTGAACACAACAGCCCCCAACAACAGCCACAACAGTTATTAACAAATAAAAAGGAGATTTTTCGATAATGGGACGATTGCTCGACTTGCCCCTCTTTTTTATTTTTAGGAATTTTCTTCAGGAAAACCATTAGACATGTTACATTGGAATTTTGCACACATATTTGTTGGTATTTGAGCTACATGTGCAATTTTTTTCAAATGAAAATAATAAAAATTACATGAGTTACATATTGTTTTATAGAGCATGTTCAGAAAAACGTGAGTCGAGGGTTTCCATGATTTCGGAATTTTTTTCAGAAAAATTATTGACCCGTTCACACTGGAATTTTGCACATATTTTGTTGGTGTTTGAGGTACACGTGCGATTTTTGTCAAGGAAAAATAATTAAAATTACACGAGTTACATATTTTTTTTAAAACAGTTAACAAAGAATATAAAATTTCATTTCACAAGTTCGCACGCATGCTGCACACATATTGCAAGTATACCGCAGTGCACGCAGGCTGCCTGTGAACCAGATACAATCGATATTAAAAATGCCCGTTCGGTATCCCCACAGAGATCGGGGAAACGTGACTTTTTCATTGTAAAAATGTATTATCAACAGAAAATACGCAGTGTCCTCCCATCGGAAATCGCGTTGATCTAATCAAAATTTTTATACAAATTACGTCGGAGAACGTACGCTATCGAACCGATCTTCGTAAGTGGGATCGTCGCCGGTTAAAGGAGCGCACCGGTCCTTTCTCTGTCTCTCTGGGCTGGTTACACAAAACGGGCCGGGTTCGCTGCGACTACCCATTCAATTTTCCCTTAACAAAGCCCCTCTCCCCTTTTCTTCCTATCTTCTTTTACAGGCCGTTGCGAGCCGGTTTCGTTCGCGTACGAAAAAGCGAAAAGTGCACCCTCTTAATTCCCGTCGAGTCTCTTTCTCGTCACTTCGTTTTCGTCGACAGTCTTAGAACCTAACCGAACGTGTCACATTTTACAAGACCCTAAAACCTGATCGCTCCTTGCCCCATTAACCCACGAATTTATTTTCTTCGACTCCACCGACCTTCCATTGGCTCGTGACGAAGGCCTGTGAATTCTTTCCACTTTCGTATAAAATGCTTCCTCAAAATCAAAACATTTCAAGAAGACATACAGGCTACACCAGAAGTAAAATAATGGTCAAAATTGGCTGTGCAAAATAAAAATGTATAACAATAAAAAGATTACAAGACGTAGAAGAAGGTCAACATTTTTCAATTATTAAAGGCAGAATATTTTTATTTGTCTCATAATATATGTACGTATAAATGATCAATAAATCAGAATGATTGAGAAAACAGATATCAAGAAGTGTAGAACAAATTAGCAACTGGACTTTGAAAACATCAAAAAGCGTGCCGGAGATAAGGAGATGGAGGACGTGTAACGCGACTAGTCACGCAATTAAGATCAGACAAAAGGGTTTCGCTCGGAGCCGTTCTGCGTGCGAAAATGGCCGGCCATGTTCCTCTTAATTCCTTTTCCTTTATCTCGCCAGTGCGGTGTCACGATTTCGCACGCGTTCCTCGAGCCTCTTCCCGCTGCCATACACGGCCCGTAATTAACTCTCCACTTAATCTTTTGTGCCGGTGCCCTCCTTTGTTTGCCAGCCGCGACTTTTCGCCGGGCCGTTTACGAAACTCGGCATCGAGCCGCGCCCGTCAACCGTTGATGTGAAAAGACAGACCCTTTTATCTTCCCCGCCGTCGAATAGGCATCGCTTTCTCCTCGCGAAAACCTCCTACGCTTCTTCGCGCTCTTTGTTTCCGGTTTTAGCCAATGAGGAACGCATTCGCGCTTTCTGGAGCCGTGGGAATCTCGCACGAATTATTCACTTGCTACCTTCATGTCGTTTTACTACTGCAGTATTATTGAGATTGGAAAAAGATCATTTCTATTTTAATACTAGCACTGCAGTAAGTAGAAAGAGCAAGCAATTAGTCAAACACCAGGCAGACCGTAAATATTATTAATTGAATATTTTTATATACAGATGTTAGAGTGTCTGTAGAACGCATAAGAATTGCAATCGATCAGGTTGTTGTTCCAGTTAATGTACCAGGACTATCCGTTCCGTTCGTATGTACAGAGGCGGCGCTTCTCAATTAGCGTTATTAATTATTGAATCGGCGGTATCGTTTAATCTCTCGGAATACGAGGGTGAGCGGAGGCGAATGCGGGTCCCCCATTTCCCGTGTAAATTTATAGGAGGATATTACTAGAGCATTGTAAATTAATAGCGGTGACAAAACTATTTGTACGCGTGATTAATGCGACGATTCGTAATGCGCGGATAACGACGATCGCAAAACGGTGCCGGGGCGAATCGATTCCGCAGGCTATTTAAAATCATTTCTATGGGAACCCTGTCTTCCCGGGATTATTCAATACGAGCCCGCGATTCGCGCAATTATTTACCGAAAGATTGCTATTTCGCAGCGTAAAAAATTGCCTGAAGTTGTTGCAAGATTCTTTAATCATTTTAATTGATCGAATGTACGGTGACGACGTATTCTAGAACTCTCACCCCTCTTATATTGAAATTGAACCTCGAAATTAACAGGTAAATTGGACCTCAAAATTAACAGTTAAATTGAACCTCAGAATGGATCAAATACAAATTAGAAAAAACATTTAAAAATGCTGCATTAATTTCATCTTATTAAAATGAATAAATGTGTACTGATAATTTTGCATAAAAGGCGGCAGTCTATTCGAAAAGGAGGGACGTGTGTGTGTGTGTGTGTGTGTTGCATTGAACATTCATTTTTTCGTAAATGCATAAAATCCGCGGTGCGGTTGTTGCCGTAATATTTCAAGGTCGACTGAGCACGAGTGGAGAGAGAGGGCGAGAGGAAGAGAGAAAGGGAGAGGTGTCTTTGATGACGAAATTGTAGCACGGCGAACGGTGCTGTTTATCTAAATTTAAAGCGATCTTAACGAGACCGGGAACGCGAGTCTTTTTGAGAGAGAGGAGAGTGCGAGGAGGGATGCGGCCCCGGCCGCTGCAACCCCGCCGATGATGGCTTGATTTCGTTACAAGGAACAACGTTCCCGTTTACAGGCGAATCACGGTTGAAATTCCTCGTACGTAAAAGCGGCAGCATCTTCCGCGGGACCGAGGAATCTCGTCAACGTAATTTCCATTCCGGCGCGCGGCGCTCTCGCGTTCTATGCAATTTACGAGCGTTACCCGTGAGCGTTTTACCCCACCGCGCGAGCGCGCGCGATCGTGCCCGTGCCCATGGTTGCGATTTAAATTGGATTGTCCGCCGCACGCCGGTAAACGCGGATTAATCTCGAGATTAATTAGCGAGAATAAACTTAAACGATCCTGATACGACGAGCGAATACGTCGCTCGCGATGGAGCAAGGTGTCACGCGGCACCAGGCGCAGTTTACATGGATAACGGGCAACCCGTTTCAAGTCAATTACAGCCGACATCGAAGACAACGGACCGGACATCTGTACACCCCGTTGCTCGAATCTGACGAGCGGATTAAGCCTGTGGAGGTAAGAAATTAAGAGACCTCGAGAAATCGAGTATCTTGGAAAATGTGTCAATATCTTAGCAATGTAAGAAACCTGTTTTGAAACCTGTTATTAGCGTTTCAAGTCTGAATAAAATACACTGAAGGATCATAATGAATTCAATGTAATTTTCACGATATTGTAAAAAATGAAACGTTAGATAGTGCTTGTTATTTCAACATTAAATAAAGTGACTCTCAGACCACTTTAATAATTATGAAAAGCCGAGAACAAGAGTGGTTCACTCTGTGGTAGTAGGGGCGCTGAAATGCGAAAAGCTGGTCGCGCACCCCCCGTTAGCCGCAGACCATTTTTGAGGCGACAGGCTCGAGAGACCTTGAGCGGTGGGGGTTTAGCGGATATGGGTAGGGGTATAGTCCCTATAGTCTCGTCTCCTCCAAATTCCAACTAGGGGTGCCGAGTTCCACAGGAGTGGTATAGGACCCGGTGGAAATACCTCCGCTGAATGCGAAAAGTGGGACAGCGGGGTTATGTACTCGCCAGTTACGGGAGGTGGAAAGGTCTCGTGGGTTCTGGGCGCTGGGGTTTTAGTGGGTATGGACGGAGGCATTAGGCCATACAATTCCTCCAAATACCATCTCAGGAGGAAGCCGAGTCCCACACTACCCTCTCCGACCACCATCGGAGGAGGGGGTGTGCGTAAGTGACGTTCCCCCACCACCCTCAAACAAAAGAAGAAGAAAAAAGACCACTTTCATAATTATGGGTAGATTCAACAGAAATAAACCTGCAGGCTGCTTTATGCATAATAAAAAATGTCTACCTGAATTGTAACAAACTGGAGTGAAATTGAGACTTATTTTCATTCATAGTATGTGTTTAATAGGTTGAAAGGAGTATAACAGTATTTTAAAATTCTTCTAGTATCTCCGCTGTTTTAAATTACACCTACCCACTTTTGTCTCGAATGCATAAAATCCGCTGTCTAATTATTAAAACGATGCGTAACTCTATTATGAAGGGGGTCCGAGAGCGAATTCGGCGTCCAGCGTATCATCGCGGCCACTCGTCGCGAATTTCCGCAAGAACGATCGTTGTTCGAGTC
Organism: Lasioglossum malachurum; assembly: GCA_028455605.1. Classification (NCBI taxonomy): domain Eukaryota; kingdom Metazoa; phylum Arthropoda; class Insecta; order Hymenoptera; family Halictidae; genus Lasioglossum; species Lasioglossum malachurum. The sequence goes on along the minus strand of CM052313.1, from coordinate 7,026,722 downwards.
TGAAAGGGGTTAAACGAGACACCCTGTATACAAACTCAACAGCTTGCGGTTTTTAACGATCCTGAATATAAACGAGGTCGGCCAGTCGCGTCGCCGCGCCGGCGAAACCCCGAGAGCGAAGAAAGTAGTCGTGCAGCTGTCGTCTGCACAACTGTGCCGTGGCATAATGCAGCCACCGCCGCCGTCGCGGCTCGGTCTACCGAAATGTTCTGTTTAAAGAAAATCATGCTTGCGTTTCGCGCGACTTACGGATCTCTGCCTGGTCCCAGCGCCCTTTCCTTCGGATTGCCTCTTCTGGTTCTCCGAACAACCAACAGGAATTGTTCCACGGCGGGTGGGGGAAAAATAGAAGAGATTTCGGTTGTTCCGATGCGCCGCGGGTTTTACCATTGTTCGAGGATCGCGAGACGCAAGCGGAATCCGAAGCACGAATCGCGAAACCATTCTTCCGCCGGAAATCGGTTTTCGCGAACGCATGCTACGCCCGTTCGATTAGCGCGCGCGCGGGAAAAAACCGTGGACGAAATTAATAAAAAATATTCCTGCTCCACTGTTTTAGATATCGCGCGTTTATTATACTACCGTCCGCGAACAGTTGGGCATTAATTATGAATGAAGAAGCATACTGGAATTCGACGAATTCAAAATGCGGAACGCGCTGCAAGGGGCGCTTTCATTATTCCGTAATTTAATTTGCAGGATTCAGTGTGCGAGAGAATGGAGAACATCTCGAACAACGAATTTTAAATATTTCACGGAATAAGTAATAAATTGAATTCCCCCCCCCCATGGATTTTCATTAATCGTGTAATAAGAAACGAGTTGTAACCGTACCAGTTACATATCGGCTGAGAGCGAGAGGGACTGTCGCGAATCCCCAAAGTAAAGGACCGCAGATCATCCCCGCTAATTAGGATGCGCGCGCACCGATCCCCACTCGATACAGATCGAAGGAGGTCGATACGCGAAGCAAATAGATCACTCTACGTCTGGAAGCGGGTCTGATAACACGCGACTCTAATAGAGCCGGCGAAAACCGGCTCAGTCAAACCGACTTCGCGTTTCTAGTCAAACCGCCTAGATTGCCTTCGTCTCGTACGCGCCTCAAACCGAGGAGTCACAGATGCAACCGCATTGTGGCACAGCCGCGTTAACATCTATTAACAAGTGTAGCAGCGTAGAGTCACTTGTAAAGGCAACGTACGAGCAGACGGCGATCGAAAAAAGGAAGTTTATAATCAAAGAGTTGCGTGATTATCCAAAGTACGCGTATAAGCGAGCAAAGTGATTACGTACCGTATGAATTTACTATTCTAGAACCGGAGTGTATTCAGGCTCGCCCCTCACGGCGCAGAAGGAGACGCTCTTTTGGTGTCGCACAGTAAATTCACTATACTGGTACGGTTACAGGATCAATTTCTGTTGTAAAATAGAACAGAAAATCATTGGTTTCTCCGTCGATGCTTCTATCGAATCGAATGTTAAAATGAGCTGACCTGAAACCGCGTCGAGCTCGAATATTGCATTGTGGTTCGATATTAGATTTTTCAGCGTTGCAAGTGGGGAAAGTTGCGCAGCGAAACATTAGTTCCCCGTAAAAGTTGCCTGGTCAGCGGTTAGTCGTGGTTCAACAGTCGATTTCGATTCCAATATTCATCGGTTTCAGACAGGAAGAATATTTCGCCGGGGAAGTTCGATTAATATTTCATCGGCGTCGCGCAAACAACTTCGCCGATCGATCATCGTTCGGAGCTCTCCGAGCCTGGTTCCTATGCTGCCGCGACTCGATTGTCGCAATGATTGTCGTTAATCACCGCCGTCCTCCTCCCCCTCCGCACCGGTGTACGCAGGTAAACGCAATGATGCTCAATTTCGCATAGTCTAATTGATGGCGCCCGCACCGATCTAGTCACGGTTCGTTTAATGGACCACGACTAGACGGAAATCTATCTGTTCGGTACCGGGGGGGGGGGTCCCGTGCATTTAAACGTAAACGCCCCGAACGTTTAATCAGCAGGACCATGTGCAAATCGAATCGCTACTGTCCCGTTCTTTTTCTCAATTTAACTAACTTTACGACTTGATAATTCGTTTGTTGATAATGGTACATTTTTTCATTTAATAATTTTTATCATGAAATATATTTATATTTTAATATATCTCAATATATGGTTCATTGCTAGAAACAATTCCCAGGACGATTGCTTTATCAACAAACGAATTATCTTCGAATATTTTTGAATAGACTGCGGATCTTCATGGAAGATAAACATTGTGCTCGCAAAATTTACTTCCTTGATTCGTCGATAACTTGTTAACGAAGCCGCGGAGAACATTTCTGCGAACGATAAAGTTTTATTGTAAATGCTCTCAGGAATCATCTCTTTCAAGTATGCACGTTCTTGGGACATTTTAGTCAGCTGAACGGTGTAAAAATATTTTTACTCCGCCCACGGCTTTTAATTACACCAACTCATTGTTGTCATAAATGCATAAATCCACAGTCGAACAGAGAAAATGATGGTTCTGATAGTCGGGACACGATCGAATGCAAATCTGAGATCGGAAGCGAACGTTTCTGATCGGAATTGAAGTATCGCAGACTGTGATTACGCACTGAATATTAATGGAAACTTTTCCGGATTCCGGTTGATTGGAGGCGGGACCGTGAATTAAATATTAATGAGGCTCTCCTCGCGAAAGAATTAATTATGGCATATCGCGCGAGACTCGTGTGCGTTAACCAATGTGGAACCTCGCCGAACCAGTTCACGGCGAATTCCTCGCGTTTCAGGAATTCGCCGTTGGATTTCGCGCGTTATAAACTCGAAACCGCGAACTATCTTCCGCTGGGGTGTTTCGTATAAATATTCGTCGGCGAATAGTTAGGCAGACAGAGTTTGGAAGTTACTTTGGCAATCGTTCGCGGGCCGCCGAGTGCGTTTCGAACTGCTTCTGTTCGATTCCATTCTGCGAGTTCAGGAGAACATTTTTTCTCGCGAGAATGGCGACCGTAATTTAAGTGAACCATTACTGCTAACTAGTGATTTTTATGGGACATCTACATTAAAGTTTTCTGCTGCGAGAGACAGGAAAAGATCAGGAATTTCCTTTATTTAACGAAAATAAACTTTGTCGAGCAGAATTCTGGCTAGAAACATTTTTAAGCAGTTCTTCCAATTTTTGGGAATTTTTTGAAACACGAAGGTATCGAGCACTGTAATTTCAAATTTGGCACACGCGTGGACTAACATTTCGAGAATAAACGTAATTTTTCGCAGACGGTAATAATGGTTTTTGTCAAAGTTACAGGGAGATCCCTCAGGATTTCGTAGCTTTTGGACATAATCTAGATTTAACCGGGCAATATAAATATTTTCGCAATTTTTGTCACACATCCGCACGTCACCGGCCCCCCATAATACCTTCACACAGCGTTACATTAAATCACAACGCTGCGACGCCCGCGATTCCCGCAACGTTATGGCATTCCGCTTTTTTCGGGCGTTTTCTCACCTCCGGTGATTTGCGAGCCGCTTGATTTGCGATTCGCCACGGCCCGAAGGTTTCCTCTTTCGCTGCGTTTCCGCGGTATCGTGTTTCCCCTCGCGAAGGATTATCGCGATAATTTTCCTACGAAACATTAAACGGTCGTCGTGCAATTATGATCGCGGGCGACGACTTTTATTCGTGCCACAATTCAGGAAAGAAGCGGATTTCACGAATTCCCATGTCGTTGGTCCTCCGTATTTATTGCTGCGGCGGCGGAAGCGCTGTTATGGGACCGGATGACCTTGATTCTTCGCATACTTCGCGAAAATCATCCTCATCCTCATTTTGAAGCTTGAAGTCTCTTCAACACGCCATCGTTGATTTTCCTCGAAAATATTTTTGCGTGATTTGGCAGGTGAGAAAATGGGGACCTGTATTTTTTCGAAAATTTTTGAGTCTAGAAAAAAAGTCGAATTACATAATTCAAACGTTTCAATTAATTCAATTACTAAGTATTTTAATCAGATATGTAACTGTGAAATACAATATAATTAAAGTACAGCTCTCCAACTGAATTACAATGTAATTCAATTACTTTGTAATAATAATTCCTGGAGTAGTTCAATTGTAATTCTGCACAACTCTGGATCAGTCCTTCATTCAAAGATCAATAAATCCATACAAAAGTCGTAGACCCATTTTGAGGGTGTCGGTGTGAAGAGGAAGCATAAAGCGTGAAGTTTGGTTGGGCGATACGGAAACAGGTGGTGGAGTGCTTATGGCGGCGAAATGCACCGTCATATTTGAGACAGGAGTCACTGTTAGGTCTCTTGTAGCATCGTTAGGTTTCAGTTAGTTTGGAAACATCGTTATCATGTTTCCTCCAAAATCGAGTCGTCGGTGTTGGATTTCTTAGTGGCACGCGTCCTCGGGATCGGATTTCCTGTGCTCTAAGCAAAATTAGGTTTCATCCAGACCCCGGTTGCCAGTATCTGGTGTTCCTTAGCTACTGTTTACAAATATTAGGCTTCTCCCGCTGTGAATAAACATCGTTTTCGACGCTGGACGTTGGTAACTCTAGAATTCATACGAACGAACATAAGTGCATCATTCCAAAAACCTGTTTTTGTAATTAGCATTGCTGAACCATGAATAAATAATACGCAATACATACAATTCCTCCAATTTATTCACAATTGATAACAATTCAGAGAGAATTCAAATGCTGTATTTAAACACACCGGGGTATGTTAATAAAGGGGATAAAATTCTATGTTATTCTACTACAATCTATTAATTATTCATACATGGTTTGCACCGTAGCAGCCAGGGATATTTTAAACCGCACACAATAAATATTCATGACAAAATAAAAATTCAATCCAGTGCTTCCCTTATTGGCCCGCTAGTACAGAATCAACACTGAACAACACGAATTGAAAACACTGTCCCTTTTACATGTTTCCCGTACAATGGACACCTCTCTTATTAATCAACGCTTGATTTCATAGCTTCACACAAACATTTGCTATAGGACGAACGCCTTTGAAGATATTTACCCTCGACTTCACCTTACCCGCATCTCTCCGAACTTCTGCGGTGAAGTGTTCTTCCGCCATTCCGAGTGGTTTATTACCAGTCGACCGCAGATCTTTATATTTCAAACTTCGACATTTCATTAAATCAGAGATGAAGTAACGTTCCAACAAGTTTACCCGCAATTTAGTTCAATGTTTGATAATATAATTAGTCAGCGGACTATATGCATTTACGGCAAAAATGAGAGTGGCTGTAATTTAAAACAGTAATTATATTAGGAGAATGTTAAAATACTAAACACATATTAAGAAAGAAAATTTTTATTTTGCATAAAGATCCGCTGTCTATTGATAATATTAGGTTGGCAACTAAGTTTGCGACCTCCACATTTTCTCAAACAAAGTCATTTACAATATATATATATTTTTTAGCACGAGAATACGTAATTTTGCATTTGTAATAAATTAAGAATCATTAGAGCGTTCACGTCGCGGAGTCCATTTCGAACAACTTTTATCTTCGAAGTACACTTGAGAAGTTCAGGTGAAGCACACTCCGGGTAGTAAAACTTCATTCGGGAAGAGGTGCCCGGTTGCCAGAAGATTTATCTAGCAGAACGCAAGCACCGGCACAAAGGGAGAATATAGGGTTTTTTTTAAATAAGATACCGTCTGAACAATGAGAAACGTGATGGGAAACGGAAACGCGAATGTTGCTCACCGTAGCGATAAGTATTTATGTTGGCACTCGTGAATATTGTATCACCGCGTTTGTAATATGCGGAAAAGAGCGGTGGTGGAGAAAGATTTCACACGACGATGCACTGTGCGACGCGCTGTACGATGCTTCTTTCGAGTGATCCGCGAGGAAGATTAGCGTGTCAGATTGGAGAAGAGCTTGTGTCAATGTTCCGCGGTATCGTGATGGATGTGCGTCCGATGAATAGGAAAAAATAGGTCGAAGGACATCCTCTGCGTTTATGCTAGAATTTCTCCTCCGCGTGTTGTAACGAGGGGCAAATTGCAAATTGAATATTTCGAGCCGATCAAATATATGGTAATTGCTATCAATCAAATATTAGAGTCGTGATCATGGACCTTCACGCAAATTTGCATTTTCATAGCTCTTTCATAAATGTTGGTATATTAATAAATATTGAGATATAGGTAAAATATATTTTCTTCATACACAGAGGATTTCTCCTGGTGAAAATTATTAACTTTTGTTATATATTATATATATATATATATACAGGTCAATTTATTTATTAACTGGGGGATTTCTTAAAATTAATAAAAAATGTCATTTATTAGCTTTCCTGAAATTAATAAACAATGTCATTTGTTAACTCTCTCTCTCTGTCTCTGTGGGATTTCTTAAAATTAATAAAAAATGTCATTTATTAATTGGAGCTTTCTTAAACTTACTAAAACTGTAATTTATTAGCTGGGGGATTTCCTAAGATTTACTATTAATTGTTGTTAAACGAGGACTCGAACTGGGTGAAATGAGGTTTAAAATATTAATCGAGTTGATCCTTGAAAAATTGATGTGCTTAATCTTCCGCAAACCAGTGGAACTGGAGTAAATATTAATGAAGAGATCGCGGATCTTCATGCAGATTGTCACAGTTTATTTTATAAACGTCAGGGAAAAATTTATTCGTTAACAGTGGAGGATATCTCGTAGCACTATCAATTCTGATTTAATGAGGAGTTTGATTAGGTGAAATGGGATCTGAAGTATTAATGGGAACGCTTTTTTTTATGGAAATTCTCATTGTCGTATGTTGCTCTAATTTCTCCTAGTAAAAATAAAATAAGAACAGCATCAAAATATGTATGTATTTTGTATTAGAAAATTTTGCACTTTTATCAATCTTCCCGAGAAGTTTGGTCGAATCAGCAGAACCGCGGGAATAGAGGTAAAATAAATGTAGTTAATAGATCAAGACTGCCATCCGAATCAGCACTTAAAAACTCAAAGTAAACTCGACTGATAAAGGAAGCTTGGCGCGTATTCTCAATTTCATCAATCTTGTCCGAGATTTCTATAGGGACGGATGAACCAAGAAACCGTGCCATACCGCACGATAAATCTAGAAAGCTTATAAAACAGTATCTAAACAAATGACCACGATCAAACACAAAGATTTTATACTCTCATGTCAACCACGAAAAAAGCAACTTCAATATAAATTATGATAAAAAAATACGTGAGATTGCAGTTTAACGTTAACATATCGGAAACATATTTTTTATTTACGTTCAGACTTCGGAAATTTTATTCCTGAAAATACTTATTTCCCATGAATATATGTACTTTATCGACCACCAATTTCATTTACAGTTTACATACGAAACAAAGAATAACAGACCCCGCAATCTATTGTCCCGGCACCGCAGCTCGACCATAGCGCATAAACTGCGGACGTTTATGCGAATTCTCGCCGACAAAAAAAAATCGCATAAACCCAGTTGCAATTTTATTCGCCACAGTGGAGGGGAATAAAAATGTCGGAAAATCGTATTAAATTCCATCGAACATTGTACTTTACTATTACCAGAGTCGTAAAAGTAGAATCCAATAGTTACGAACGCGCGTAAAATAAGAAAAATACCCTTTGACGTTTCGAGTGGAGCTAGTCACACAAGTCGGACAAAGAAAGACTGGAATGGAAAACAATTAATACATTATTATTATTACAGAAACAAAATTGACGTTCGAACAGTGTTTCCTTCAAACACCAACTCGAAGCCACTAAAGAAACCTAAATTCTCTGTCGAACATTATGTGTCTGAGCATAAAAATAAAATTCGCCGCTCGAGTTTACGATCGCATAAAATCCACCCGTGTGGCATTTGGATCGCGAAAGGTCAAGTTCACCGATCAGCGGCGAATCAAACTGTTTTCGAGCGTTCGCGTGGATCGCGAACGAGATCGTATCGCCTTGCGGAGAGTAGTGAGAGAGTACATCGGCGGGAAACGTTCGCATAAATTTCGTGACCACGTGGAGGATCTCGCGGTGGTTGTGGATCAAGCGATGCCCATCGGTGATCGAACGATACCGGAGATACACGGCCTTTTTCTCGGAAATCATGGACGAGGAGCGAGGGACGGGACGATCGATTTTTATGAGGCTGAATATAAACGTTTGCGGAGAACCGGCCAGTCGTCGTGGATATACCGAAAGCTGATAGTCGCGACTGTGCCCCGACGGTATAACGCAATCAGTGTGCACTTCAGAACACTTTTTCGGCTGTTTTTTCCCCATTCCGAATTTTCTCTGTGTTTTTATCTCGCTCCTTTCTCTATGCGTAGGGAAGAACCTCTGTTGTTCGTATGCAAATTCCGGTGTTTTGTTACCCTCAGTCGCGGCAGCCTTTTGCGAAAGAAACGGTTCGTTAAAAACATTCCGCCGTCTCGGATTAATTCCTCCGATGAAAAGAGAATACGTACACACTCGCTTTGCAAAGTGGATTATGCCAGATCGCGCTTTAACAGGCCCCTCTGCCCGCAGGAGAACGCGGTTTCTTTTTATTGGGGCTTGAGAGGAATTTTATAGAAAATTTCTCAAAAATTGAGAAATTACAATTCCTCCAAGATTGGGATATTGCAATTCCCAAGAATTGGGAAATTATAATTTCTCCAAAATTGGGATATTGCAATTCCTAAAAATTGGAAAATTACAATTCCTCCAAAATTGTTATACCGCAATTCCCCCAAAATTGGGAAATTACAATTCCCAAAAAAATCTACAAAATCAGCGTCTTTCAAAATTAATAGTTAAACTTACGATTACCTGTAGAACACTGCCACGCATATATTACTACCGTGTCAACCAATATGTAAACGAAAAAAGAAAGTCGTTGGAACAGTTTATCAGTAGGCCAGGGTGCATCAAGAGTTCTCGAACCTGTTCATTAAACAGAACTTAATGAAAGTGTTTGGAACTTAAGAGCACCATGATGCAGCCCTACACTTTATGGTACATTAAAGTTTTCCAATGTGGGCGCTGTTGTCCTGCGATGTAAATTTAACAACAGCCTCTCAAGGTTCAAAATTACACTCTCAATTATTAACTGTACTCGCAAAGTTTGATAATGGAGGTCATTTTCCTCCGAGAGTGGATATATATAAAAGATACACATAGTTTAACAAAGTAATAATAAAAAAATCCTTGGATACCCTGCTTAGTAAAGAATGGGAGAAAGGGAATAAAAATGAAATAATAATAAGGGCGTGAATGGGTAAAGGGGAGTGAAAATAGGAAAGGGAAATCTGTGAGTTATATTTTGATTCTAATCTTGATGAAGGGCCGTTAAGCAACAAGTAAGGAGAAGAAGAGTGTCAGGAGCTTGTGAAGGGACGATGAGATGCGAATCTACGATGGAGAAAAGGAAAGCTGGAGGAGATCGGACGTTGTCTACCGCAGACGCGTGAAAAAATCTCGTTTTTGGAAAACGCTCGCGAAATACACGAGGCTGTACTGCAGATACACGAAGCTGGTCGGGTTCAGGTACTTCGTGGAAGAGAGAACGTCATGGTTCGACAGGTAATTTTGCTGGGCGCGTGAAACCGCGGCAGATCGTGTAACTTCGCGCGCTTGGTGCGGAACAAATTCGAACTATACTGTGCTCGTGCGGCGAAATCATGGGAGCTCGGTTATTGTGAGCGTTTCGCTCGACATTCGCAGTGGCGATGCTTATTCATTTAACTTGGGATCGAAAAAGTTACTTTCCGATAGATTCTATTTTGAGACATGTATGCATAAAATATGTAGTCTAATCATTATACAGCTTTAGTTCAACAATCGACATTTTCAATGGCATTTGAAAATTCCATCTGGTTTCAGAGTGTTTTGGGGCTTGCTGTACGCGATCGCTGTGCCCACGATGCTCTATACGATCTGTCGAGGGTATACAGACATCATGGAGAACCCCTGCTTCAATAGTGTGGAGTCGGAACAGTTAGATACCGAAGATTTGGATTTCCCAGGTTAATTTAGAGATTTAAAACTGTGAAGAAATTAGAAAAATTTAATTTATCAGGTAACTGGTACCAGCTGATTGATCGAATCTTCTCGATAACCTAAAGGTCCCTACATTTACTTCACAATTGAAAGCGTCGTGCAGAACCGAAGCGCTAAACAATAAAAGCCAGAATTTTAATTTATAGATTTAAAACAGTGAAGAAATTAGACAAATTTAATTTTTCCGCAGTCTAATTAGTTAAACAAACAGTGCGGGATAGTCATATAGATAAGATAACTGGTACGAGCTCATTGATCGAATCTTCTCGATAGCCAAAGGTCTCTTCATTTAGTTCACACTTGGAAGTGTCGTGGAGAACCGAAACGCTAAACAATAAAAGCCAGAAGAGCGACGAGTTGATTGCAGAAAAATCATGTTTGAACGATTCTCGGATCGTCCGACAGCCACTCGAGATTACTTCCCCGAACAATATTGATTCCCAATCACATCGGAAATTGTACTTTCGAACTCAATGATCATTTAATTAGGCCCTTCACCGTCGATGGCCACTTACGAGGAGAAACTTTCCTAATTAACCGGGCTCGAAGGAGAATATACTGTGAAAATTTGCGCGGCGGGTTTCGGAAGATCGGTTTTAATGCCTTGCTAATTTAGAATCGGGTTATTAAACGCGTGGCGGGGGGGGGGGGGGGGGGGGCAACGGGGAATTAACAGAGTGTTACTGTTACACGGGGATTAAAGTGTCCGAAGTTTCGTTGACGCCGTTTCGTAACGAGCTCTCCTTTTCCAGGCGTGTCGATCTGCAGCATAAATCGAATCAGCCGGCGGGCCGCCATGGAAATGGCCAACGAACTGTGAGGAACTCTCGATGTTCAAACGAGCACGAGTTCCATTCACCAACGGTGCATAGTGGCTCGAGTACGCCAGCTGAAACAAAATTCATTTTCGCATTCCTGGAAATTAATTGCCTCGATTTACTGGACTGCGGATTTTTATGCAATATCAAATTTGTCTCAATTCCAAGGATCAGAAGCCATAATGATCACACTGGACACATTTTAAAACGTGAAACCTCTGGTATTTTTCCTGCGTGGTAGAAACACGTCTTAGGAAAACGTGCAACAGGGTTCTCAAAGTACAGATTTCACGCTTCAAAATGAGCCCAACCTGATTCTTCCACTATCCTTTGTTGCAAAGTTATAACACTTTTACCAAAATTATCGGAAATTGGCTTAAGACGTGAAATCCCAAATGATCTTGCAACCGCGAAAAAATAATTGCGTTCAGTGAGTACTTAGTATTCGAACCACTGTGCGTCGGTTCATTGGACAACACCAATTTGCACTGCATGGATAATTTCGATTGTGGTTGACGTTGCATCACCAGCTGACCATACTGCTACTTCGACCCGGACTCGAGCTTTCGCAAACAAATACCTCTGTCATTACCGCGGACATTGTCCAGAGTGTCACTGCGTGCTGACATTATAGTTACTCGCGCTGCAAATGTAGCGAGAAATGCGCCGACAGAAAAAGACGCATGCAAATTGTTTTGTGGGCTCATTGGCATAATTTTCAAAATAATTTCATACGGCTAACATGGAATTCCTTCGAAGTGATAGCGTTGTAGATCAAATTTTTACTTATTTAATTGAACAACAATATAGGTCCTTTAATAACAACAAATAGTCTGCATCGAAATTTGAATAAGTGTCCGGCGACTTATGGACGGGAGTGTATCTGGCTAGTTAACTTGAAAAGAAGATTTTCATTAACATTTAGAGCGCTGCAGACCACTCTAAAATGATCTCTCGTCAATATGCGCGGTACGATCGCACTTTAATCAATTCCGAGTGCAACATTAATATTGAAATCCCACTAGAACGCAGCAACGTGGTTATAAATATTTTACCGGAACGGCTGACGCGCGTCTGATTTCCGTGTTTGACGGAATCTTTTAATATAATCTCGGAACGAAAGTTTATTCGTAACCTGGATCGCGGTTTCCGAGAGATTCCATCGTACCACGTGGCTCGGCTCGCGAATTTCATAGCGTGCTCCGAACGTTATCTTTCGCTTTTTCAAAACGTGTGTCGCTTTCAGTTTTGTATGGATTTTATGAGCCGCTTTTTCTCCCTTTGGTCCCTGTCCGTGCATTTTCCTCGTTTTCGCAACGCGGCGGTTCCGAGTGTTCGCTATTGAACTTAGGACAACCTCGCTTTTAAAATGTTGCCGGGATTATATTGTAAATCGAAAGCTGTGTGTGTGTGTGAGCGCGCGCGTTGCGTTTCAGTTTTCAGTTAAACATCACCCGGCTGTCCGTCGATGAAATTTTCAAGCTGATCACGCAGCTGGGCGATCTCTACGATTCCGACATCACCAAGCAGCATCGAGGGTATCGGATCGATCACCTGCTGGCGGAGTCCCGTGATCACATCAAATCATCGTATACAGATATCACCAAAATTATGATGCGTGTGAGTGCTATTAGGTCATTCTGTTTTCTTAAGGGAAAGTGAATGCCAATTTTTTACCATCTAGAATAAGTTTCACGACATTTTGTTCTATGATCTCTTGCGATTTTTCAAGCAACTTAACCCTTTACGCTCGGGTACTTACGGGTAGCTATCTTTTTTATCTCCAAAGGCCGAGCCGAACGTAGAGTAGAACAGCGCGTGTAAAGAGAGACCACGCGCGGGCGTTTGAACTGTGCCGGCGACTGCGACTCTCCGCGTCGCGTTAGTAGTGGTTCACACCGATATATCGAGCCGAGATCAGATTACTAAGTTGGGGGGGATATTCTTGGTCGCATCTATCGTATAGAAATTGTTGCGTCTATAGAGGATTTACTGTAACACCTCGTACAATACCTAAATGTTTTTTAGTGGCGCCTCCATTCGAACGCTAAGGATTAAGAAATTACTACTATTTGAATGTTGACAATTTCCGTCAGTGTCTTATCTGAGAATTTTCTCGACTCGAGAATTAATTCTTATTTTAATAATTATTTTAATTTGCTAATAGTGACATAGTGATTTCAGCTGACGCCACCGTGTTCAGTATTGCTCGCAAAATGCCGGTTCCACGACCAGGATAGAAACTGCTCGGAAATGTTCACGTTCCGCAAAACGCAGGACGGGTTTTGCTGTACTTTCAACTACGCCACCACAAGGGACGATATATCCTTGTGAGTCGCTAGAATAATTTACAAAATTTTCTGCGAGTCTCGTAATTAGCGTGTTCGCCGTTCTACGACGCGCAGTGAATCGTTTTCGTCGGAATATTTGACACAAGAGAGAAATGACGCGATGTTAATATTTCATCTGTTGAAAATTGCATAGTTGTTTACCTCGCTCGTTTTACCGACACTCGTGTATTTTTAATTTAAATGCATGAAATCCACTGGCCGCGAAAAACAAATTTACTGTTCCCCTTTGATTTGCAATCTCCTGTGATTTATTTGAGCAGCGAACACGTTAATGCAGTAATCGGTTTCGAATATTTTGCTGTTTTCTTTGATTAAACTAATTATTGTCTCTTGATGCGTCTCCGTTGACTTTGTCACTCTTTCTCTCTTCCTCTCTTGTCACACCTGTGCTGCGGTGTTTTCTCTCGTTTCACTCGTTCTACTATGATTCGTATAACTATGTATACGGTTTCGTTTAATTACAATTGGCGGCACGGTGTCGATCACAGGCTGGAGCCGCTCAAAGTCAATGTCCTGGGGAAAGATGGCGGACTCTCGGTTTTGATGGGGTCGTTTATGGACGATTATCTTTACCCTATTTTTCCTATCACCGGATTCAAGGTAAAAGCAGTGAGGACCTGCGAGAGGTGCGAATTCCACTACTATTACATTGTCCTTCACTGCGAAGTTCATCACATGCATTTCTACTGATTGTATGAAGTAAAAGAAAATATTAAATATACAGTTAGGAGCAAAACTGATCACACACACTTTAAATGAGAATAACTTTTTTATGAATGGAACGACTTCAATTTCCCAGTAAGGCTAGAAGAATTAGTTTAAAGTGTGATCGGTTTTGCTCCTAACTGTAAATGGCTATATAAATGCCTATATAAATGCTTATATTAAATATAGAATATAGATATAGAACTATGGAATATATTAAATTTTTGAATAAAATGCTAATTCCGACAGGTGACGATATTCAAACCTCACGATTACCCAGACATGACCAGTGGAGGGGTGATCGACATGTTCGTTTCTCCAACAACACAAAGGGACGTAGAAATCGAGGCAATTGTATCCTACAGCACCACGAATGTCATACCGTATTCACTTGAAGACAGACACTGCGTGTTTCCCGAAGAAATGGCGGCGATACGTGCATCCTACACTTACAGCGATTGCATCGTGGACTGCAAGGTCGCTGACATGCTCAGCCTATGCAATTGTGTGCCCTTCTTCCTGCCTAATCGAGGTAATAAAACCTACCTAATCAAAAAACATATTCATTGCTGTGTTGCAGTTCCCTTTACACAGCATGCCTTGTTTAAGACCACTCGTGGACTGCGTATTTTATACATTTCAAAATTTAAATGAAGGAATGAAAAATGGAAAAAAATTAATTATTTCAAAAATAAAAATTGTTTGCATCGAGTACAACGAACAGGAGACAAATAGAAATTTCTTTCATCTTTTAATAATTCTCACAAGTCGAGACGAATATATCGACGTTCTTAAATCATTTTAATTTGTCTACCCATTTTCCCATAAATGCATAAAATCCGCAGTTTAACAACGACGAGCGCTTAATTTGCTGGGACACTTCCCTCGAACATGCACATTTTCTTCCACTATCGCTCGCAGCTTTCCCACAGCTTCCTCTCTCGAAAACCGTTTTCCCTCGTCGGAGCTTCGCGTCTCGAGCACGGTCTTCCTCAGCAACAAGAAAAGCGACACGCTACATTTTCCCAACTTCGAAGGATGATATTTCTTTGGAAGTGCTGGACAAGACAAGACAAGAAGAATAGAAAGATTCCTTCGAACGTAGAAGTCGCGATCCT
Organism: Lasioglossum malachurum; assembly: GCA_028455605.1. Lineage (NCBI taxonomy): Eukaryota > Metazoa > Arthropoda > Insecta > Hymenoptera > Halictidae > Lasioglossum > Lasioglossum malachurum. Next base: position 7,011,667 of record CM052313.1, on the reverse strand, counting down.
CGCAATAAGACACGCCCCAGTCGAAGTTTTCCCTCCGGAAATCAATCCGCGCTCAACTTCTCAATCTTCGCGTCTGACTGAGAGTGTGGGGGAAGTTCGCATCAGTCATTCATCGTTATAATGAGGTAGCTTTAATCGAGGCTTGCCGTTGACTCTCCCTGGAACACAATACACTAAATGCACTCCGCAAGAACCACTCTCCAGCTGAACTCTCCAAGAAACTTCTAAATTATTCGGGGTACGTCGAGCAACTATAAACCAGCGACGGCGCGCAGCTCTCGCGGCCAAGTAGTTTCCCTCGAAGATAAGTTCCGCCCGGCACGGGGCGCAATAAAAACTGTTGAAACTGGTCTGGGCTTGCGAAACCCAGCCCTCTCGGCTTCACGGCTCGATGCTTCTCCGTCTCAGAACCTAATCGTGTTATTTTAATAAGCGTCCGACCGGTTATGGGACCTGCATTGTAACGCTATTCGTACAATGTATCATGTTCTCATTTAAATCAGTAGTACGAGTCAGCCATTGATCAGACAAGGTATCTTACTCGCGCACTGTATGAAGATGATCGAGAATAATTCGCCTGGAATTTATCAAAGGTCGAAATGGTTAGACATTGTGTGCACCGCGGCATTATTGTCGTAATCTAGGATAAAGCTTTGGCCTGCAAGAGAGGACTATACTAGTTCCACGATCGCGTACTCGAGAAGTTTGTGGAGAGCTTGTCATTCCTATTCCCTGCCGTGTGCGTCGTACAACAAGATCACTTCTATCGGATAAAAGTCAAGGGCCAGATAAATATTGTTGCGCCGACTTTCCGCTCAAGTGTAAACAAACACTGCCTTTGAAACGCGAGCGTTTAACTCTTCCACCGTAGTGCACGGGGGACAATGCGCCCTGAGCCAACCGTTATCCGCGAGCAGATAAAATTGTTTATTTCCTGTACTTTCTGCTCGGTTTTGTTCCCCTTCGGTTTGTGCGATACGCGCGTTCTATTGTGCAAACGTACGTACACGTGTCGAGCTTGGGATGTTGCAAAGAAATTCGGATTTTGGAACGTTGGTTCGGGCTTTTTTAATTTTTAGTCGGAATTCTCACTCTTCGGCACGTGGTTAGGAAAATTGTAAAAAATAGTAAAATTATAAAAAGAAATTGCAAAGAACAGCGTTCCTTAATCATCTTAAATAACACTTTTATGGAGTGCTACGTGTTCATGTTCTTAATTTGTCGTAGAAAATTGTTAATTGTAAAATAAGCAGCGTTTTTAGATATTTAAAATAACACTTCCTAATGGAAGACCACGTAGAACAAATATTCGTTTTAGTACATTCGCCATAAGTGTTTATGGAGTGTTATATCTTCATGTTCTCAATTTGTTTATGCCATACTTTCTTGTATCTTCCTTGCCATTTTGCAGAGTCCAACAAGGTCTGCAACTTAGAAGACGTGCCGTGCTTGTTGCACTACAAATGTAAGCGCTATTGCAATTTTATTAAACGAACGAAATATGTTGAACGTCCAAGAATCGCGCCAGAGAATTGAAGAATTAAAGGAGGAAATTAAAGATGTTTGTAATTTCAGACAGATGGTCCTCCGTGGTGCCTAATTCCGATCTGCATGTCGAAATAGCCGATGAATCCGACAACATTTTGCATTGCAAGAATTGCTATCCATTGTGCGGCGACGTAACTTACACTGCAATGATGATGTCCACTTATATACCGACTGGTTATCATACTACAAAATTATTGTGAGTAGCTGGTATTAATTTTAAACAATGTTTTCAAGCAGTTATGTTTATATAATTTTCAGGAACAACGTCTACTTCAAGAACCAAAGCGTTTTGAACGTGTACTTCAATCATTTTGGCACGATCAAGTTGAAGCAAGACGTGGTTTATCGATGGTACGAGCTTCTGAGTGAGTGAAATGTCTTTTTTCAAAAATAATATCCTATTTTATCAACTGTTTATTCAAGAAGAACAGACCAATTTTTATTTCTCCAATTTGAAACCATTGGATAAACAATTGAGAGAACCTATTAATTTCTAATTAATTCGAACTCCCACTTTTATTTTGTTGCTGTGATTTGTGATAAAGGGAAGGTAGTAATGTTCAGCTAATTAGATTGCATCAATTTTTAGTTCTTTACAATTATAATTTGAAATAGAGGAGTTTAACTATTCTTATCTTGATGTCCCAACGAGATTGTAGCAGAATTGATAGTAAATGGGGAACAGCTGTCAATTCGTTGCCACTTCGCGATCAGTAGACAGTGGAAAGACTGTCGGAGGATTGAGAAAGTATTAATAAAATATTCCCCTCTGATCAAATTGGCTGGTACAAGTTAGGAGAACACATTACGTTCTAGTACAGTCTTTCCGGTGAAATTGACCAGAACGCATTACGAGAACACACCGCGCTCTATTACAACCCATCGGAGATTAACGGAAGTCCTTTAAAGAAGCTTCTGCAATTCGTGGAAGTACTCGGTCCCGTTAGTTCCATTTCCAATCTTGTTCTACTTACCCATACCACGTTGATTCTTCGGCATGAAAACCTGAAATGATCTGTCAATATTTAAACATAGGAAAATTCCGGTAAGAACATGGTCTTCACAAAATGATTACTTTTCATTCAATTGTCTATAAAACAGTGAAAAAAATCGCACATATCAAAATTCCAAAGCTGTCTGTAAAGGGGGGACTTCGGTCTTCAAATCTCCGTTGGTGTCAGGTTTCGAAAAAATTTGTTAAAACTTGTAGAAACATTCGAATTTGACAAATTTTCGAAGAAAAGCACCTTTGTTTTTTCACTCTTCTATATGATGTAGAAACATCTTTGAAGATGATTGCTTAAGGAAAGTAAACTGCTCTGGAAGCAGGTGCTTTACGCTCCAAAATGAGCTTGGAATCGACGCCGTACGATTTCTTGTCTCAGAGAGATATAACTATTTGAACATCGACGAATATCGAGCGTTCTTTTAATTTTACTCGGCAGCATATATTCGCTGCAACTGTGCTTCGTGTTCATAAAGGAGCCCCGATAAATCGGGAACGTTCAACCTTTCGTTTCACTAAACAAATTCCTTCGATTTCGCAGAATTTTTATGGTTGCCTGTGCGTACGGAACCTGTGCATCCTTGCCGATGTAATCGTAATCGCGGCGGGTTCGAAGGGGTAGCTTTAATCGAGGGCACGGCCGCCGTAAAAGCGGTTCCGAATAAAACGCGCTCTCGGATCCAGCGGCAATAAGGATCGCGATGCAAAGGATTCCGTTTTGTAACCGTAGGATCCGCAGTAGCATGAAGTTGCTCCGTTGCGCGGGCGTAATCTGTTGCCTGGAGCTTCCGGCGGAAATAAAAGCGCAGAGAACAGTGCGGCTGTTGGAAACAGCAATGGTTGATCCATTATGGTACGGGCACACTCGCTGTCGCAAACGTTGTAATGCGCTCAGGATAACGGAGTTACGAGACCCGTTTTTATACGCGATGGTCCACGACGCCCTGTGATCCTTATCGACGCGTCGATTTTCCCCGAAAAATTTCCAACCCTTCCGACGTCCGATCCACGCCCTCGAAATTTATACTGGATCTTCGTCAATTTCTGAAATCAGAAAACAGAAATCGTTGTATAGGTTTTGCACTCCAAATTCATCCTTATGCAAATCAATTTCACCCTTTTGCAAATCATTTTACCACGCTTATATTAACTTGCCGTGTTGTTGTTGTTGTATGCGTCAAATCTTCTAATCGAATTTTTAAACCTCTTCCCATAGTCCAATCTTAAAATGAGAAAATCATTTTTTTTTCCTGTTTCTTCATAAAATACCGAATCCAGTTAAATGATTAATAATATTTTTCCCCAAAATTTTAAGCAATCGGTTAATTTCTTCTGTTATAAAATTAGTGTCGGAATAGATAGAAAAATTTAATATAAGTTTAAATAAAATCATGACATTAGTGAGAGAGAGAGAGAGACTATAAAAATAAAATCGTGGACCGCTAAACTATATTGACGTAATCTTCGTGGGCGCTCCACGCTTTTATTTTTATAGTCTCTCTCTCTCTCACTAATATGTCATAATTTTATTTAAATTTATTTAAACTAATTGCTTAAAATTTTGGGGAATGATATTACTGATCATTTAACTGGATTAAATCCGCAGTCGAATTATAACAATCATTTTGGCGAGGCTCCCCATTTCCGAATAATTGATAGCAGAAATCTGTTAGGGTTTGATTTAGAATAATAGAGAGAGAGATGTTAGCATAAATATTCGCGGTTCGGTTCGAAGGAGTTCGACTTCGATTTCGATGATCAAGAATTACAGAATTCGAAACGTTTAGAGGACCAGAGAGGCAATATCACGGAATAGAGAGACTCGGAATGGGATTCTCGTATTTTCCAGGTGACGCCAGTGGCATCGGCGGCATCTTCGTCGGGTTTAGCCTCATCGCCGTCGTGGAGTTCGTTTACTTCGTCGGGCTTTTCGTGTTCGAGCTTTTAAAGGGACCAGATTCGTCTGACGGCGTCGAGGACGAAAGTGGGCGTGAACGACCGACGATACACAAGATTTATTGGGGCGAGCTGTATCCGAGAACGAGGCAGAACGTGACGGCGAAACGACACGATCGAATTCGCGATAAGTATTAGCCTGTACCTGCTGAGTGCAATTCAGTATTTTGCCGTCGTTCCTTCTGTGCTACCAATTTTCATCTGAACGATGATCACTCACTTAAGCGACACTATAATTTAAGAACTGCAAACTTTGTGACCTTCTCTAGCCGTGTGTTTTTCAACGATGGACACTTTTGTGTGTCAATTTTCTTTCTATTGGATTCAATAGAAATATGTAATTATCCCTTTGTCAATTCCAGAATTTTGCTATTTCCATTTTTATCTTATCAGTATTAGATTTTTATGTAACCAGAAAGATTGTTTCTTCTTTTATTTTGTAAATTGAAGTGTTTGTATCATTCAATAAATTTTTATGTATGGAATACTATAAAATGTTTTGTTTCTTCGTGATTAAAAGATACTGCAATCAATTTGATGACAAATAAATTTATAAGAAAAATCAGCAGAAGATCTTCCGTTGGACCGATACCAACGTACGAGGGTTAATAAACTTTTAATATTATTGGAAGCGTTATGAGAATTGTAAGACGCATTTTAGTAGGCATTCATAATAAATATAGTAACGCGGGCCATAGGTGGGATAAGCGACGTGTATGGAGAGTCAAGTGTATTTGCAGCAGCACTCAAGGTAATAAAATGTGTAGAAGCTGTGGCAGTAATGTTTGTAAAACCGCCGAGTGTAGAAGTAAGCGCCTTAACTCGGAGTAGGTGTTTAAAAAAGTATTTCTTCGACCAAATTATACTCGTGTGTACACTATTTTAGTGTCTTATCATTCTGTATATTTTATAGTATTATCTCTGTACAATATTTTCATGTTTTACATGAAATGTGACCGCAACTGGCGCGTCTGACCGTAACCGACTGTTTCTACTTACACCGCAGCTAATACTTCATATTTTTGTACGTAGACTTTAAGGGGCCCCTAGACCCCTTAAAATGAAAAAGGAAAAAAATGGAAAAAAAACGCGAATGGAAGCGTAGATTAGGATGAACGGGATGGCTGTTCGAACAAATCGACGCCCGTTTTCCCCACGGACTTGAACGAGAGAGCGTTGACGAAGGCACGTACATATCTTCCCGAGAAATTACCAATCCCCCACAGCGTTTCTTTTCCACCGGGATTTAGCGGAAGGAGATCCGACAATCTCGGCGGAAACGCGCGGCGCGCCGTGCTGTGCCATAAGCTCGCGAGCTTTCTAACGAGGCTCCGGCAGAGGTTAGCTTAAAGCGTTAAAGCGGATCGCGCCGAGTCGCAATCGGCCAGAAAGGCATCGGGGGAAGAAAAAAACCATGTTTCACGGGAGATCTTCGCCTTGGATGCGTGCATTTACACTTCTTAAGCTCCTTCCACTTTTATCCGGCCGGTTCTCGCCCCTGGCCGAGCTCGATGGACTCTGATCCACCTCCAAACGTTTGCTGAACTTTGCATTTACAGGTAAGTGGCTAGCAAAATTCTGATTACGAATTAACTGATTCACCCGAATAAAGGCTAGGATGATTTATGGATGACCTGTACTACTTGTTTCACTAGTTCTTGCTGTCTTCGACCCGTTCGGCAAATGATTGAGTTGTGCTACTTGAAGGAACTTTTAGCATAAGATTGTACAATTCTGAAAATGATAATTTTTATGATGCCAATTGTATGATATACATGGTGTCCCACGTAACACTTTTCACGACTTAACAATTAGGTGCTTGCGATAACCTGACAAAAAATATTTTAAATAAAAGTCGATCGGTTTTCGATTGGCTATACATTGCAAAAAAAAAGTTCGAAAATTTTCTCTTTAATTATTGCAGACGTTTTCAATAAAGTTAGTCTTAGCACCACAAAGCTTGTTTATACATCTTACTAAGATGATATAGACTTGTCTCAGAGCAACGAATTCATTTTCTAGCTGAAACTACGAGCATGATCGATCACTACGGTATCGATAGCGACATGTCTTGAATCCTCTTATCACGGAATCGTACACCTTGCATCCCACAGACTTGGTTGCGCGATTCGATGGTCTTGCTCGCACAATTGGCCCGTGCCTCGCATGCATTATTCGGGAATACAGTTCGACTATTCGAACGAGCCTAAGAAGATTACAGAAGCTGTCGAATAATGGCCGGCTTCCTTCCCGGAGGAAGTCCGTCGCGATACTCCCCCGGCATCAATTAGGCGATACCAATATCTATTCCCACAAAGCTCTCCGCGCGGGGCTCTCGAACTCGACTCTCGGGCAATTCAACGTTCGATAGATCGCTCGTTCGCGATGAATTTCATCTTCACCGGGTTCCCGGGTGCTGCATGTCGATCCTCTCTCGCCGCCTCGAACACGTCGAAACGATCGAGTTTCATAACAATACCGTCGGCAAAGCTCCCCCCCCAACCTTGTCCCCCCAAACCCATCTCCGCCGAAACGTTCCACCGCCAACGTGTCGTCACTTTGAGGCTACAAATTGGAGACCGGCTTTGAGCGCCGAAATTGCTATCGCTGTCTGCCACGTCCGCCATATTTTCCTACCACGACGATTAAGAATTGAATTAGAATTTTCCATCGATACCCACCAGCATTCTGATCAACTGATAATACTGCAACCAAAACGCTCCCAGAGAAATAGGAAATCAATACGATTGATCTCGCGAAACGTTGCGCTGATTTTAACGAGACTTCCTGCAATAGGAACTCCAGCAGCTTTTATTTTTACAGCCTCTGTTATCCATTTTGATTTTAGTATTTTTAATCTTCAGTAAAAATTTTTTAGCCACATGAAACTTATGGCAGCCTGAAGTGGGCATCTTTCTGCTTTATTTTTTTGTCCGAGTTATTCAACTTTGAATCAGTCGTCCTTTTTAATGTTCGTATGGGTGAACGCAAAAGGGGAACACAGAGGTTTTTAATGTTATTTACAAACTGATCGGATCGCGAAACCAAAGTTGGCTTGCCCGCAGTTTCCGCACCGCGAATAGAAGCAATATGAAAATTTTCACGCCGTATCGGACGTGAAATTAATGTTAACGCCGGGAATCGATCGGCCTCGTTAATTAAAGCCAATACGTGATATTAATAGATATATTACAGCAACGGTGCAATATCATCAATAATTAAAACTCGCGTTGTGGAATCTTCAATGGACGATGACCACGGGGATCTATTAACGCGTCGAACTGCGATAACAAATTCCATTGGACATACTTTCATTCAATCGAATACAGGGTGTCCCAAAACTCCTTTCCCTTTACAACGACATCTTAAAAATTGTTGTGCAATTTTTTTCACTGTTCCATTCCCTAATTTCTTCAACATGTTTCATTATTTGTTGCTTCATAAAATTCGTGTAATAAATTTTGACACATTTGCCAGTGAAGAGACGTTGTCCCGGAAGGATGAACGATTAAGGTTGGCGCACACTAGACCGCGCCGCGGCCGCACGCCGCCTGACCGCCTTTTCTGTTTTGACTATGAACTACATAGAAGAAAGTCAAAACAGCGGCAGCGGGCGACCGGCGTGCCGCCGCGGTGCGGTCTAGTGTGCGCCAACCTTTAAACTGTACGTATCCAAAACGTGTAACGAACGCTCAAAGTTCACGACGCACCACGTTGTTTTCAGTGGCGATTGCACTCGCTGCGCAGGATCTGTGGCGTGTGGAATCGCTAACAATGGTCAACATGAAACTAATCAAAGTTCCCGATATCGCCGGCACGATTTCCGAGTGCGCGGACTAGTTGTATCTGTCAGGAAACCTCTCATTGTCTATTGATTCGGTAGACGTGTCCGACCAGCGTCGACCTGTTCCACTGGATCCTCGTCGGAACGACCACGTAGTTGCGTCCATTGAAAAACAGGACAGAAAATAACAAAATAAAAGAAGAAAAAACACGAGAAAATAAGCGAGCGAACCGTGATCGCTAACGAAATGTGACAGCCGGTAACGGGCCTGTCAAGCAAGCGCGGGCTCGCGTTATTATTCTGAAACAGAGCAGAAATTGGGGAAATTACAGCGTTTGCCGGGGCTTATCGAGTGACGCGATCGAATCGATCCGCGTTCCGCGGCGTTAGTTTCATTCAATTTTCGCCGCACGCGGCCAATATCTTTTGCGTTCGCGGGGGAAAAATGCGGGAGAACAACGTTCAGTTTTCGAATAAGCTCGCGTGTCGAAAAATAAAGGCTCCGAAAAAACGTAACCGATCGGCGCGCGAACCTCGCAACGATGAAATTGTTGCCCGCCGATTTTTATCGGACATGCCGCTCGCGAATTAACCACCCGCGAATTGCTCGATCTTCCCAAAGCGTTTCCCAGCGAACCAGCAATCGATTTCTTGGGATAGTTCCTACAACCCGTTCAGCGTAACTCCAAAAAATTAAAATAATTGCAATGTCCTACAAACCTAAATGATCTTATCACAAAGTACGATCTTGCACCTTCAATTTGAGCCCTCAGAAGTTCAAAAATTCCTGCGGAAACTCATTCTGAATTCGACTTTAATTGATCCCTAAAAATTCGGTGATCTTTGAGCTGTAGGCCGACATATTTTTAATTTCTTTACACGATTTCGAAATTTCCTGGAGACCTAAATGATCTTATCCTAAGGTACGACCTTCCACCTTCAATTTGAGCTCTCAGAAGTTCGAAAATTCCCGCGGTAACCCATTCTAAAATTAACTTGAATTATCCCCGTGTAATCCATAGTGCTGTGCACCTTTAAGGGAAGGTCACGCAACAATGTTACGCGCACGTGTGGTGGGAGAGCCGTCAGCTGCGCACATGTGTAATTATTCGTGCGATTACCGTCAGATTTTCGTAAACAGTGCATCTCACGGAGATAAGTCCGCGAACTCGACGGGAAAACGTATAGACGGACGCGCGGGACCGGTTACATGGATTTCCACAAAGCTGCACGGAAGTACAAAGGGTTATGTGCGACCATACAGTTTCTGTTCCGTGAATTATCGCTTGGTCTAATCTGATACACAGTTATCGTTCCGCGGTAACAAAGCCGCCTCGCGCCGGTATTAATTATTGATTTTAGCTTTGCTTTAATTCGCGCCAGTAGCGCGAGCATGGTCTGATCAGACGCAGACCCGCTTGGCACGCAAATATCCATTCGAATAGTTTCAAATATTTAACGACCTGTGATACGATTGCACGTCATTGTTCCCTAACCGTTCGGGACAGAGATGTTTTGCATAACTTTTACAATTTTTGTATAATTTGTTTGTGACTCCTGAATCTTTATTTATTCCTGAATTTATTCAATTAGATTTGTCACCATATTCGTCGAGACATAAATAAATTGGAAACTGAGTGTTTCTCTGTAAATGAAGTAGAATAAGTTGTGCAATAGTCAGCCATGACGAATAAATCATTCAAGAATTCCATCCTCATATTTAGGGAACTGTGCGATATCACAATCGTCGAATCACCATTAAAACAGAAATTTAACGTTCCTTTCGAAATTAAGTAGAATAGGTCAGGCAGTGGTCAGCCGCAGCAATGAAATATCGTAAATGGGACGAGTATGAATCAAAGCGTGCATGATCGAGCTCCCTGGCACGGTATTAATCTTCGGGACATTCATTATGGAATATTAGATAGATATTACATAGTCGAGTTTCATCGGATATTCCAGTGGAAGAGATACGAGGCAAATATTGGTCAGCCAAGTTCTCGGAACCGAGTGTAGACTCGTAACACAATAAGCAAAACTATCTGCTATGAATATAATACTTTAATGAAGCAAAGTGTTACGCACGGTGTAGCAATTAAGCGAACGGTATTACGCACAACAAACTAACCGTGTCTACTGAATACAGGGCGTTCCAAAACCACACAGATAAACTCGACGGTTAATGTAATTTGCTTTACAAACGAAAGCCGGGGGTGGCGCGAATATGCGCGGTGGGTATCCTAGTAAAATTAAATTAGATCGCAAGACGGGTCTGTCATCTTGCAATTTAGCTGGAAAATTTTTATTTTTCGCACAAATAAAAATGTCTACACACGCTACCTGTAAAGAATACAGAATTGTCCACCTAAATGTAGCCACCTAACATCTCCTTTAGTTCTGACGACTTAACAAATGTTTTAAATGCAGTGCAAATGGTGTCACGAGGTGAATGCTTTGCAGATTTTATTTTTTTCTCAAGGTCTTTTTTTCCGTAGTATTCAAGGTCATCGATATATTTTTCTTGTAAATTTATATTTTTGTTTCCTCGCACATTCAAGTTGACATGAAGTGAAAATTTGTTGTGCCATCAATAGACTGCGGGTCTTTATGCATTTATGAAGAAAAATTAAGATTAGAAAAATTTAAGGATGTTGAAACGTTGTTTTTAATACAACAATGAAATCAATTTTTATGTTACGCCTGCCGCCCACAATCAATGCAGAACATTTTTATTTTGCATAAACACCCGCAGTCTAGTTATAAAAAATGATGGAGATATTTAGGTGGCTACATTTCGTAAGTGGACCACCCTGTATAATCAGCAAATGCAGTCCTACTCACGCCACAGAATGAACAAGTGGCAAAAGTGTCCTACGGATTGAAGAAGCTAGCCTAACAGTACCACCGAAAGACCGAAAAGTGGCATGACGGGCACTGGCGTAGGATCAGCAGTGTCTCGCAGGAGGGTGAAACGGTCGAGTATGGAGATTCGATTAGCGTCGTGTAAACTTGATTCAATTTACGTGCACTCGCCGGGGTTACCAGCCACTGGAAGGTAGCAGGCGAGCCGTGCACGTGCACAATACCCTCTTACCCCCTAACAGCGACGGCTCTGTCACAGTATAGTCAGTAGAGCAAGCGAACAACGCATTTTCATAACGGAACACGTACGCAACGAGAACTGCCGCGAGCCCAAGGACTCGAGCGATCTGCCGTGAGATACTGGGCCGGATTAGCGAGTAAACGAATACAGCATGGCAGCCTGGATCATTCTAGTCACGAAGCTGGCTGGCTGATGAAGTTCTGAAGTTTTACGACCTTAATAACAAAGCTGCAAGAGGTGGTTTAGTCTGTTCAAGGGCAGTTTAGTCGGCGAGCCAATCTACATCAGCTGGCGCTGCGAGTCACTTGTTGAGTTTAGTTTCCACGTTTTTATGCTTTGCTACCTATCGTGTCTTCCTGTAGACGACCATAGTCATCAATGCTGCATACAGAGTCCAGGGAAAGAGAGGTTCGCTGCGAGAAATAGTCGGGACGTGGCGTGTACGCTTTGGAATTATGGTCTTGGAGCTTTTTGTCTTATCATCGGCACCGCTGGAAGTGGAACGACCGGGTACAGGGGTCGAATAAAAAATATATCGCCATGGTTTTTGCTGGGTTCATATGCGCGACCTGTTTTTTATTTTAGTCGGACTGCTCTGAGGTGTTTATATTATACATACATACAGGTTAACAAAAATAATTGTCAGGAAATTGTTCAATTATATGTGCATGTCTCACTGTAATTGCAAGTAGCAAAAGTGAGTTACTTTACAGACACAGTAGCACAGGTCGGTCATTGGTCACACATAAGCCAAAAATTGATTTTACAATCTGAAAACAAACTAATTAACAGGAACACAGTAAGCATGAAAATTCTCAAAAAATAAATTCTCAGACCACCCACTTCCTTTAAAAACAGTCGTATTAACAAAAAGAGTTGGAAGAACTGGAAATTCCGCAAGATAGGAAACACAGAAGTTTCGTGATGAAAGGACGCTACCACAGATCGGGAAATCGCAAGATTACAGTGGCGAAGAACAAATTGACCGTGCGTGAGATAGGCAGGCCGTATCGGTGACTAAACGACACATGATATGCAATCTTCCCGGCGTCGAGTGAGCACGTCACTGGTTTGATACGTGTAATAAGCGGAACGAGAGTGTGTGCGCGCCCCGCGATACTCGGCGTGAAACGTTCCTGCGTGCAGTCGTTGAGGAGAAACGATAGAGGATCGTCGCGAAATCGGCAAGTAAACCACTGTCATTGTGCGTTCGCTCATAGAGAAAGGACTAGTGTGTTTGTTTGGAGACGGGGAGCCTGCATTTCTTTGGTACCTAAACAGCTTTCTCGTACGAAATATTTGAAGAGCCTCTTTAAAAAAGGTTTTTTAAAACAAGTATCACAAGCGTCTCCAATGTTCTTCGAACTTGCATTGAGATTATTCTCGAATGAAAACAAAGAACATTTCTGTTACACTGAAAAAGATTTTGCTATTTTATGAATCTAACTCCTCGATTTTGTCCAAAACCGTTAAAGTAACCGCAATAGTTTTAATATTCCATAAAGGTACGTCCAAAAATGGCATCCCTAGAATTTCGCGAAAATAAAACTTTGATGAAAGACAGCTTTTGCAAAAATATTTTACATAGTTTTTTTCATCGGTGTTCGTTTATATTCAAAGGGCGAGAACAGCCCTGAAAAACCTCATCAAAATAAAAATGTTAAAAAAATATTCATCGTTAATGTTAGAATTGAAGTCCTTTGAAGAGAGTGCAAAAAATTGTGGAAATTCCGTTATTCGGTACAGGTTGCTTCAAAGGTGGAGGAAGAACGTGGGAAATATTGATAGGAATTTTCATTTTGTTGGGAGCAGGGCGATCGTAATTGGACGTTCGATTGGATGAATGGTAATTAGTCGGCTCCGGACAGTTGTTCTTTTTCGAACGATCGCAGCTAATTAGAGTCTCGATATCTCCGTAGAAATTTGCGGCGTGTACGCAGGCTATCCCGAAATTCCTATTCCGAAATCCGGCATTCCGCTCGGCGCGCGTTCTCGTTACGCGAACGACGACTACAAAGAACAGGGAAATGCCGACTGCACGGCCGCAACACAGGGGAAAACTCGCCGTTTCGTATGGATGGGCTAGCCCGGTTACACGCAAACGCTCCGCACAATCAAGCCGCTTTCAAACATTAATAAAATACTTCAACCTCTACTGCAAGCATTCCAGTATGATGGGTCTCAAGTATCTCGTGGAAGATCGGGCTACGTGGACCGTGAGGTAAATTGAAATTTCTGCGGATAGATACACCCATCCCACGCCCAGCTTCCGTGGCTCACACTTCCGATTCATGCACATTAAAGTAATAACGCCACCGGTATCGTACCTTCGTTCTATTTCCTGGTTCCGTTTAATTGCCCGAGGGACACCGCGGGACCGTTCATCTGGAAAAATAGATATTTTTACGAAATTTTTATTGTTCATTCGCTCGCTGTAATTTTACAAAATTTTTACTGCATTCGGACGACATTGTGGAGAGTGTGTAGACCATTTTTTAACTCGAACAGATATGTTTTTTTATTAGGTACAAAAACTTATTTCAGTGTACTTTTTATTGCGATAAGGGGCTGTGCAAGATTATAATGAGATGATTAATTTTTTATTACAATTAGACCACAGTTTGAAGCCATCTACAAAAATTTTGACCTCGGAAACTTCATTTTTTTACGAGATGTGAACATTTCTTCGAGTCCCTTTCCTTGTACGACAGGTTCAAAGGATTGTACAAGATTCTTTACGACAAGAAATTCTCCAATGCTGATCTTAAAGATTCGAGTAACAATTGCAATTCGACATTCTGGTCATTTAATTTTCTTTGACGCGTTTGGTCTCTCCGAAGACAACGAAAGCTACAAATTCCGTTGTCACGGGAGAAAAGTCAGTCGACGGTTTTTGCGTGGGGTGATCCTTCGTAGAATTACAGCTCGCGAAGCTCACTGCACAGTTCCTAGTTCGAGCAGATTAAAGCTCAGAAAAAGTAGGTCTGGACGCGTGTAATTCCTCCGGAGCTTTTGGATACACAGCCATAAATCTGTTGGGTATCGTCGCGCACGTTGTTGTCCTCCGTATGATCGCGTTCTTTTAAGAATTGATTAGCTGCACGGACAGGAAAATTTACTGACGGAATAAGAAACTGGGGAAGGATATCGATATTCCATCGTTTCCGATAGTTCGTGCTTTCCACGAAATGTTTCGAAACGACGCGACGCGGGGCGCGAAGATGGACGCGCTCGCGGTGCGCGAAATTCAGTAATAAACGAGTTTCTCATTTCCCGGCGGGATAAAGTAGTCGAGTTTTACGGTCCGGGTTTTAAGTATTATTTTTTATGGGCAGCCGCGTCGCAATCAGCCGTGCTTAATGCTGGCCGAACGCGTTTTACGCTCTTCGGAAAAAAGTGCGTCGCCCCGCTTTTTAAAATCATTCCCGGCATCCTCCGTGCACGTTCCTCGATCCTGTTTTACGAGATTTTATATAATATAATAAATTTGATTAAACGGTTCGACACCAGTACGGTCGCCAGCGAAAGTCTCCGCAGACCCGCACATTTACGACAAATGATTCTGACATTTTGTCGACGTTCGTTCAGTAGTCAAAATTAATTAAAGTCTGAAACAACGGCAGCGTTTGTTCGCTTTATTAGAAATTTAAATGAGAAGCATATAAAATCGTAAAATTTAGTGACCTCGAGTGTATTATAGTGCATGAAATGTTTTATTGCAATAATTTCAAATGTATCGTAAACTTTTACGTAAATTCGAGCTTCTATAAAATATTTCAGTTTCGCGGAAGCTTATTGCTTTTATAAAATTTCTTGGCTTCCGTGAACCTTCGAAACCTTTTGTATTTCTTGTTGATCAAGAAGATTTTTATTCCAGGTTGCTATGGTTAATAGCGTACTTGATGATCATGTGGCTGATGTGGATATACGTTCCGTTAATTTGCAGGGATTCTTTCGACACATTTATAACAGCCGAGCCCATATCGGGCGGTATCCCCACCGAGTCCATAGAATACCCCGGTAAATATTCCCCGGCATGATAATTTCGTTTCGCGCAATACTCAACAGCTTGGGATTGCTTGAAATTGGACCGTGGATGTTTATGCAGCTTGTCTTTTTCTTTCTATACGAACGCATTCACAAGAATGAAACGAAATAAGGAAATAGGGGCAGCCTCATTTTCCTACGAATGCGACGCAACGGCGCGCTTTATTAAATTCAACAGCGAACGGGAAGTCTAATTAAACGGTATTACCAAAGCAAATCATTCCTATCGGAACTTTCGATTGGATCCGCGAGCCGGAAAATTGATTGTAAACAACCGGGAAATTGTTCAAAAATCCACGGTCCCGTGCAGAATGTTCCACACGGAGAACAAAATCCAAAAGATCAAAGAGAAATACCTCGATAACAATTTTTCTTACATTGTTCCTATTTTAAACAGTTTTCATATTTTCATTTTAGTCGGTTCAGTGATTTTCATCACAATTCATTTCATATTTTCATACGAGACAGGTGAATTAGGCTGGTTTACATTGCATTTTAAAGCCGAACACGATTTCTTTGGCACAGAGTTTAAATTTGAAACCGACAGAATGTACAATTTTGAAATAAATTCTCTCTGCACAAATGATCCCAAGCTTTCTAGACGAGATAAATCATTTTACCGAAGCCCTTGGATTTTCAGGGATCGCGATATGCAACGTCAACAGAATAAGTCTTCGCAAGGCGACAATGCTCGCGACCGACATGTGAGAAACAGATAACAATAAACGTTAAAAAAAGGAAATACTTCGCGAGAGAGAGAGAGAAGGAGAGAGAAAATTGCGTCGGTGTGCGGTATCGATTCCGTTCTACGGGCAATTTCAATGATCGCGCGAAAAGCCGTCCTTCAGCCACGCTCTATCTCTCTAATCACTTTAATAATCACCGTGTTCGCCGTAGTTTCACACCGAGCCCCTGTTTATTATTCCGGAATAGAAAGTTGTTGAAGTTATCGATTCACGCCTCGGCCTTAATGAACGCGAACTTGCGCAAATTGAATAATAGCTCCGGCCAATTTATCAAATTCACGGCAATTTAGCTAAACTTAATACACGGTGATTCATTGATGTGGTCTGCGGTCGTCAAGAAATTTTCTTTGAAGGAAAATCAGGCCGGGAAAGTTGTTCGGTAACTTTTCGCTCACCGTATATATAGAACGATCGTTAATTTATTCCCTTTTTCCATCCTGAATTGGGAAATTTTAATGTCGATAATTTCGTGTTCTCCGCTTCGTGGATTTATAAACGATTTACGAACGTATTATAAACGACGTTAATCGAAGAGGTGATTTCTAAAGCTTTCTGTATCACTGTGAGCGGAACGTTAATATTTGTAATTTATTACATGGGGCACTTGAGAGTTCAGCTACATTATGTTCGAATATGATTGATTCCTGGACAGGTACAATGCAAATATTTCGAACATGACTGTGGACGAAATACTTGACTCGATTAGAGGCCTTGGATATTTGTACAACATTCATTTTCGGATGACGAAGAGCTATTCAGAAATTGATCGACTCTTGCAGATGTATTACGGCGATTATTATAATATCACTGAGATAATGTTGTATGTGAGTATTTATGTGCGATCGGATATAATTGATAATAATTCAGAATATAATCAATTGAATGCAATTCAGAATATATTTAATTGAATATAATTCAGCATATAATTAATTAATGTAATTAGATTTGAATTGCAATTTTGAATTGTCGCGTCTTTTGGCTTATCTGTAGGGATTACGAGGCCATTCATTGTCAATGATAATTACAGTTGACGCCAGAATGCTCCAGATTGCTAGTAGCTTGCTCAGTCCACAACACGAGAAGAAACTGCTCTGAGATTTTCTCTGTCGAAGTGACGCAGTATGGGTTCTGTTGCACTTTCAATTACTTCCCCGATGGTGGCGACAATGTAACGTGAGTTGAGCACAACTTTCACTTATTGTGGTTATGTTTCATGCTAGTTTGATGAGGGTTCAATTGATACAGCTACGAGGTTGCGGACGATGTGGGCTTTGTAGAGGGTCTTGTAGTGACCATGGATCCAATGCTCGATGATTATTTTTTCACTATGATGCCTGTCACTGGCGTTAAGGTAGTAAACGCATGGTAGATCCTAGATACGCTAATTACTGTACAGCTGCGACACGAATGATCAAAATAACGTCCAAGCGCGCGGGAAATTTATTCCATCGATTATTATTTCAAGCACTGCGGAAGTGCATGTGCAGACTAATCATTAGATTGCGGATTTCTATGCAAAATAAAAAATTCATGACAAAAATGGGTGTTACAGGTTTTGCACACCGAATTCGCCAATTTGCAAGTCAAATTCAACCTTTTGCAAATCAATCTTATGTTTCCCTCTCGCAGTGATTTAAATAAATATATAAAAAGTTTAATCTAAATAAATAAATAATTAATATTCAATATTCTTCATGGGCGTATTTGACCTGCAAAACCTGTATTTGAGACAGTGGTAAGATTAGAAGAATTTTTTCCATTTGGTTTCTTTCACATAGAGGTTATGGACAAAATTTTGATCAACATCTTCCGATAGTTTCGGATAAAAATCTGCAACGATACGGAACGTGTGCATAAACAAACGCAAACTGTACAATTTGCTTTCGAGCAGCGATAGCAGCGGGCACATACGATTCCGTTGCCCTTAATCACTATCCTTTTTCGAGCACGGTCATCAACGATTATTGCGTTTTGTAGTGTGCACGTCTGCCGAGTAAAAAAGACGGTAAAAGTCATTAGCGGCCGGGATACAGTGTTCCGTTTTACATTGTAAAAAGCGGTTGCGCCCGGGAGCCGCGCCGTTACACCGTTCGAGTGATTTAACAATTCTAAGCAGCCTGCTCCGTAAAACAGTCATCTCGCGAACGGAAAAAATTTATCGCACAATTATTTCGTTGCTGTGTTCTCCCCGGTACTTCGACTCGGAAATCAAGCCTGTACTTCCTCGAAATTGCAACGAACCAGGGAAACGAAGAAAAGAAAAAAACGCATACGCAGGTGGGCGGGAAGAATAAATTCTTTTATGGGTCGCGTTTTATTCAGGACCGGCTACGAAATAAACCGTAATCGCGTTTTTCGTTAAAGATTTTCGACGGTGATTTTCTCCAGACGATGCATCCCGGCCATTCGCATACACGCACACCGCGGCGAAAAAAGAAGGGAAAAGATGCTCGCGTGGATTCGCAACGTGCTTCATCGCCCCGGAGATTTTTCGAAACTTTTTAAAACGCCGGGAAATGCACTTCCCTCTCGCGCTTTTTTCTCTATTTCCCGCGAGCACGTTCGGCGAGTTCGATTTCGCCATTTTTTGAAAACCACCGGGAGCTTCCAAGAAATTTTCTGAATTTGTTCGACCCCTCTGTTGCTGCAAATTTCAGCTACTCGTGTTTACCATAATTGTGGAAAATCCGCGGTCTAGGCAACTTCGTAGAAATTGCAAATTTACATTTCACCAAAATTTGGTGCTTTCTAATAATGCGGATTTCCATGCAAAATAAAAATTGTCTGCACTAATTACAAGACAGGGAAGATGAAAATAATACAACAGCATTTTTACATTCTCTCTCTCTCTGTGTGTGCTTTTTTCTAAATAAGAAACTTTTAGTGTTTATTGAAAGTTTATGTGGTCGATTAAATCGTACAATGTTCATTCATTCTGATATAGAGTTTTTTCTCTGAAGTATAATATATTTTTTAGGTGATGTTGTTTAATCCACGCGATTACCCAGACACGAACACCGGCGGTATGACAGAGGTGTTGATCTCCCCACAAAGAAAACAATTCGTGAAAGTGATAGCGCTCGCTCTGTCCAGCAGCGAATCAATCCGACCGTTCTCTGCGTATAGTCGTAAATGTATCTTTGCAGACGAGAAGAGGCTGATTCACAAACCTTACACGTCCGGCAATTGCATTATCGCCTGTACCTTAAAGGACCTGTGGGAGTATTGCAAATGCATACCGTTTGCCTATCTTAATTTTAACGTTAAACGTGAGCCCCAAAAATTATAATTTCACTGCGGATTTTATGCATTTACGGCAAAAATGGATTTGACATAGTAGAAAGACCAAAAGAATTTGAAAATATCAACACATTTTTTCAGAGCTGCGGAGTCGGCACACGAAATTCTTAACTCCGACTCCGACTCCAAACCCTCCTTTTTTTACCTCCGAATCCGAATCCGACTCCGACTCTCCAAATTGAAAAAATATGTAAAAATATGTACATGTAAAAATATGTTATTTATGTATACATAAATCTATTAATGGTTTATAAACAAAAGAGCCAGAGTTGGAGTCGGTGTCGATATATTTTTTTCTTACTCCGGCTCCGACTCCAGTGATCAGCAATTACTCCCAAACTCCGACTCCGACTCCACGACTCCGAAGCCCTGCATTTTTTACTGGTGAATGGAGCAACAAAAGAGAAGACATCTTGCAATAAGATTTTGCATAAAGATCCGCAGGCTAACTATAAGAGATTATAATGATTAATTAATTAGAATTCTATCGTGTGTCTGTGTAGTGTATAACAGGACTTGCATGGTGGAGGATGTGCCTTGCTTGCTTAGGTATTCGGGTAAGATTAAAGTATTATTTTTTCAATCTATCAATAAATCGAGAAATAAAGTTGAGGCTTTTAAATCGGGTGATTCATGACCATTTTTAATTCCCTTGCAAGATTGCAGTATTTCAGTATTTTGTTGCTCTTTTTGTTAACTTTATTTGTGGAACTTTGTTATGTCTGCAATTGCAGATACAAAACAGTACATCGTGCCATATCAAACGGCAGAGCTAGAGGAATTGATAGAGGAAAATTCAACCATCAATTGCGAAGTATGTTATCCCCCATGCAACGACGTAACTTACGTAGTTAGAACTGCGAGTAGAAACAAGCCTAAGGAACCTCCGTATCCCGACATCAACGCAACGTAAGAAAATTCATTGATAGATCATAAAAGAGGATATGTTAAAAATATGTATTTTCAACAACGTTTCTACAATTCTTAGAACATACGCGGATTACAGTATTCTGTGCGTATATTTCGACAATTCTAGAACATTATCATTGAGACAGGATGTCGGTCATAAGTGGTTCCAATATTTAAGTGAGTATAAATCGGTGTCTTTCCCATTAGTATCAATTATAAATATATTAATGGTTCTTTAATGGTACAGTGCAGCAGAATGATATATAAAATCTGAAGATATATTGGATTTAAGAAAATAATGGTTTTGCAGGTGATGTTGGTGGAATATGTGAATTATTTCTTGGCTGCAGTATAATCAGCTTCGTTGAACTCGTGTACTTCGTTATCCTCTATCTAACCGAGCTTTTGACGTCTGACTCCGATCCCGAGGCAAACGAGGAAGTTGAAAATCAGCAGGTGCAGCCTCCGATGCAACTTATCTACTGGAACGAGTTATGCCCAAGCTCGAGATTCACGAAACCACTCAAAAGAATACGGAAAAGCTCTAAAAATTCTTAACGACACAACGTATTGTATTTGAATCCTTGATATCTGTAGTGGAACAATCGAAAACAATTATCATGTAGTCACTTTTAGGTCTTACGAAGAATAAAATCTCAAAAGACAAGCAATGGGGAGGACATCTTGACAAAAAGGAATTTTTAGCAATTCCGCAATTTAAACGAAAAAAAATGGTGTGCGGTTCCCATCTATTTCTAATCCCCAATTCGTCCAATTTGTCGATGCTCAGTATCTTCACAGTCAGGACAATTTTTCACCGGTAAAAGTAATGAGGAGAATGTTAGTGTGTTCGAAAGGAAAAATCGCCCCATTACCAGCATCACAATATTTGTGTGCAGTTCCAACCTCTTTGTAACTCCCAATTCGTCCAATTTGTCGATATTGAGTATTTTCACAGTCCGGAGAATTTTTGACCAGTAAAAGAAACACGGTTGCATGATACAAGGGATCTCTTTCTAATTCTCGATTCGGCAAACTGGTCGGTCTCGTAGGAAACAATCGCGGAGGCCTGCAATTTGTTTTCCGAGGGACGCGTCCACAGCGCACCAGAATAGAAAGTATAACGCCGCTCGCTCGGCCAAGTGGAAATGGTTCTCCTGGCCGATCAAAGTTTGTTCCCGCGGCCGGAACTGCCGGCGATAAAAATCGCGGACATCGGCGGTGCTCCGCGCGATGCTCGACAAATTTCAGTTTCCCAGCAACGATTTGCAGATACGAAAAACGTATAAGTTCGAGCTGTCGGAATGGAACGCAGCTCTCGCCGGGAACGGTTTCCGTAACTTTTCCATCCGGAAACCGGTGTCAAGGGATGGAAGGGAGAGAAGAGTGTAGAATGCTTCGTGATGGGACAACGCTATGGGAGATCGTGGATGCCAGTAGGGTGTTATTAACGAGACACGTACTAAACGTGCTACCGATCGAGGTTAGAGCGAACAAGGTCGGGGGTGGACGGCAAGCAGAAAAATGAGGCCATCAAGAATCTGCCGCTGCAATAATCTTCGCGAATGGCTCTCGGATATTGAACGTCCAGGCGATGCTGTCCGGCTTCGTCCTCTGCAAAAAATTCTTTCTCTCAGCTGCTAATCGACGAAATAATTTGGAACCAGCGTAATAATTTTCTGATTTTCTCTCCCAAATGTTTTCGCAATTGATTTTTACACCCGCTTTATATTCTTTCAGCCTTCACACTGCGTACATATATTTTAATTTTAACCCTGTACTGGACTAATTGTAAGATCTAAAGAAACAACTTTGATTGTGCGTAAGTATTTGCGAAACTTTATTGATTTTCATGACGGTAGGTTAGAAGATTAAAGAATTTCATTGAATACTAGCTGCTCGTGGCGTGCCTAGGCCCTCCGGGCGGATTGCCCTGGCGGGCGACGCATAGTGAGCAATTTTGATAAAAGCTCGCTTATACGCAACTTTCTGAGTTATTTTCACTATGTTAGCTAATGTAAGCTACATGTAACAGTATTGTACTTGCAAAATAAACCAATAATTTCCATTTTTTAAAATTTTCCATTCGGCAACTTTTCATGTACATTAAATATGAATAATCGATACAAGTCTAAATGAATTTTTGCCACAAATTCTACACGTATCGGATCGACAGAATTTTTGTAGTGCATCGAAATCCGCGAAGAAGTGTTTGAATCCATTAAATCGTGAATTTTCGCGATCATTTTCACTGTCTGCCGGTGTGTAATTGAACGAAACGTGGAGGCAGCTCGCGCTGTCAGTGGTCCAGGGCGGGTTTCCATCAATCAGAAGGGGATCTTGTTGGTGCTCCCGAAGTTTCGGTCGCATTTGATCCCGAGACCATTCCAGCGGTTCCCGACGCTGAATATCATGAAACTCCGCAATTTTCCCCGATGCAATTCGAACTTTCCGGTACTCGGCGGCGTTCAAGAATTTTCGTATGAGCAAACAAAACGACGGGATTGTGTACACGCCGGAAGATAACCGTCCGCGTCTTGCGCCCCGCCGGCTAGAACAATCAAATTTGAGACCGTTCCTCCGGTTAGGGAAGCGCGCGCGATCCCCGCAGAGGAAAATGAGAATTGCTTTGCACGAAGTTTCGCGCGGCGTTTCCTTTGCTTCCGGAAAACGGTTCGCGAAAAAAATAAAAGAAGTTCATCGACCGAGAACTCGGCGAAGCGAGCGTACGAAACCATGAGTACCATAGTTTCACATTGATGCTAGTCGGATTTCACGTGTTCACCCATTCGACGCTTGCAAAATCATTTTTCTTGTAAATACGCAAAATCCAATGTTCACCTTTATGCAAATTGACATTCTTGTATTTTAAGCGCACAGGAATCGCGCGAATAAAATTTTATTTTCTGTACTATTGGTTTCCTCAAATGGAAAATAAAATTGGATCGAATGGAAAGCAAGTTTTGTACTTTCGTGGATGAAAGATTTTACAATTATTATTCGAATTTAAATATAAAATTTCTGAGAATGTTATTCACGATTCAGCATTTAACAAAGCTAAAGCATATTGCTTTCGAGTTCGGAACTTAAAATTGCATGGAAACTTCTGTAACGTTCGGTTCAAGTTAAAATAAAAATGATGAAGCACGGTTAATATATGTCTTCTGCTGATCTTTTAATTTATTTTTCGGTAAAGACCGCGAGGTTCCACCGTGAAAAATCAGGTCAAGTAGTCACATCTTCGCGACTTCGTCAACATTTTCGTCGTTGTTCTCGTGCAGATAGTTCTGCAAACTTCCGAGGCAGTCTTGCGGAGCGATGTCTGGAGAGTACTCTCATTATACGCTTGCTGTATAATATACAGTATTTCGTATGCACTATCTCCGTTCCTCAAGAAAAATAGCTCAACTTCTTCAATATGCTTTTTAATAGATTCCATTACGAACTCCCATGAATACAGAACATCCTAAATTCTACATCAGTTGATTATTAGTGTTCGGATAATAGAATAGTGATCTAGCCACAGTGCTAAATCTTTACTTATTTCTACACTAATTCGTGTTGTAAACGAGTCGGCTTAGAATTGTGCTTGAGAATGCATATATCGTTGGTTTGGATAAGAGAGGTTCTACTATATCGTGGATCACGCAGGTAAATACGCTGCAAATTGTATCGTGTCGGGTATCATTTTAATCAGGAAACTGTCACGCATATGTTGGTAAAAGTTTTATAAAAAAACAATTAAAAACAACAAAGTAAAAACAACACACAACCTATTTTTATAACATACAGAAGAGCCTCGGTCATTCACCTAGAAACCAGTCAGAGGGTGCTCAGAAAAGTGTTCTTGAGAACTCACAAGGTCAAGCACAAGGTCAAATGATGCGTGAAGTGCATAGAAATGAGACAACTAGGGATTGGGATGAACTATCTCGGTAACCGGATAAAATCAATTGCAGTTCTCAGGAAATTCGAGTCGGGGGTCATCTAAGGGTAGCTTAGGAGTCCCGTGGAGCTCGTTTGATTCATGCGGACAGGGAATAGCGAGGGATAACTCATCAGTCGTTGATATCTATGGCAAGCCCTGGGGCTGTGGTTCTTCCCCGGCGAAACAAAGTAATTTATCTGGCCTGTGACGCGGCCGATCCGCTGTCTCACGTTCTGAATCGCCTTCTAGTTACAAATTGCCCGGTAACATTAGTTCTGTTCGACTCGCTCGGTCTTCCGAATTCGCCGCAGGTGTTTCCGGACCACGGACGAGGAATTTCCCCGTTTCGAACGAACACGGTCCACCGTTTCACCGAATCGTTAACGACCACGGGATAAAACGCCGACCCACCGTTGCATTCGTAACGAGCAGCCTGCCCTAATCGCATCGGGTCGCTTCATTAAGTGTCAAACATTTTATCCCGGGCCGGGGACACAGGAATCGTGAAAGTCGCGGCAAAATGTCTCTGTCTGTTCATAATATGAAATAATTAACCCTTTAACACAAAGGGTTACATCACGTATTGTAAAAAGCTCAACTGTTGTATGAGAAAACAGGTTCAGTTTAATGTGCACAATAAAAATGATCTGGGTCGGAAGAAACATCTTGATTTTGGAGTTAAAATTGCTACGAGCCCAAAGGGTTAAAATAGAGTTGCTCGAAAAAATATTCGGAGAATGCCAGATGGCGGAGTGATTATGAAAATAACCTAAGACCCGCTAGCCTAAGAGCATCTTGCACCTCACCAGCGGGAACTAATGCGGCCATCGCTATTGCAACTTTTCGATATTCAAATTAGCCAACGGATTCGCCATCTTGCGGACGATTTCCCGCGAAGCGGAACAGATGCTGCAACTTCTGAAGACGGATTGAAGCACACTTCGCTGCATATAGGTCAGTCCGCAAAGCCATCGACCCTCTTGCTAAGTATGGTTCTCGTTCGAAGGACGGATTGTTGCGAATCTAGCAAATTTCACGAGTTTATTGACTCGACACACAGTGGGACAAATGTCCGATCTAGCTGGAATAAAGTCATCTTCGGAAATAGATATATACAGGGTGGTCCACCTAAATGTAGCCACCTAAATCTCCTTTATATTTGATTACATAACAAATGTTTTTTATGCAATGTAAACGGTATCACAAGGTTAGTGCTTTGCAAATGGTATTTTTTTCTCAAGGTCTCTTTTTCCTGAACCTTCAAGGTCATCGATATTTTTTTTCCTTGCATATTCTAGATGGCATTAGAACGCATTTAGACATAGTAATAACATTTTGTAATATCTCATGAACGACAAACGATATTTAAAGAAAAGCTGCAACAAAAGTTGGATAGTATATTTTGTCGGCTGCTCTTTACTTTACCGGACTTAAAATTTGTGCCTTTCTCCTATAAATTATCGTAGATCGAAGCTTCGATTCTGTAGGATCAATGGTTCAGGAGTTATGCTTGCTTAAAGTCGAGTAACCTGCAGTGTTTTTGACAGGTAAGGGCGCCGCAATATTGGTTTATAGTGACGGTCGCGCGCCGCTTACCGAGTTGGTTGTGATTAGGTCGGGGGAGGGGGGGGGGTGGCAAGGGCCGACGGTTCTGCTCGGTAAGCGGCTCGCGGTCGTCACTACAAACCAATATGGCGGCGCTCTTACCTGTCAAAAACACTGCAGATTGCTCAACTTTAAGCAAGCATAACTCCTGAACCATTGATCCTACAGGATCGAAACTTCGATCTGCAGCCACCCGGGTACAAATCTACTGGATTACATACCAAATACATCATAATTTATAGGAGAAAGGCACAAATTTTGAGTCCAGTAAAGTAAAGTTTACCCTATTTTGTCTATCAAACTGTATAAACAAAAATTGTTTAAACTGCATCCTTTTTATCTTTTCTTTCAAAGATTCGTGGGGGATTCTCAGAGTCTGCACAGCGAAATCGTCTTTCGCGAAACGTCACACTGCGAAATGAAATTCTGCTAAGAGCAATAGGAGAATAAGTGGCGTCTAGAATTGGACGCTACTTAAACGGCACGTTTAATTTCATTCTTTCCTCTGAGCCCGGAGAAAATTCCGATCCTCCTTCGTTCCACATCCCTCGGGGAATCCTTTCTGTGTACCGATAGGATGCTCCCTGAATTTGTGCTCGGCAACAGGGCTATTGAATTTGATCGAGGCCTGTCCCTTTGATGTTTGCGGATCGTTTCCTTGATTACAAGTCCCGCGGATCTACCTGGACCCGTCTCTGCACCCTGGAGAAAACAATACTGCGATGTAATAACGAGGCGAATGATGCCATCGCTCGTTTTATTAAGAAATCCTCTTTTATTCAATCCCGCTCGCATAGTTGGGTCCTTCATAGAATGTTTCTCGTGACTCATCCTGTATTTTGTAGACGATAAACTAATTTTGTGCACCCCATCTATTACTGCGACAATAAATTTTGAACCCTTGGCACTCGAGTCGCCACTAAAGATTGCTGTACCATTATTGAAAATATTGTTTATATTATATATTAAATATGTTGCTACCTAGTCAATTATTAAACATTTAAGTATTATATGAGGTATTATATCAATTTATGTTTAATTCTCGAGTTAAAGTAGCTCCGAGTGCAAAGGGTTAAGTCTCGAGACATTTCAAGTGAAAGATTGTTGGGCAATTTCTCCAGCGATCCAATATTGTAAGACAAATGCAGCTCATATTCGTTTTCCGAGGGCTCAGGTCCCTGATCATCCAGTTAGCTCGCCACGTTTCTTTCCCCCGATCATTTGCCGTTCATCCCATTCCCCATCGTTTTCGGCGCACCCACAAAAGTTTTATCGGCCACCATTCCCACCGCTTTATGGCTTTCCATTCCGCGGCCACTCACGATCGTTTCTCTAGTTCCACCATTTGCTGCCACCTCCTTCACCCCAAGCTAGATTATGTTTCAACCTCTCGCGCCATTCTTTCGCAATTCCCCGGGCCCCGGGTATCCCTTCACCCCGATCCCATGGTGCTACTGCTGCTGCTGCTCCCCCGACTTTTTGATTTTCCAAACGTATTCCTCGCGAGCCAGCTTTTTTTCTTGCTTTTATCGCGATATTATCTTATTCGAAGCTCTTTCAATTTCCCTCGAAATTCAACGCTTTCTCTTGTATACCAGCGCTCCACACCACCTCCCCTTCTTCCACCTCTTTTATCTGTTATTTGTAAGCAGAAACATTCCAATCACGCCCCGCCTCGCAATCTCAAACGGCCCAGTCGACGGAATCAAACCTACCCTCGCTACCTTCTAACATTCTCCATCCCCTACACGGGGTGAGTCAGTTAACAGTGTCTTACGTTGGCTGGAATTAATTTGAACCAATTTCAATCAAATTGGCTGAGAAGTTTCCTTTTTTAAATTTGATAGATATTAAATTTGACACGTTTGAAATTTCTCTAGCTACCAAAAATTTACTGGAAGATGTAACTACATTTATGGCTTCTGAAGTTTTTCAAAAAAGGGTGGATAACGTAAAATTCGACAGAATTTAGTACAATTTTTATTTTGTTAATTTTGTATTTTCGTTCATCCGCAGTCTACACATTACAATACAAAAATGAAAATCATCTCAATAAAAAAATCAAATGAGAAGAAGCTAATTACCACGTTGTATGTTCCCGGTTGTTAAATAATTCGTTAGAGATATTTTTGTTGCAGGTGGTTTATGGGTGAATTCAGGTGATAAGGATGAGCAACTCACCCTGTATATATATACGCAAGGTTCTCATACGACGTTAAGGGCGGGGAAGGGGGTGGTTTTCGAGCGGCTTCGATACGTGACACGTGGATGGGGGAGCAGGGGGCACTGCCGATAAGATTTTATGGGAAAGCCGACTGTTTCATTCGCGATCTGTTCGATGCATTTGTTCTTCGGTCGCTCCAGGGTGCTACGGATCGAGTGGATCGCGATAAAGGGAATCGCAGCGAATCAATGCGTTCGCCTCGGGCTTCGCTAAAGGCAAGCTCCTTCAAATATACAGAAAACGTTTCCTCTTAAACGCTGGTTCAAGGGAAAATTATAGAAATACTCCATGTTAAATGGATCACACTGATAACATTTTTTTTTGCAAAAATATAGCCACAGTTCAAAACGAAAGATGTGATTTTCGGTACAGGCTGAAATTTTGCCAAAAATATCGTGAGCATTTTTTTTTCCTTTTTTCAACGACCCCCTAAAACTTGACATTCGATTTTTTTGGTAGTTTCACGTATACTTTTTCCATTGGATCCTCAATAAAACGACCGACAAAAAAAATCGTACAGCAAGTTTTAGGGCATCGTTGCAAAGAGAAAGCTTCTATTTTTCCATCTGCGGTAGATACAGTCGTCAAAACAATTTTCAATGGTTTTAGTGGAAGTTTAAATTCGTTGCATTTTCACGAGAGGACATACCTTCACTTTTCCATCTGCTGCGTTGTGAAAAAATTTTTTTCGAAAAAAATGAACAATGCAGTGCGAAAGTAGATGCTTCAATCTTCAAAATCAGTCGAAGTTTATTGCCGTATGATTTTTTTTAACGAAATGGCGATTGTTTGAATATCGATTATTCCTGGAAAAAATGAAACTTTTAGTGTCCATACACCATTGGAGCCTAAATAGTTCTTTCAACAGACATACTATTCAATAAAAATTGACATTACTTATCAAAGAATGTTCCGACCGATTTCATTGGTAGAACACGTGATCCGGATACAGGTATACCCGCTCGTCGCAAAAATCTCTGTTTACACAGCAAACAACTCCAGTCGATTTCCTCGAGGGGGGTGGTTAATACGGAGAGTCCTTCACGTGTGTGCTGTTATTTCGCAATATTTATGAGGACAGGGGATCTGTTTGTTCCACGGTCTCCGCAGAAGCGAGATTGTCCGACTTGTTGATACAGGGGGTGGCGAATACGTCGGTATATATCACGGTGAGCCGTTATTTCGCGGAGGGATGAATATATTCGAAGGGACTGGTACTCGCGCATGCGCGCGACTCGAGCTTGATCGGGAATATTTCTTTGCTCTCGTCGAATGGAAACGATAAATTATCTCGTGGACGTCGAACGGTCCATGAAACGGACGTCGAAGGATCCCCGGGAAAAGAATTCACCGTGGCGAATCGATCTTGATGCAGGAAAATGAAAACAGGAAGAGGAGACACTGTACTGGCTGAGTCAATGAGAACCAACAGCTAAAACAACTCCTTATCTGTTGGTTATAATTAGACTGCGAATCTTTGCAAAGAATGGGTGCCAGATATATACGTTTAATTTTTCCTTGAATATAATTTTAACACGTTGAAAATGGTGCATTTTTATTCATTTGATTAACTTAATTTGACCGAGATTTCTATTCTTCGATTGACTTAATTTTACCGAAATTTTTAAAAATATATGAAAGGATGATAGAAAAGAAGATATCATATTTCTTAATACGTGATAGAACAGTGGGCCAACATTCAAAAAATTTTTCCAGACTTAACAAACTAGCGCCTGAATGTAGTACTGTAAAGGACGAGACAGGACAGAGGCAACGAGACAACCGAAGGGGTGGTTAAAAGACTGGGGGTTGAAAAACCGTCTTCCGTGTTCGAAGACGAGATAAAAGTTTCCTGAGCGTCGCGCGTCGGGTCAAATTGCTGGGAAAAGTTTCGTTAATGTAAGCGTAAAACGCGGGCGCAAGTTAACGATTATCAAAAGCCACGGCGAAAGCACTCGAGCACCGGATACATTCAAGCGGGGAAATTCTGGTGGACTGTGCCGGGATAAAAAGCGTCGAGCAGGCTCGAAACTTCGCCGCTGTGTAGCAAAGTTTTCGGGTACGGCCAGTTCCGAAATTTATTCACCGCAGCCGTGCTCCCCTGTGTTCCACGAAAATTAATATATTCCGCTTATATAAGTAATGCTCGGCCCGTCTGTCGCCTATGTCCAACCCCGCGCAACCCCAGCCTACCCCCTTTCATCCCCTGTCTCGCGTTTCGAATCGTCGGAAACGCGTTAACAAATTGTTTATGTCATGATAATAAATATATGCAGGCTCTGTTTAACAATATGCCGTAGCGAACGACATTTTAAGTAGTCTTCATGGAACCATCGTGACCTATATATACAGGATAGGGGCGAACACAGAGAAGAGTTTTCTGGGAATAATGATAAGCCGTCTAAGAAAAAAGCATAAAATGCTGGGGGATGAAAAAGAATCCGCAAAGCGCGTCCATTAGGGATGATTACCAACTGATGGGCTCCGGGAATGTATGCTGGCAATTTATCGCAATTCGAGGCCGAAAAAATTCACCCCTGTGACCCGCAGTGATTGAAACGAATGTTCCGACATTAATTGCAATTTATCGGAAGGATCTGTTTCGCGACAGGAGGGCAACTCCTGTCGATAGACACTATGGAAGCTGAAACAGATTTGTCGCCGAAGGGAAAATATAATTGTCGTAATTTCAATAATGAAGATTTTTAATTTCTTTTAGTCTGAACCATAGCTACATCCATACTGATTAATAAACAACACCATTTTTACGTTTCCGATCAGCAGAGAGACCGAGATCATCACACAAAACCGTGGACCCATGTTTTTCAAAACTCACGTAATTGTGATTACTTTGACTTGAAAAAGATCAGTGGTTTTTGTGAAAAAATCTGAAAGAGCAATGGTTTTTCTGAAAAAATTTCTGAAAATTCGCGTAAAAAACACGGAACGTTTATTTAGGAAAACAGGAAAATCCTCATGCGGTACGTCGCGAGCAGACATTGTTTTCAACGCGAATTTCATTTTCGCAACCGGCGCGGCGCGGCGGCACCGGAAGTGAAATATCGTCCGCTGAAGTAGTATCCTTTTTATCTCGAATTTCATACAACCGATCGCGAGAAGAATTTTCGATTCGATCGTGTGTCGTTCTTGTAGGAGATCCCGTGTATTATAATGGTCCTCCTTTTTCGGTATTCCGCTCGCGGATTTGAAATCGTCCGCGATTTTCGACGAGGAGAAAAAAATGCCTGTGAAGAAAGAGCAGGAAAATGGCACTGGCCGAGTGAAACGACACCGTCGATCGGGAACCGGTACACCGGTGAAATTCATACCCGCGAGATGGCTGCACCACCGTTCGCTATAGCTCGCGAAGTGTCTATTCGCGTAATTGACCGTGAGGCGTTAATTCACGACGATTGAGCGATCACGTATGGCACAAATGGGACTCGCTACTTCCTGCTAAAAAAGGAGAGAAAACCCGAAAAATACATCCTCCGATTTCTATCGGCAGTATCCCACGAATGGCGGATCGTTCACACGAAACGATCGAGTTCCGTTGTTAACGAAAATTTGTTTCGCTCGGATAGCGAATTGACGGATATTGATAGAAAATTATACTTTAGTATTGATACTGCAGGATTCGATGCTCTCGAATTAGCCGGAGTTTTACACTGCCTTTTATCTAGTTATGTTTATGTGACAAACGACAACGTTTGCTGACCACTTGTGGTATCTTTGGAATTGCGTATAAAATATTTTGCGTCTTTATAAAACGTTATTTTCGAAATTGAAAACGCACCCACAGTTATCATCTTATATATTATTATATATCTTCCTTTTTAACTTTTCAATCTCCTAAAGTTAAGATAAATAATTTGAAAACCAATGTTAATAAATATTGCGTTCTAAATTAAAATAGACTTCTAATTATTAGATATTGCCGCGCGAACTAAGCTCATTAAATCCAGTTGACATCAAAGGTACCGGCCGGAGTGTCGCCTCTTGTTGTGTCTCTATTTGTTGGTATGTGGCTAAATTTGAATGGGACACCCTGTGCAGGGAATGATTGTTCTACTCCATGGAAAATTATTCCGGCTCGAGCCTAGAAACCGAAGGTGGGATGCGTATTCAATGAAAATGCAGCGGAGCCAACGAAGCAAGCCACGGAAACTTTGTGTACGTTCGGGAATGAAAATAATGGGGTTTAGCGGCCGGTTGAAACGCGTAATGGTATTATATGGACTTCATTTATATTCCAACATGGGAACGGAACCTACAGAAACGAAAAAAGTGCCGGAAAACAGAGGCTCGGGTTAAATCCGGTCAACGTGCTACCCCCCCGGCTTTCGAAGATAGTTTTGTTCCACCCTTGGCAATAATTTTTGTAGATAAATCTACAATAATTGGAATTTAACCGTTCGTGATTTAATATATTCCTTAATTGACAATTCAATATATTCTTTATATTATCTGTAATTCAATTAGAGGACGCTGTCAGCTGTAAAATTAATTGATTTGATCCCTAATTGATCTTGCTGGATCGCATGATTGTTTTAAGTAAATTAATTATATCTGTCTCCTTTTATCTTATACAATGTTCAGTCAATTAGGTCGGTCATCGTTTAATATCGTTTACAATTTAATTAAAGGATACATCGTCGAGTGTAATATGCAAAAATGAATTCATTTCATACCTAATTGATCTTGTTGGATAGGATGGTTATTTCAAATATATTCACTGTATAATAGCATGATCAATGTTTAACATAAATTAATTATATTCGTGCCGAATTGCTTTACGCGACCCACCCCACGATTCACCCAATTCTATAAATCAATTAATTAAGTTTGCTTTTCAGTTTACCAGAGACGTAAATACTTTCAGTAAATAAAGTTGATAAATTTCCTTGGCAGAATAAGTTTGCAAAATCGTCGAAAATCGAGTGATCCACCGATAAGCAACCGACGATGCAGGATAAAATCATCGGGTCGGCCCAATTCATCATTGATAGGATCAAATTGAACGGCCTATAGTGGCAGAAGTTTGTGTCGCCACCCTAGTAAATGTTCGAAAAAAATACTTCGATGGAATCGGCGGTGTTGGGCCGAGATTGCGTTCGTAAATCATACGGGCCTCGATGATGGAAGTCTAGCCGAGCAAAATATCGTGTCGGCCGGACTTAACAAGACTGTCACGCGATCGATCGATCGTTGGCTCGATCTCGGACAAATCGGCTCGGCCGTCCACGTACCGCCAGGAAAAAAGAGCACGTTCCAACGTGCGAGCATTAAATCCTTCCGCGAGCAGAACACATCGATCGGCAGTCTATCTTCCCGGCGAACGACTCGGAATCACGGACGACCAAAGGGTCGCGGAATTCGGCGCCGATTTGCCATAAACTCTCTCGAACGATCCCCTCCCCACGAGGAGAACGTGCGAACTGAGATTGCCGCACGCCCGACCTCTCAAGGCTTGAAATCGAGAATTTTTTACGCGAATCAATCGATCACGAAATCAGGATTGTACGCGAAATCGTGTTGTAAACGAATCGGTTTAGAATCGTGCTTGAGAATTCAAGTTTCGGATAAGAGAAGTTCTGCTACATCGTGGATTAAACAGGTAAAAAAGTTTTAGAAAAAGATATTAACGATCGACAAAGTTCCAACACAACCAACAATTTATCTTCATAAATTCATTAAGGCTGCTGTTCAGTTTATCAGAGACGCAATTTCCCATAAACTATCAAACAAACTCCTCCCCCGAGAAGGACGTTTGTAGCACGCCTGACCTCTTAAGGGGTGAAAGCACCCTAATTTCGAGAATTTTCTACGCAAATGAATCGATCAGGAGAAAAATACGAATTCACACAGACTGTTCTGCGGCGTAGTATCGAAATATCCATGTTTAAGCATCGAATATCAAACACACACACACACATACACACCTTCGCCAACTCCGAGCAGTAAATCAGTGAACATACCTCAAAGTTCGGCCGAACAGCGACTCCAGCTGCGCCCGGTCGTTACACCGGAAATTATTAATGCATTATCGCCGCGGAGTAATAAACACGTTATTATAATAATACGAAGTCGAAGCGGGCAGGATCCGAGTGTGTGCCTGTGTGTGACGATGCAAAATTGTGGTACATGTGTTATACGATCAGTGAGGGGGCCGTTGCCATTTAAAAACCGGACGACTCGCTTCCCCGACGATAATCCCGGCTGTAATGCGTCTATTCACGCGATTCACCGGGAATATAATGCTGTGATGAACGAGCCGATCGAAAATACGATACATCCAACATTTAACGCGTTATGCGCTTAACATCGTATTAAGGATTCGCAGCCCGATTATAGTTTTACCGGCCTGTTTGCCGAAGCGACTTTCCCTGCAATTTTAAGCTGCGCCCACACTCATAATCAATTACCTAGACGTTTATTCCTGCCCTTAATAATCCTAATGAGCTGAATATAATACAACAGTTACATTCTATAAACGTTAATGCTATTTTACATTTGAGATATTCATTTTTAACGCGTGAAATCAAGTTGCCTCGAGCACCAAAACTGAATCTGAAAAGATACAAGGTACTTTCCGAATGCCGATAACAAGTCTAAAAATTAACAGCTGCGTAGCTAGGAAGTTCGATCGAAGTAGACCCGACTTCATTAATAATTCACCCGCGGGGGAGATCGACAGAAAAGCGCAGCACTCGGCTTTCAATTTTTTCTCACAGCTCGCGTTCAATTAAAAGTTCCTCGACTTCGGTCTAACAATCTCTCTCTCTCTCTCTCCTCTCCCTCTCTCTTTCTCTCTCTGACGTGCGCGCACGTTTAAAGCCGTCCAGAATAAAAAATAAAAAAGCTTCATGGACGGTACGAAGAAACGCTCTTGGTAATTTTACCAGCAGACTGGGACTCGAACACGTTTACGTGCTCCATTCGTACCTCTTCTCTCTCTCTCTCTCTCTCTCTCTCTCTCTCTCTCCGGCTGTCACTTGAATGTATTTGATTAATATAGTTAGCAGACGATCGCGACAGTGCATCCGACGACAACGGCGGGAAACTTACCGGATTCAACAACTGTGCAAACTGCGCCGAGCGCCGACGAGCAATGATAAATATTCCTCGACGAGGTATTAGTTAATGAATCAAATGGAACGGAGAATAGTATCCGCGGCCGAGTGTTGCTCGCCAGAATTTCTTCCATTCTGTCTGCTATTCTGCCGCTCTTGTTTGCCAAATTATTCTGGTCCTCATTAGCTATTATACAGGGTCTTCCATTAAGAAGTGTCAATTAAATGATTTAAAAAGTTGTTTTTTTTTACAATGAACAATTCTTTACAATATTTTTGACAATTTTACTATCCAGGTGTCGAGGAGTGACAACTCTAATCTTCAAGAATAGAAAAGTGCACGAAATAAAAAATTACAGCTCGTAACGGACGACTCTTTAGTTATCTGGTTTCAAGTGCATTTTTTATTCTTCAGAAGCGAGGATCGTAGTTGCGTTTGTTATTGTAAAGCTAGTCCATTAAATTAAGTTTTGGGTAAACTTTACTTTACCGGACTCAAAATTAGTATCTTTCTCCTACGAATTATGATGAATTAATTTTTGCGAAATAGAACGAGCAACACAATAAAAATGTCACATCAACGTGCAGCGAACCCGAGGACAATTAAATTGGAAAAATGGAAATGTTCCGTATTATGGATAGGAGATGCGCCATCTCGAGGGGGGACTATCGATCGGAGATTGTTAAAACTCGGACGTCAAATTACGGTAACGTCAGCCGTGCACTTACCTCGATAAGTTAATCCGGACAGCTCGCAATTTTCGATGCTCGCCGGGATCAAACTATAATAAGAGCTAAATAAGAAATCCGCCGTGATGAATCGGCCGGAATCGAACGGCGTCAGCAATCGCGGGAAAATTGAGAAAAATGAAAAGGAGCCGCCGTTCCCGTGGGGATCGCCGCCTCCGTTTCCAGAACAAATCGACGCGATCTCTCGCTGTGGAAACGTTTTTCGAATCGCGAGCGCTCTGTTTTTCTTTTTTAAACATCCGCGGCGATTCTCGTAGGCATAGCAATGGTTGGGTTGCTTTCGATTCGTTTATTTAATAACTCACAATTGTTTTACATATACAGGTGACGCGGTTGTGTTCGTCTTCTCGATCGATCGTGATCGAAATCGATCCGCGTCGGATTTATTTTTCGTCTTTTCTTCGAAGATTCTTCATCTTTTCTTCGCTCCTTTACAGCGTGATGTCGATTAGTGCGAGGGACTTTAAGGTATTATTTCTGTATCTTATTTCGTAAATTTATATATATAAACAACTATACAACTTATCGCTAGCTCGTAGTCGAACTTCACCCCTTCGCAACCCTTAATTTCGATTCTCAACCCTTACACGGTCCTAGAAAAGTTTTAGATCATTGCGAAACCTCGTGTTCGACTTAGGTACATTTTCAAACGACTGTTTCATTAATTTTAGAATTTCAGGATCGGTTTTCCAACGTTTTACAAGCAGGTGTTTGTATAAAGGTCTCTGAAAATTGAACACGAATTTTTCCAATCATCCAATAGTTGCATCGAAGATAACTTTGCGTTCACCCATTTTTATTCTACACTGTAATTCCATCAATTGTGTTCTATCTAAAGTCTCGTGTTTCGGATAAATGTATTTAAATGACTACACAATCGTAGAAAAATTAGAAATTGTATAGTGTCCAGAGAAGACAATGGGTGAATTTTGAATTATGGAACGTGCGAGGGTTGATCAAGGTGGAAGCACTGTGTTCGTTGTTGGTAGGTCACCGATTTTTGCGCACATATATAACGATGAAAGTTTATTAAAAAGTGTTCCTATTTCTTTGTAACTCAAAAATTAAAAATAAATTCGTGACAAACTATTTTAACATCACATATTTATGAGAAACTTTCCAAGAACTTATAAATTAAATGATTGCCCAAGTCGGTCTCTTTGAATTACTTCAAGTACAACTCTTTCTTACACCCTCGACAGTGTTTTCTCGGAATCGCGAGAACCACTTGTTTAAAGAACAGTTGTTTAATTAGCAAACGTTCGGACAAGGCTCAACAAAAAAGTTCCTGCCTACTTCAGATTCCTCGGAACTTCCCTCCCGTTCGTTTTAGATTTTGATACACCAACGATGGACCATCTTGACGAAACTTTGCAACAATTCGCAGGAATAATTAAGCGAATTAAGAACAGTTCGAGCGAAGTTCCCTTGCTGTGCCACGGCGAGCGATTCCAAGAACAACTTTCGCTTGGTTCCTTACTCGAAGATAATTAAAGATTTTTTAGCAATATTTAATCAGAGAGATGACTCAATTTATAATTATATCAGTTATTCAAGCTGGCACATTTCCGAAGAACTCTGTAACGTCGAAAAAATACACGATTCTGTGTGAAATAATGACTGTGTAACAAGATACAATATGTTTTTCTTCAGGTTATTATATTTAAAAAATACAAATTGAAAAAAAATTTAATTATCTATTTACATTTTTATTTCTCACGCGAATTTTTCAAATATGTTATTTAAAACATGTTATTTCGCTGCTCGGGAGTAACTGGGAGTTTTCCGCGAGCGAATCCGGAAATACACTGCGGGGATTGTCCTATTGAAGAATCTGCTCATATTCTGATCATTCGGTATAATTAATTTGAAACAATAATATCATCTACATCCAGTGCTTTCCACACGAGGAGCATTTAATTAAAAAATAAATTGGCATTAAGGCTTGTCTGCTACAAAGGGAATTATTTTCCAAACCAAAATATGTTCGGCTGTGGATCTTCATGTAAATTTATATTTTCATTCTCTCTCAAATATTAGATAAAATATATATATTAATTATATATTATAATAAATTATAAAACCTGACACTTTTGAAGATTCTTAATGAAATTTCATGGAAATTAAAGATTCAAAGGGCACGTACCATTTAATACATTTTCAAAAAACCTTAAGAGTCTGATACTCGCATTATCATCACTGTGATCCAATCTATAAGGATTAAAAATTAATCACATCGCGTATCCAAATCTTCCAGAGCGTTTCTGAAATTCGTTTACAGAGCAAACATCCGAGCAGCAGAGGGCGCAATTGAATTTTTACTTTCCCGGAAGCAGTCAGGAAAACAGCTTTGGAACGAGGGTCCGCAATTGGTCCAGATTAGTTCCCGGAAGAGTTCCGAACAAAGATGTCCGGTCTTGTCCACGCCCACGAGCTGTTCCCCGGGGTGAAAAATTTTCAATTACCTTTCGCGGCAGTTAGCCGGGCAATGAAACTGGAAGCTGTGCTCCTCTCCCCGAGAAATTGGCACTCGGGTAGTGACCAAATTCTCTGTCGGGGGAGAAGCTGGTCCGAGGAATGCAACCGGATGCAGCAAGTCCGAAGAATGTGCAATTCCATCTGACCCCGAAAGGTGCTTCCGGTCCCGCCGAATCGCGTTATTACGAATACCGAGTTCGTTTCTATCGTTCGTGCACGGTCGCGGTTGCCTGGTCGCGTTCACCGGCGCCATTCTCGCCGAACAAACTTCGGGGGCAAGTAACAACTGTTTGTCGAGGAAATATTAATCGAAGCCACTGACCATTACCTTAAAAAACAGACCAATACACACCCGTCCATAATCACCGGACATTTATTCAAATTTGGATGTAGACAACTTTTGGATGTAGAATTTTATTATTAAAGGACCTACAGTGGGTGTAGAAAGTATTCGTACTCCCTCTAAAACAGAATAACTTCTTTATAATTGTACCAAACGACCTGATTTTTTAATAATCCATTAGAACCATTGGTTTACGAAATGATATGCAAAAAAATTTCCAAAAATTATAATTTGCATTAGTTTTTAAAAGGTGTACGAATACTTTGTACACCCACTGTATATTATGAAATAAAAATGGTACTTGCTCATTTTTTCCAATGTAGAGGACATGTGAATAAAATCTGTAAATCAATTCTATAAATTCCTGCTTTCGAAATAGGTCCTAAAAGGAGCTGGTTGGTTGAAGCAGTAAGGACTTAGCTGGCATGAAGCCTCTCTGGAGAAGGAGCTGTCTAGCCTGTGGAGTAGTGTAGGACGGGCGAAGCTCATTGAAAAATATTTGCACGTTTTCGGGAGGGGTGTTTGAACGGGTCGCGAAAATCCGGCTTAACTCGTGTCCGCGCGCAACAACGGAAACGGAATAAAAACTGAAAATCCGCGACGCGAAAAACGGAACGTTGCCGCGCGACCCTGGAAAACGCGGAGCATCGGCGGCGATTGTGGTCGCGGATTTACAGCTCCGGAATCGATATAAACAAGTACCATTCACGATTGTTTGTCATTTGTACTGTATCACATAAATCGACTGCGGATGTTTTTAGGCATTGATGGCTCTCTTCTGAAAATTTTCAAAAAATGATATAATGGACTATATATATAAAATTTTACAGAATTTAGTACGATTTTCATTTATTTCGGAACTACAAAGAGTACTACCACTGAAAATAAGATTTTACATAACTCACTTCCTTAAGATTTGCCTACGAAAATTGAAAATTGAGATTTAAACATCTCCGCAGTCTATATAATTATAATGTATTGAAATGATAATAACAGAAAAATGAGCCCATCAACAAAATCGCTCACTGCTCCGCTTAATCAACTCGTCGTGTACTATTTTTCCCCGGCAACTCCGTTTATGGTTTAAGGGTAGAATAAATATCGCGGCCCGGAAGAAATCGAGCGACCAACGGTGGAGGACATTGGGTTAACCGCGCGGATTGTTTGACGCGGCTGCGGATGCCGCGAAAAAAGATGACACTTTTGTCCGCGAGGGGCGGGATTTTTCAGGATTTTTGGGTGACACGCCGCTGACAGCACAATTTCGCGAAATCCCGACGCATGCATCACGCGTCGCTCTGCGTGTTCTCGCGGAATTTTCGGCCGGCGAAATTTCTTTTCGGTTCGGTGGGAACACCTGCACAGTGTACACAGGCTGTTTCACTTCGTTTTATCGAATCTCCTCTGCCTTTTACTGCTTTAAAATCCCATCTAAATTAGTCTCTGTTCGCAGAGAGGCCAGCGAGATATTGTTAGTTAGCGAGTCCATTCTTTTCTTTCATTCACCCTGTCAATATAATTTTATTATACTCCGCGAGGATAATGGGAAACCAAGGATAATTTCATTCCTCTTCCGAATTGACTGCTGAACATTTCTTGTGTGTATGATAATTGGCTAATTAAATTCAGATTTCCCGCATCATGAAAATCGATTTAGTTTTTCATTTTTTTTTTGCCGGTGCAGAAGTTGCACAATTTTGCGCAGAACAAAGTATAAAATAGATAACTTTGTTCTCCTGAAAATTAATTTCATTTTTTAAATTGAATGTCACCTGCTGTTTACTCGGAAATATTAATGGAAAAGCATAATTACTAGACTGCAGATGTTTATGAAAATTTACGTTGCCGACGGTTGATTGATTTTCTAACAGGAAGTGGGTACTTTGTCATCTTGATACGCCAGGTAAATTATCTAGGTAAAAAAGAGTATTAAATCTATTAAATATTAATGGGGAACATGATTGGCTTGACTGAAGATATTTTGCAAATTTATGTTCTCGGAGACCGATTGACTTGCAGCTGAAGTAAGCTAGAAACATGTTACCGTGATGCTAGCTAAATTAGACTATATTAAAATTTATTATATAATATAATATATCATGGTCTCTCTGAATTAAACAATTCTACATTGAACGATGATAGAAAATATAATTCTTTAAAAATGAAGAATGATTTTAATAAAAAATGAAATGTGATTTGAGAATCATATCATAAGTTTTATAAAGATTTTCGAGCATCTTCGACCGGGGGAAAACTTGAGAATCGCGAAAGCATTCGCGGTTTATCGATCGCTATAATCGTAATGCGGAATGGCACTAGGGTCTCTTTCAGCGGCGTTCTTATCGCGCGTGATTATGTTCGTCCTCCCTAGGAATCGAACGTGTGACCATCGTGCCGAATGAATAAAGTTGAACGCCAGTGTCGTCAACAGATCGTAAAATCGAACGAGCCGACGACGTGTGTGGCGCAAATACGCGTTAAAGGTCCCACAGCTTTTGCGAATATTCGCAGTGGTGTCATCTACGTGGTGGGTCACGTGAAATGTGCACTTAGTTGTCAAATTGTCACTCAAGAGAAGAAAGTAACATAAAAATAAAAGAAAGTAATTATCGCACTGCGGATTTTTAGCAGCGTAATTTATAATTTTGAGGAAAAATCTTCGATAGTAAAGTCCGCTTTTCCAGGCCCTTTGAATAGCTGGTCGTTAAGGGAACCGTGCCGGCAGTGTCCAGCATA
This sequence comes from Lasioglossum malachurum, assembly GCA_028455605.1. NCBI lineage: Eukaryota > Metazoa > Arthropoda > Insecta > Hymenoptera > Halictidae > Lasioglossum > Lasioglossum malachurum. The sequence goes on along the minus strand of CM052313.1, from coordinate 6,970,131 downwards.
GTTCCCAGGGCTTGTCACACCCCTAACCAAATTATGTTCGCAATGCAGCGACACAGTGCGATAAGGGGTGGGCGTACGCGTGACTCAACATCACTGAGGATCGCGAAACTGTGTCACGAGATTGGACAAAATTTTATTCCTAGCGGCTGATTAGTGATATGATAGACAGGTTATGAACGTGATCCTCTAATATGCATACAAATGATTTTCCTCGGAGAGAATGATGGTGTTTCGGAGTTGTGTTGCACGAGGTGTGGTCCTGGGTGCTCGTAATAATTAATAACTTCATTCGGGAAGTAAATGAAGAGTAAGCACAAAGACACCGAGGAAAAATTGATTCTGAACAAGGTATTAGTCAGTAAATTTTTTAGAATTTATTAGAAAGCAAATCGAGGGTAAAGAAGAGAAATAAAAAATATTCAGATGCCAAGGAAAAAATTATTATCGATCAGTTTCTTAGTCGATACGTTCACGAGCTATTTGAGATGTAGTTTCTATTATTGCGAGTGCTGAAAATAAATAAATTGCAATGGATGCTGGGACAAGTCTTGACGCACAGCGTTTCCTTTTAGTAAAAAGGGAACCCTTGTAGCCATTAATCCGTCGCAGCGCGTTCAGCTTTGGCCCGGAGCTTAAACGAATTTCTACACGGCGATAATCCAGTTTTCGGAACCGGTCGTAGCCGAAATTTCATTGTGCCAAGTGCCCGGTAAATTCTCCGCGCATATTCGAACGCGATTTCCGAGCAACTTTCGCCGATTAATTAATTTCGTTACAATTCCGGAATGAATTTCGATGACCGGGTACGCGAATGGCTTTGATAAATATATGAAGCGCGATCAAGCGAAACGATGGATCTGAGAAAGTTTCGAGAGCGTGTCCCCAAATGGGAGAACGCTGTCATAGAATATTTTCCGCATCCTCACGGATTGATCACCCTCGCGAGATTCTACGGGGAATCTCGCGATCGTCCGTTTTATTTTCGACGTCGCTCGAACAATCTTGTAACGCGATTAAATTTCTCGAGCGACTCCGCAAACAATTTTAGACGGCTGCTCGCACACCTCAAATTTCACTCGCCCCGAACCCTGTAATCGAATCGGCAGCGCCTCGGAAAGGGATAAGTTCGGAAGCTCTTTTTTCTCGGCCGCGGACGAAGGATGCTGCGAGTTTGGCAAGTTAATCGGATCCCGATTGATCAAACGGAAATTTCTAACATACGCTCGAAATATCGAGATGGAAGCACGAGCGTCATTCTCCGAAAAGTAATTAGAACGATGCGTTTCGCGAGATTGACACAAGTTTCGTCAAAGAGAAATTTTTAGTCGGCGCTCGTTACTTTGTTCTTCGCTGGGTTACAAGGAAAATGAGGTTGTTTCAATCGTTTTTTAATGCGACGATACTTTATACCGTGTGATAAAGAGTATTTTATTGAACAATACACATCCTAATAACGATAATAATAATCAAACTCTCACAGATCTCTAACAACCGAATGAAAAATTTGTTTCACCTGTTCAAAGATTTTTCCACTGCACAAATGGAAGAAAAATCCAATTAATACATATTCTCCCAGTACGATGGAGGTTTGCAGAAGCTACGATCGTGCAAGGCCTAATGGCACAATCATAGCATTTTTACCAGTCCCGTTTCCTCCGAGCGACCGACTCGATTGATCGTAATACTGCCGGGAGTCGCGTTCTCGAAATTCTTCGACGAAATTGTTTCCCGCGTTCCTGGGATCTCCGAGGAATCGTTTGAACAGGAAAGCGGCAATCAGAGTATATTAAAAATGTCAGGAATTAACGTAGAAAAGGGGAGAGAGTGAGAGAGAGAGAGCGGAGAGACGGTTGAAGAGGTATCGGTAACAAACGAGACTGTTTTCGTGCGAGATAAGGATATTACGAGCATCAGACGAATACCAATCGTGCCGAGGCTGTACTCGAAAATCGGTGCTTCCTACCTGTGCGCCTCTCCTCATACCACCTTATGAAACATTCATGGGGCAAAGCAATTCGTCCGTTTCGCGGTGCTTTTTCGTCAGAGGATCGTTTCTTCCTCCTTCACGACGAGCCTGGCGAACGATCTGCTGCTCTGTTTTCTCGCTGTTTCTCTATCTACCGCCTCGATATAGTGGTTTCTTTTTTCTCTCCTCGGTTTTTTGTCCGTTTCTCACTTGAACGTGTTAGATAACAAGAAGGAACGCCATTATGTACATATAAAAATATAATCTTATCGCGATCGATCGGCCCTATTTATAGTACGCGTCGAATTCCTGCGCGGGGAACGACAAACCTTCGCCTCTTCATCTTTTTCGCTTCCTTTGACACTCGAATCGCACGTTTCCACGAGATGCTTAATCTACTGTCACTGTGTAATTAGTACTGCGGAGATTCAAAAAATCAAAACTTGGAAAGTCTTAATTTACAATTATATTGAATTCGTAAAGATCTTCCTATTGGAAATGATGAAATTTTTTATCAAAGCGCGTATTATATTAGGTGTGCAAATAAGTTCCATCCCCTTTATTTTCTACTAATAATTTCCTCTTGCACAACTCTATTGAAATTATAATTCCCACGGAAAATAATTTTTCTATTGGAATGAGATTTCTGGTGTTGATCGGTTTTCTTTTTCCTAACGCAGCCGAGTACTAAATTAAATTTTCGAAATATAAAAATCAGGTTCCGAATTTTCCCGAACTGTGCAATAGAAACAGTGTCAGTGCGCGAATTCATTCGACGGAACAAACGCTGGCGAACGACGGCATTCTGTCGGTCCGCGCGCAACAACCGGATACACGGTGTGCACGTTTTAGTATATATATATTTATGTATAATATATATATATGTATATGTGTGTATGTATAGATAAAATTTCCCCGTAAGCCACGCTCGCTCTGATACGTTTTCGCACATCACAATTTCTTGTCCCGGGTCACGTTCCGCTTCTGAGACGCTTCTCCCCTTATTGCGAAGAATGAAAAGGAAAAATGATGTCGGTGTTTCCCGCCGCTAATCTCTCTCTCTCTCACCCTTTCTTTCACACACACACACAGGCACACACGTACATTCTCTCGTTCTCTTTCTTACTATAGAATAATTCAAATCGAATCGAGTGAACTGTAGATACACGGTACACTTATGTACATTCGCGGGCGATCTGTGCACGGATCGTTTCGCCGTTTCCTTCTAGACGAGGTTTATAGAGTCGACGAGGATCCCCTTCGCCCATTCAAGGCCAACAGTTTTCTGATCGTATTTCTTCCTCTCCGCTCGATTCCGCTCGATTCTGTTCGGTGCTTCAACCTCGATGGCCAATTCCCGGCAATTTGTTTGCCGGCGATCGCGAAAGAGAACTCGATCGACGATTCGGACAGAAAGGTAATTGCTCATGGGGGAATCAATGGGGAATGTCGGATAGAGCTGGGGATTCGTTACGATTTTTCATGGTATTTCTGAATACCAAAGAATTATAATTATACTGCGGATTTGGTGCATTCGTGACAACAACGAGCAGCTGTAATTTCAAACAGTGAATTTGAAGGAGAATTTTAAAATGGTGTTATATTATTTTAATCCTATTCAACATGTTGAGAAAGAAAAATAAATTTACTTCACTCCAATTTGTTGGAATTCAGATTCTACATTTTTATGTCTCAAAGAATGTAAACACTGAATTTCAATAAATGAAACGATGCAATTCCAAAATAAAAGAATCCAATATCGAACACATCAGAACAATTTTCATTCTATTTAACATGTTAAGAAAGAAAAAAAATTCAGATTCTCTATATTTATGTTCCAATGACTATAAAAATGTGCAGAATAAGGGACGACGGCGGGGGGTGTTATCGCTTTCGAAAATAAATGCTTTTGCAAAACAATGGTTTCGGAAAGAAACGGTCTCGCTATCCCGATAATAGATCCTGCTATTTCAAGTAGAAAATACTTCACAGGCGACTATCCACCGTCTCTGGTACAGAGAATAGAACAGAGTATAGTATGAAAGGAGAGACGAACAGCTAGAAGAATGCGTGGGAGATAAGAGCAGAAAAAAGGAGGAATAAAAATGAAGCAGTGAGGAGAGAGAGAGGAGCAGACAGATGGTGGTAATGGAAAGAAAATTGCGGGCGAAGCCACCGGAAAATGTAAGTATTAGGTTATAGTGGATGAACTGATTATTTGCTCTCGCTCTTGGGAGTCCTTTTCGAGTATGTTCTCGCGAATAGATACACATTTTGGTCCTCCTCTTTACATAAAAATACTTGAAACTTGAAATTTTGCACGAATTTATCAATATGCTGTTGGAAAAGCTTTTGAAAATTCTCGAAGGCAACATCGATTCATCTGCGAGGGGGGCTGGGAAGAAATGATTGTCTGCATGTAACTCTGATTTTTAATGAAATATTCCAAATTACAATTAAATATTCCAGTGCAGGTTGCATTCTTCGATTCGCAGGTCCACTGAAAACCAAATCCGTCGGGATCCGGGGGTGAAACCGACCGGATGCGGTCGTATGAGGGGGGTTTAATTAGGATGCGTGCACAATTCGGGCCATCGTTAAATGTTTCCTATTGCGGGTTTCGGGCTGAAAATTGAGCGCGAAGACAATATCCGGCTCGTTAAGCAGAAACGGTAATGACAGAGGCCCGATTTCACTCGTGATCTGCAGGCCGAATTGGCGAAACATAAAATCCGATTGCCACACATGTTCACCTGCGAACCGCATTCTCTTTTCATCGCTCGGCACACTATCGCAATTTCGGAAGAAACACGATCGGAACTTTGAACGACACGCACGCACGCGCACACAATCGAGGATCTCACGTGGCCGTAGCTCAATCTCCCGAAGGGATCGCTCTCGATCTTTATCGACGAAATCTCTATCGACTGCCGTTGTTCCTTCTTACCGGTCCCGTTTCTCACGGATTCGTCGTAGAACACTATAATCTTGAAGAACGTCACGCGCTCTAGAGCGTCCAGGCTAAATTAGACTGTACAATAATGGCCCACTTTTGGTAACTGCGATCTCTCTCCTTTTGCCAATCGTCATATAGAGCTGATTGGCGGAAGTTATGGTTGGGGAACACGCCTACAGTGGCCTTCGGGTTTGCTGTCGAGCACGAGTCACCGTGAGAACGTCATAGATATATTTACAACGAAAGAACCACTTTAAAAAAGAATTATACACTACATATTTACAAAAAAAATACCAGGAAATTCTGACTGAATTATGAAGAAAAACGTCTCGATACGTTCAAAATAAAAAGAATGAAATCATTTAGCATTAAATGAATCCCAACCTTGACAGTGTTCGTAATAATTTGTCGGATTCACTGGAGGTGCGTTCCCAAACAGCACTTTAGCCGATGACTTCATGAGAAATCATCATTCGCGACGATCCTCCGCGCTGATCGCACCGTCGAGGATACCGATCGATCGATCAAAGGATGTCTATCGGAAGGTAAAAACGGGTTTTCGCGCGGCTCCGCTCCGGATCGATCGGTCCAGGATGATCCTGCGAGGATTGCTAGTAGAACAACGGTGTCCTGCTATCCTGTGTTCATGTGTCCCTCGGTTGAATCTCACCGACAACACTCGCAGGTGTGCTGTCATCGGTGTCCACGCTTGTTCTGCGATCCTCCGCGCCGCGAAATTGAATCCAGAGTGCCGGCGGACACCTCGGCGCTGCTCCAACGACCTGCAACAAATGAAACCGGGATTTTGTTTACTTGCGACCGTGGATCGTCACCGTGGTATACCATTTCCAGTGGAAAATAGAGTTTCATTCTATTTTGCATTACAGAAATAAATATTTTAGAGATGATACTGTTGTTCAAGCAGTGGATGGAATTATCAATGTTTACAAACGAACCATGTATTTAACAAAACATATTAGTATCAACAATTCAAGTTCAGCCAAATTCACTTCGTTCTCATTCTCACCACACATATCCGCACAACCGTCTCACGATGTTTCGCTTGAATGATTTGCTTCGTTTTCGAATAACTTGTGCTGTTGCTATGGAAATATGCTATTGAGTTGAATAGCATTCGCAGTAGGAAGTGTCGACAGTATGTATAATGTTTAATTAATTCGTTATTTGAATCGAACGTGGCGCCTCGACATAGATGTCCCAATTAGGTGAATAGGTTCAAGTTATTGGCCCGTGGAATACTTTAATCGGCAGTCGAACGCGAGAAATTCTCGCAGGATTCGGTTCCCGAACTATTTCATAAACCGAAGTTTCGGAGGTCTACCGCGCTGCGAGCCGCCCCCTCTTGAAAACACGCTGCCAAACAATTCCTAATTAGACAACTTAAACGCCAATAATAGCGCGGTCTAATATATTCCTCGAGCACCCGATACGTTCCACGGAGGATACTTCCGTGGGAATAATTTGCTGGAGACTCGAGTCTAAAAGGACTCGGTCAAAGGAACTCCTTTAGTCGAACTTAATACTCTTGAAGTTGACTAATTACCAGCTCTATACACTAGCACGCCGAATTTCCTTTCGTATTTTTGGAGTGTGAAATATGCAATTAATTAAATGACGAAATTAATTTTCATTAATTGAACCAAATAGATCCAAATTTTTCAACGAGTTAGGAAAGAATGTTACACAGCTTGAATATTACACTTCCAGCTTGATTTTATTGTTTTATTATGATTAGATGTAACTATTATACTATAAAAAATGAATGCAAAATTAAATATTACATACATATACTATTTGAATAAATGTTGAGAAAAGAGATTGAGAAATTGCACACACTAATAGTGTTTGCTTCAATTAAGAAGTGGTCTCAGGACTCTATCGAACATTGTTCTGCAAAGAAACGTGTGTCGTGGATTTCTCTGGAGAGTACAGCAACAATTAGACCACTCAAACACCAGTATTACCACGGTCAAATATTCCTGAAGCATACACGGTTCCCCGAGGGTATCCCTAAGGGAAGCAACTCAGGGTTAGGAAGCTACAGTTAGCTCACAGCTTTTACAATTCTTTTAAATATTTTTGAAATCGATCTATACTTCTTCTACCATAATCTCAGTCCCAGACACCCTGATACCGTTCCGGAAGATTGTTCCCCATGATCCCGTGTTTTATAGGTTCTAAAACGACCAAGCTACAATTTTCTCCATTTTCCTGAAGGATCTACAATCTCATAATGTACCCTAAATAGTTTTACAGGCCCTAAACGCTTTAGTATTCAATCTACCATCATCCCCTGTACTTCTCGCTGCGACAACGCCCCTAAAACACTTACGACAGGTTTGTTTTTCTAGATTAATTCCATCTTTATAATGTCCACAATATTTTTGTGGCCCTCTGGCACTGTGTCGAAGGTACCCCATTCGATAAAACAACCCTGGGGAAAGGATCCTGTCTTGAGGAAAGGATAACGGAGCCAACATCCCCACGGAGCTATGTAATAAAGGCGAAACAACGTATTAACACTGAAAATAAAAGGGCGCCGAGATGAGATTCTTTTAAGGCCTATAGACCCCGCTCATCTCCACTTGACGATTATTTCTACGAGGGTAACGTTTTCCAGAAAACAACTCTTTCGCGAGAGGTCACCTTGAAAAAGTATTTGCAAGGTCAATATTTACAGGGATTTTTTTCTGCTATTTATGTATTATTCTACAACCTTTCAGCATTAATTTGCAAGAAGTTTCGTGGCTGTATTTTAATTCTGTTACAAGTTCTACGATTTTGTCTCAACCTCTACGTCGTAGCAGGCAGAACGGGACTTCATCACGAGAGGGCACCTTCAGAAAATATTCACAAGGTCAATATTTACAGGGAATTCCCGCTGCTTATTTTTGCATTATTCTACAACCTTTCAGCTCTAATGTGAAAGAGGTTCCATCGTGGTACATGAATTCTGCCGAAAGTTCTACGATTTCGTGGCAAAAGTGACCGGGTGTTGGCCGGGTTCGCGCGGGGGTGATATGAAAAATTCAACCGACCGGAGCATTATTATGAGTTTGGAGGAACTTCGTTACAACGGTACGTACTCGACTGAAATACGAGCGGTATCTCGGCTCAATCTCTCGGCGAGATTGAAGCAGCCAGCGGGGATGTAACTTCGAATATGAATATATTGAACGCGGGCGAGCACTCGCGCGCGCGCCGCCCCGACAGCTTACGCTCGGATGTTCACGGAGCAGCAGTGTACAGGCCGAAGCATGTAAAGCACGACGCGTGAATTGCTCGAAACTGTCCCAGTTAATTTCAATGCGAACTGATACGACCGCTTCTGCGACCGATCCCGCAGCCTCCGAAGGGCAGTAATTACCGTGTTAGGTTCGTGTGTTCCACCGATCGGCCGGTTGTAACAGGGGATTTTTAATTCCGACACGCTTTGACACGGATTGGACAACGCGCGCTAGTTCGCGCATTACAATACCAGATTTTTCGACGGATCTCGCTGTATAATTCTTCCTGGTGTTGTGTTTTTAAAATATGCAGATGCATTTTATCATTCAAACTGTTGTAGAATGGTGGGGAAAAATCATACTTCCAATTTTAAGGGCTCGTTGGAAAGAGGAGAATTCAGGCTCCAAGTCTGTGGCAGTGCTTCGATTGAGCCCAACTTTTCTCGCGCATGCGCGAGAAAACGGTAACGTATCTACTATTGGGTAGCAGAGCGACCAGAGCCCTGAGGCAGTTATATTGGCAGGAAGAAAAGACTCTAGGACGTCCTACGTCCTACTGTCCTACGAGTTACAAAATATACACAAGTATAATTGTTATACATTCATTTTCCAGAATGGAATCATATAAATTTTTTCAAATTCTGCGGGGTGCTCAAGGAACCCCATTTTATCGAGAAGTTTACGTTACGGAGGCTGAAATCGCCGCGCATGCGCAAGAAAGGTTGGGCTCAATCGAAGCACTGGCCTGTGGTGGTTTCAGTTCTGAAAAAAATTTGTCGATCAAGGGACGTGGGTATTTTGGATGAAGCCGTACGTGAAACAGCTACGGGTGAACTGAAATTTGGCGTTGTGTGCGTGTGTGGCTGCGTGTAATGGATATTTGGACAGATAGGGGTGCAGGCCTGGCCCGGAAACGCAGCGTCGCGTCGGCCCTCGTCGTACGAGTGCCACTACACAGTTTAAGTGTGTTCCATTTGAATATATTAATTATTCATTTTACAGGAGGTTGCAGAGGGTGGCGGCCCTCAGGCTGGCTCGTGTTCGTGTGGCATCGATTGCCTAAGTATTTCGGGCACGATTGAACACGCCGATGCCGATTTATTAGCCACGGGCGCGTGCGTCCGATATATATATGTATATATATATGTATGTATATGTATGTACGTTGCCGTGCCCCCCTCGCACGCCTAATGAGAACACCACGGATTCCAGGTTGCGCCGGATTATTGAATGCGTCATTACGAGGGGATCACCGACCGCTGGCTGGCAACTCGATTATCCGCTCCCTTGTTCCACAGGAGCCGCATGAATATACTAATTACACCCGCCGGACAGAAAGGCGAGGCGTCCAAAGTGGGACAAGCTCCGCCAAGACTTCCGATGACATTTCCCGATGTTACCTTCAGAACACGGATACTGCTCGGGATGTTTGCTAGACTCGATGCTGGTTTGACCTTCTGACTTGACGCGCGCGAGAACTTTCCAGTCGATACGGCAACTTGGAGTCGCGGGATCCTGGAAATGAATCGCATCTTTCGTTGGTTAGCAATTTTCACGGAACTCTAGCAGAGTTTCCTCGGAAGCATAGTCTTTCCTCGCACAGTGTTAGTACCTCGAGGGTATGGAGGCTCAGGAAGGCTGCACGACTTCTTTTTTATTCAATCGTGCCCGATTTGAAAATAAAATTCAACGGTTAAATTTTAAAGAATACTGCTTTATTAATCAATTATGTAGTCACCATTCTTTTCTACAGCTAGAAAAGTTCATCCCCGGATTGTTTGTTAGCTTATACGTTAATGCGGTCCACCGACTATCTGTATGTAAAATTTCAAGTCGATCCGACAGGTGGCGTTCGCACGATTTAAGTAACCATGCGAGTCTGCTTTTCAGGAATTTCCAATGTACACCATCGTAAATATTAATCTTTTATTATTCCCAGCAGTTTCGCGACAGGAATTGCTTGGAATTGAATGGAGGCCAATAAAATCGTGCAAACGGAGGCAATTCGATATACGGAGGCGCTGGTATAGTACGCGTGCAAACGAAGGCGAAACGAACACAAAATAATAGCCATCTCTTGCACGGCACTTCGGACGCAGATATCTCCACCCCCGTTCCATGATCGTTTTTAATGAAAATATACCAAATAAAGCTGGACGACCGCCGATAAAAACAGACCACTGGAAACCGCTTCTCTTCGCAATGCTCAGCAAAAACTAATTAATCAATATTACTTACACACCGAGCGATAAAAAAACGAACCTATAAATGCTTTAACTGAGGACAACTTTATGAATGTCCAGTAACAGTTAAACCCACATCAATTTCTTTGTAAATGATCAGAATTAAATTATCTTTATAAAAAAGAACAGACCATACAGATCTGACTTATTCACTGTGCGCCTAAAGAGCTTTTCACTTCAACGATCCTTATCATTAGGATAAAATGCCCAAATATGAACCACTTTTTAACTCCTACTAATAACTCCAAAACAAAGCCGCGGATAACGTTTTTGCAAAGGAAAATGTTGCTTCATATGATCTCAGGAACCTCCCATTTCCGGCTGTTGAAGGAATTTTGGGACACCCTGTAGAATGGTGCGATTGCACTGTTGAGTAAACACGGTAAACTATTGTTTGAGGATTTTCTCACTAGAGTGCGACTTCTCCTTTACAAGATATAAGGTAGTGCGACGATACCATATTTGGGCACTTTACCCTACTACTATACGAAAACCCGAATTCGTTTTGTGAAAAATCTGGGGAGGGGAAAATGCAAGATGGCGAAGTTGCTCTGACAGAGATCAGCCCGGGAGCGGTCCGGTTTTTCATTAAGCGACGGAAAAGAAGCTCGATTGTCGCGTTTAATAATTTCGAGGCAACCCACGGGTTGCGGCGCGAACTCCTCGAATTAGAGCTGTTATCCTCTGGCGCGATGCAAATTCGTCGACGTATATCCTCGGCTCTCGAGGCTAGGAGAGACGAGAGAGAGAGAGAGAGTTCGTTTTCCGCGCGACGTTGTTCGCAATCCGCGCCTCTAATTTAGACGCTCGAAATTTACAGTCGCGCCCGTAAGCAGTTAAACTTAATTAATGCGAAAGTCGGTCTCCGGGCCCCGGACGTTTCTTTTTTTCTCGTTTTCGTGCGAGGAAGAAGGAATGAAGCAGCGTCCACGTGTTATCGCTCGTTTGGCAGCGAGAGGGGTGAGGGAGAGAAAGGGAGGAAAAAAGGAGAAAGAGGGTGGATTACGTGCTCTTTGAGGACTGCGTGCCGTGAAAACAGACGGGAGACGCGCGAGCGCACGGGAATTAAAACGTTTCCCTCCGTTTCCGGTTTCAGGATGGTTGAACGCGCGCACTCTCGCTGTCTCTGCTCGCTTTTTCTTCCCGTTCTTGGATTCGAGCGGCTTCTCTTCGACGGGAAACGACGTTTCTTCTTTCTAGACAGCGTGCATAAAAGGGGAAATTCTCGATGTACTGGTTGTTTCATGGATTCGGTGCGAAAAAGTCAGTCGGAAATGTGGTGTACTACTAGTACTAGTTTTTCAACGGACGCTTCGGTTTCGAGAAAATTGACTTTGAACGTTCTTCGAGTACGTGTGCACTCAGAGTGGGCTATTGTTGAATTATTTAGTGTATAATGAAGGGTGGTGCGAATTGCGTGTGGACAAGAAATCATCGAAAAATCGGGGACTGATTCAATCGATTGATGAAGTTAATCGCCATACGGTCTATCCATAAATTGTAATAAGGAGGGAGATAGATTCAGAGAGCGGAGATGTAGAATTGACGGAAATATATCTGACCAAAAACAAATTTTACATTTTTTTCAGTATTCATACAGTTTTTATTCCGTATATCATTTCGAAGTTTCAGCAGTTAAACATTAAACAATTATCCGATTGACGATTACAATTGAAAGGAATGTAATTGTTAATCACAATTAACGACTAAAGTAGAAATTTAACCGTTATTCCCAATTAACGATTAATAAGTATTTATCGTTAACCGCAATTAACGACTAAACTAGGAGATTAATTGCGATTATACATATATAACGATTGAAGTAGAAATTTATTCGTCAATCGTTGATTAAATTTGTGCCCAACTCTGTACTCTAGCAAAACTGCACGTGGAGCAAATTCAAAGCTGATTTTCTCGAAAACGGAGCTTCAGACAAATAATGTTACATTTTCGACTCAGTTTTTCATGTGGAATCGCCCAGTTGTGCAGCAAATAATTCAAGTACACTCTTCCGTAAGTGTACATGTACTTGGAGCAAATTCAAAGTCGATTTTCTCGCGGAAACGGTGCGTCGAAGGAGAAAACTTCATTCTACATTTCCGACTGATTTTTCCGTGGAGATTCACCGCGTCTACCTGCCATTTCGCCATCATCCCTGGGAGATCCTGTTCGACCCGGAGCTGAGACAGGTTCCCGTTGCCGCGCATAACAGAAATTAGCTCTCGTTTGATCGAAGTTTCATTATCCGTTTCTCGGTGAACGTTCACAGTGCAGCTGACAATCCGCTCTTTCCCAGTTCCCGTGCAACAACGAACGCGGATAACGGGGACTCGCCTTTTAGTATCGTGGAAATAACGATCGAACGTCTACCGTTTTATGCTTACATCGTGCGCCCGCCGTGGATCCGATTTAACGAGCACCGTCGATACCAGTGCGCCTCCAGCTTCTGCCATTAATCATCGGTCGTCATCAAGCCTCTGTTACGCGATTTATTTTGCGACCGGACTCCCGGGGCTGCTTTGTTGCTAATCATCTACGGAAATCGCGCTGGTACTTGTTCCCCGGCAAACTTCATTATTCAAAAGACTGGCGTCAACGTTTTTATTACATTTCTAATCGATGTGCACCACTTGCAGAATTTTTGGTACGATCATTTCAACACTTTTCTACTGAATACTTTTGCTGAAAGAAACACAGAAATTTTCTATTGTGGGTTCAACAAATTCAAAACATTTAAGGTACCTTTCTGTACCTCGCAATGAATGTAGACAATTTTCATTTCGCGTAGAATAATAATAACGTAATTTATAAAAATAAGTGGGCAATACCGCGAAGAAACAACATCCGAAGCGACCTAATAAGTCTGAATTCGTGGTGCAAATAGATTTCGTTCGCCTCATTAAAAATGGAGGATTATTAATGGAGAGGGGCGCTGCAAGTGGGTCGGATTTAATTGTAAGAAATAATTAACGAACATTACGGGGATCGCGGCCACGATGAATTCGGCTGAAGGCACGAACGAACAACGGACTCGTCGGCTTAACGAACAGCCACGCGTTTTTCATGCGCTCTCGAACGCCTCGATTTCCTTTTCTCTCTCTGTATGTGTGTTTGTGTGCCTGTAGTTTTCCCCGAGGCCTCCACATTGGCCGTGGTCCAAAAAAAAGTGACCGCAAATGGAGAATCGATGGAACAACAAGCGCATTCACCGGACTCATTAATTCTATAACTGCATCGACCGTGCCCGCGTATCAACCTCGTCGGCGATTCATCACGTTCCAAAGGAAAATATAAATAAAACAATGCCGCCGGAGAGGTGGTGATCGTTCGCGTCAATATTTATGTAATCTGCAGATACGTGTCCGCGACCGGGTGATAAAAATCGCGAAAAACGGTTTCGATCGAGCGGCACAACTTTCGCCCCGTTCGCGAAAGTGGATTATGAAAACACGCTTTGCCAAGTGCTGTTCGGCCCTTTAAAAACACACACACACGTTCACGTCACAGGGTAACACGATCGGGCATCGCATTTGTCACTGTCATTAGATCATCGGCTGGATGATCGAACCAATACAAACTGTTACAAAATATCTCCTAGTCTAATCGAATTTTGTTTCCAATTTTGTTTACAATTAGTTTGTCTCGGAAAACATTCGTTTTACTGTGCTCTGAATTGAATGCACGTGCAAAAAGGCTGTAAACGGATGCTCCTTGTAATTGGATTGTGGATTTTCTGCATTTCTGAAGCCTCTATTTTGCAATTAAGACTGTAGACTGCTCTTTCAGCTATCATTTGTATTTATAAACATGAATGGCATCGGTATTTCTATCTGTACCATTAGTATCTTTCGATCCATCATGACGACAACACTTGTGTGCTACGCGGAAATTAAATAATCCAATAGCCATAAAATGTTTGTCAGTTCCGGGGACATCTGTTATAGTAGAAAATGCAATAAATCTTATTCTAAAATTTATTAATTGGCAACGTATCATTAATTACCAGAATTTTTGTTGTCGATATATCGCTAAATCTTTTGTTTTGCTCGTTCGGAAATTCTCGTGGAATCTCGCAGCGCGTTTCACTGAAATATCTTCGTCGGAATGGACGTTCGTAAGACTCGCGAGCTGAAAATTCGTTTACGTCGAAAATATTTTCAGTATCCAATTTACAAGGAAACAAAACTCGATCTAGAGGCGGACAGAAACGGGCTTTCTGATCGATCGGCGAACTCAATTAAAAAGTTTGATGCCGTTGCGAGGAGCAGAACTAATCGCGACGCGAAAAACAGCCGGCCGTTATTAAAATTCATAACAATTTCCGTTCGAATTACGAGACGCGAGATTGGAAAAGTGGGTGAGAGAGTTTTGCCTGACCGCGTCCCGGAGTCGGTGAAATTTTCGCGTGTCCTCGAACGTATTAAATGGGAAATGTTGATGGCTAGATGTTCACGGTTTCTAGTCGTGCGAGAAACATAAATGTTTTAAAGAACCAACGTGACCGGCGCCGGTTTTCTGTAATAGAAATTCGACGGACACTCGTCAAACCGTCATAAATCTCCGCGGGAATGAGTTATAACTCCATTGTCCGGTCGCGTTTCATCTTCGTCACCAGTTTCCTCTGCGAACGACTCGGAATTTTCAATTTTCTTCCTGTTCTTTTATTTTGGTGACTCGTTTCATTTTTTTTTTTTTTTTTTTGGTTTCGTCCATCCGTCAATCCTGTAACCGGTGCAACGCAGATTTTGCCGAATCTGCAGCGACCCGACGTCACCGGGACGTCACGACGTTACGGAGAAAAATATTACTTCCTTTTTATTTATTCATTAGAGTCCGAGCCCCTTTTGTGTGTACGCTATTAAAGCGTTACGAGGGCGAAATTGACTGAGATCGTAATCAGAATTTTGTTTTCGAATTTTTATTCGGAGAGACCGTGCCGTGAAATTCGAAATGGCGGACAAAGTCGCTGTGGGTGGTTCAAGTGGAATGAAAATATCGCTTGTACACGAAAAACATGAACAATCTACGATAAACATTGTATCCTTATCGATACTTATCTACCCTCCAGACCACAAATTTCAATAAAATTCGCTGAAGAAACGTCTTAGTTTTTCACAGAAATAAAACAAGAAAAGTATAATTGCCGATAATGGAGCAAGTGGCTCGCGACAATCCGTCGAAAATCAGCGGTCAGGTTCCCATGGAAAACAACAAACCGGTCGTCTATTTCCGTGGGCAGTCGTCTGGTATTTATGCGTGTGCAAAGTCCACGCGAAACGAAATAAAACCAATAACCGATGACACCGCCGGTTTGCCGCAAAACGGCAGTGTTGCATTTGGTCAGTTGTAGTTCTGTAGCCGCGGAATTTAAATATCTATTACAATAGGGCAGCGTCGACGTGTAGAATGGCGCGTTTCCGCTCGTCTATGGCTTTTCTTTTTATATTTATTTTTCCGTTCCGTAGCACCCGTCTCTCGAATTTATCATCGGTTTATCGAGTCGTTCGGTAGGACGTGTTTCATCGGACAATGCGCTTTGTCCCAGTGATACTGTGTGCTCGAACGTTAGGCCCTTTTAGAGGATTCGCGGCACTGCGTTCTAGTGCCGAGACTAGGATTCGGCGGTTCGTTTGATTTATCACGGTGCTATGGCACACTAGCTAGTGATAAATGAGTGGCCTCGATAGGCTCAGGAAGGACGAGCATCGATTCCTGCGGTCGAATCCGGACGAGGGGCTCCTGACGGCCTCCGGACAACCCTAATTGGTTGCCTGAACCAGGTACCGGCGAGCGTGGAACTATTTAATGGGATTTTGAACGGCGGTTTTCACCGGGGCTGTTAACCCCTCGACTCCGCGATATTGGGTTCGACGCGCGTGGCGATGGTCGAAAATGGAATTCCGGAAATTAGAGTATTATTCATTAAATTTTTCAGTCGATTCTTCATGTCCATGGAGAGTCCATGTCTAGAACAATCCCAATTTTATCACAGTTTAACGCAAAACCTACCAACCTGTAAAATTGGCTGGCACGTGGGTGCTGCCTTTTGTCAATATTTACCGAATGATTTTATTTAAATTTATATTAAATTTTTCTATCTATTACGACACTAATTTTATAACGGAGAAGATATTTTAATCATTTAACTGGATTCTTTTAATATAAGCGTGATTTTTAAAAAGTTTTTTTATATAATTTTATTTTCTACTTTTATTGTGTGTGTGTGTGTGTGTCATTGGAAGCAAGTGTGTATACACAATTTCAGCAAGATTGGACTATAGGAAGAGATTTAAAATTCGATTACAAGATTATGTGCTCGGATAATTTCAATAATTGTAAAATATTGTAGATCTTTTCGCTCCGAATTTAGTGACAGAATTTTTTTGCATTCAATTATTTTTTTAAGAAACACTGCTAACACACTCGCGGCATTTTTCTGTTTCAAACGAATCCAAACACGCTATTGGATCGTATTTACTAGAACCTCGATTATCCGAATCACTTGGTGAAACGTGAGTGTCCAACACTCAAACTGTTCAGTTCCTTCAATCATTCATCTGCTGCTTTAAATTCCACCTACTCATTTTGACCATGGATGCATAAAATCCGTACTTCACTCGTGCGGATCAAAATGGCGACTATGAACGATCGAAGTGAAAACTCAGGGGTCCCGTATGAACGAGGGACGCAAAAATTAACCAACCGTGTTAACTGGCAGGAAATCGCGTAAACGTTGGCCCGATGGGAAAACGTTTTTTTTTTGTGCTCTATCGAGCAACATTTTGATCGAGTCGCGGGTCTTTTGATCGTGCCTCCCCCACCGTTAGGGGCGGATCTAGCAGACAGCAGGAGTCAAAGTAGACTAGCCACAGGATTTAATGAGGAATCCGCTTTGCCCACTTTTGCCCCGGTGGTAATTGGCACTTCGCCCCGTATTAATTGACAGATTCATTCCGGCCCTTTATCGCGATTATGAGAAATTGACTGTAGAAAACGGGGTTACTGTTAATGCTCCGGCCATTTGCAGCGTTTCGTCCCTGCGGTAACCGCATTAAAATCACAGTCGAACTTTCGAATCGAGTTTCTGCGCGCGGATTTCGATCGGTCCCCTGATCGAGAACGAGCTTTGGCTCGCCCCGGTGATAGGATCGGAAAGTTATTCCTGCTTTGACGCTAGATAAAAGTTTGATTTTAATCGGGATCGGATTGTCCGGAGACACTTTCCGACGCCGACAAAATAAATTTCAAATGAGAAACTGACCAGGAACTTCTGGAAAACATGCTCCGTGATTTACTACGTTAAATGTCATTGGCTTACTACGGAGATCAACAACTTACCATAGATCGTAGATCTAACAAGGGACAAGTGACACATGCCGAGTTTAATAAAGCTTATACATGATATAGATTGTTGAAAAATATTTATGTAATAATTATTGTTAAATGACAAAAACAAAAAATTCCAAAACCACGTATCTTCCACGTGATTTCAAAGAATCCAGGATTCGAAGGTCTCGGGAATGATTCATCCGAATGCATCTCTGGCATTGTAAGCTTTGCATAGTAAGGTTTTCCATAGTAACAATATTTCTCGAACACACTAGCGCAAGGATTAGGGAATGCTGGGTAGCGGGAGGAATCGACGGTGAACGATGAAAATTTATGAATTCCCGTTTAAAGCCGGTCTGCGTCTCTCGAGATAGCGGCCGGGGTCCGGCCCGGTAATTGGATTAAACCGATGAATCACGGTTGTTAAACTGTTTATCCGGCGGATCAGTGTTCTTCCAGATTCCTTCGTTTCCTGTTCGAGTGCGTGGTAACTCGAGATTTCCTCGCGGAAGTCAAACATCTGGCCTGATCCCCGACTACTGCTGTTGATATCCTCTGTTACAAAGTCCGCTCGACTGCATTGCGACACGGGATAACTATAATCTTCTCGGCCAACTACAAATCTTTAAACAGCTGCCGCGCTCGCTAGGAGAAATTACAGCTGCTTAAAATGTTCATTGTTTTTCTTTTTTCTTCAGCTTGTGGAACGGTGAAGTTTGTCTGAATTGACAAAGTGAGAAACGCGATGTGAAATAAAGTGGGTAAAATCATTTGAAAGCATCGTTATTAGATGAAGTTTGTAGTAACAACCACGGCCTGGATCTTTTCCATGAAAGTGCTAACGACGTCATAGAACCATCCGACTAATGAAACTCGTCTTGATTCGAGTTTGCCAGGCCGTTTCTCTGGCGAACGAATCGAAAACTGTAGCGAGAGTCCCGAGAAACTCCAAACAGGAATAAATTACAGCTTCATCACAAGGTCCTTATCAGTGGCTGCGAAGCAGGATCGTTAAACCGAGTCCGGAAATTATCCGATTCGACGTAAACTCCGTGAACGAACTGCGAAACCGGGTCGTCGGCCATATCTCCGCTCGTTATCTACCGTTATTACATCACCGGCCGCCATTTTTCGTTTTCGGGGTCATCGTGGAACCAGTCGCGCCATGTTAGTTGTACCTAGGCTGTCTCAAAAGTGTTGAGATAAGCGACTCTGAGATGACTGATGGTTTCTGAGATTTCAAGAAGGAAGCCCTAGAATTAGTTGGGTCCACTGATTTTTGACCGAGTTGTACATTTCCAAGTGTTAACCTTACAAAAACGAAGCTCCAGGTTGCAACGTGATAAACTATCCTTAGAAAAATCATGTTTCTCGAGGTTTCACACCCTTGGAACGCCCTGTACAACTTGGTAAAGTAAATACTGGAACCAGAAGACCCAACTAGGAAGCCCTAACCTTGGTTGTGACCACTGATTTCTTAACCAGCTGTAAATTCCCAATAAATCGGACCGTTTACAAAATCCTCAGATAAAATAAGTAAAGTAAAACAAATAAAAATGCCGAGTTTTATGGGGTCCTGCATTTTTGTGCCGCGCAGTACAGTCCATCGAGGGGCGTGTCGAAGCCGACATAGGCGGTGAATGAACCGATATTCATAATTCAAGCTTTTATCGGGAGGGATACGCGTATTGCGAGGGGTGTAATTTCAGGATGGTGGCGGAGAAGGAAGCCGGGGGTGGCCGCTCCACGGAAACGATAGCTTACGCGATCCAGCGTGCAACGGGGTATCTCGCCTTCCGTGCTTTCATTATCAGCAACCATAGATCACCGCGTGAGCTCCAATGACATTGCATCCGTCTGTCCATCCCTCATCGCAAAACAACGGGCAACGATCGCGAAACATCGTCGTCGACGTGAGCCCACCGACGATGCTCGGTTACTATGTAGACACTGTGCGAACACTATGCTCGCTGGAGGGATGACATTTTCGGGATGGT
This sequence comes from Lasioglossum malachurum, assembly GCA_028455605.1. Taxonomy (NCBI): domain Eukaryota; kingdom Metazoa; phylum Arthropoda; class Insecta; order Hymenoptera; family Halictidae; genus Lasioglossum; species Lasioglossum malachurum. The sequence goes on along the minus strand of CM052313.1, from coordinate 6,950,392 downwards.
GAAAACGGAATCGACTGGCGGAAGCTCTGCGGTGCCAGGCCTCTATCGGGTGATTTTCGATGATCAGTCGAATGGGGAGCAATCGGGGAGGATGTGAAGTACAGGGGATGCGGGTGCGAAGGTTCAGGGTTGCTCAGTTTTAGCCACCAGGCGCTTCATATTTTTTGGAATTTAATATTATTGTTTAATATACTCTCTATACTCTCTATACTCGTCTACTGGAATAATTGTCGAGACCTCGACAGAATTTTTCTAGTTGTTTATGCATGAATTAAGGTTCAGAGTGTTAGCCATCAGTTATAAACCTGTCAACATTTTAAGAATTTTATTATTCAATATACTCTATGCTGTAAACTCAAGTGAACTGGAAAAATTGTCGGGACATCGACAGAATTTTTCGAGTTGTTAATGCATGGATTAACGGGAAAATTGTTTCGCTTGTCGCGGCACGCAGCGACGCGTGAACACCTCCTTGTAATTTGTTCTTCATTAAAGCGTCACCGTATTCTTCCGGTTTGCAGGGTGGCGACGGAAGCCGCCGGAAGATTTCGCATTAGCCGGGGAAGTTCGCGCAACTTTGTTATGGCTCGATGGGCTCTCCAGCGGCCGTCTGGAAACTCATCTGAAACTCGGATTAGGGTACACCGTTGAACAAAGAGAACGAAAAAAGCGTCGAGAATAGTGGCCGAAAAAGAAACAGCTCGGAGAAAACAAGAAGGAGATCACGCGCAAAAGAAGAGAAAACACGGTAGAAGTAGACAAATTCGTAGAAACAGTGGCGGGAAATTCAAATATCTGCTTCCGGTGTAGCGCGTGCGTCGATCGCGGTTCATATACATGGTTAAGAAAATACAATGGCGGTCGAGGTGAATAAACAACACTGTTGGAGGGAAAGAGATGGAGTCAGTAAACGAGCGAGCTCATGGGGGAAATTGAATGGAAAACGAGGCGGAAAATCCGCCGTGTAACGTGAAAGGGAACTGAAAGTGAACGGAATCACAAATAGAGGGTAAACTGAGAGTGGAGATCATAAAGTGGTGAAAGGGGCTAGAGGAGAAAGGGGAACGATTACAGGAGAGAGCACCGGCGAATGGCGAACCACGCCACGGGGGGAGTAGAAACAAAATCCAATGGGGCTGAACTACTGGAAACGGACAAAGAGCAAGGCTACGACAATGAATCTAATTGATCATGTAACCGTGGATAACCTCGTTTGCTGGGGCTAACTGGCGAAATGGAGAGGTCAAGGTGCGAGCGAGAAGTTGAGAAGACATTGGGCTTGGTTGAATTAAATCAGATTAGCGGAGTGCATTTATTTCATAGTTGCGATTGTAGAGTGTACCAGTTGGTGAATTGGAATGTTCTAATCTGTTATAACATTATGGCAAAAACGAATATGTGAAACGCAAAATAGATGAACCATCAGATGAATATTATTGGTACAGACTTAACTTAATTATTATTAATTTCCTCTCTTGCAACTGACGAAGACAAGTTTAATTTTGCATAAAAATCCACAGGCTACTTCCTACGATTCTTTATCATATACGTTTGAAAAAATGCGTAATAATGTGCGAGCTAGTAGGATAATGGAAAAGCGCAATAAAACATGTTTTCGTATTAAGTCAGGTTAGAGGACTGCATTTGGTGAATTGGAATATTCAATTTTTTTTTTATATAGAAGAACCACCAGATGAATATTACTGGTACATCATTTACGACACAATAAAATTATTACGAGAACAAATAAATTTTTACGTAATTTCCTTTCTCTTGCAACTGATAAAGCCTTTTTTATATTGCACAAAAATCCACAGTTCTATTCTCAATTTCAAGTGTTTGCCAAATAGATACGTTCGAGAAAATACGAAATAACGTGCGCGAGTATAGAACGGGAAAGGAGCTAGTAGGATAATGGAAAAGCGCTATAACACGTTTTCGGAACGGGCGAGTCGAATCTTGATTCCGGAGTTATGATGAAGGGGAGCTCTTTGATAAATATTTACGCGTGACGGAACGCCCGGGGGAACGTTTTAGCCCGCAGAAATTGACTCACCTTAGTATTGTCATCTGGAGAACACGTAGCTCATCGTTAAGTGGATTAGCCACAGGTTGAGGAACGCCCTGGAGACTCCGTTGCCATCGTGCACCGCCGCGGGCAGCTCCCCTGGATCGCACAGAGAAAACCGGGATAAGAGAACGGATTAACCAAAGGTAGCAAGCGCTTTTCTATTTTTCGGACCGAGATCTCCCTTCCCTATGAAATCAATTTCATCGTTCTATTAAAACACAAACATCCGACGAATCCTGCGCGAAACATGCCTCCGGTTAACATAGCCAGATGAGCGCTTTCAATATATATTCGAAAATGTGTTCAATCGAACGGAGCGAGTTATTAAATTTAATCCGTTGATTTATCGAGGCAATGCTTTAATACATGTTGATCGTTCGCAATCGCTTTAATGCGCGTTCATCTCTTCTAATCTTCGGACTTCCTCCGGCAATCAATGTTGTAGACTCTGCTAAACTCTTGTCTTATGGTATCTAATAACGAGACTGCGGATTTATGCATTTGTGACAAAAATGGGTGGATGTAATTTAAAACAGTAAAAACATTAGGACGATTTAAGAGCATCCATATGTTACTTTTAATTTATTAAAAATGGGAAGAAATTTTTATACGGTGCCCACAATCTTGTAATTGACGAAGACAATTTTTATTTTGCATAAAGATCCGCAGTTTATCCACGATTTTACGAATTTCCACCAACACAGATATAATATTATTCAGGCACAAAAGAATAAGAAATTTATAAAAAATTCTTATAAGACGCTAGGTAATCCCGTCCGACAGTGTCCGGCTGACTATGGACTGAAAATTGCTTTCGCACTCCCATCGAGAAAACATAAGTTACTCGTTCGTAAGCATGATTCAAAGGCTAAGGCCAGGATTCAGCCGGTGGAAAGAATTATAGCCGGTTTGCGAAATCAGGACGTGAATATCGAACCACGCGTTACAAACTGCCTCATAACTGTCCTGACCCATTCCGTTCTGACCCTCGGCACATTCTTCTCCCTAATCCCTGCATAGAAATGACTGTTCCCTTCCGTTCTCTACACGCTCTTAAATTCTACACGAAACTCGCTACCTGTTGAAACGCCGCGCCGAGCAAGAAATACGTCGCGGACGTCTCACGCGATTACGCCCGAAGGATTACAGGTGCATTTGCATCAGCACGCGTGCAGTGTGCACGTTCGAATTATTTACTATAAATGTATGTAAATTTTGTAAATATTGCTGTCTGAGTACAAATATTATATGTTAGTTATGTGTAGACTGTGGATCTTTATGCATTTATGAAGAAATTAGTTGGGTATAAAACAGTAATAGATTAGAAAAATTCAAGAATATTGTAATGTTGTTTTTAACGTAACGAAGTCATTAAAGGATGAAATCAATTTTCATTTTGTTCCTGCTTTCCTTCCAATGCAGAATATTTTTATTTTGCATAAAGATCCGCAGCCTAATTCAGAAGATACGGGTATGCGTGAAAGAGAGACATTTGGAATTGTAAAATTTTTATAAATAAATACATCTTTTAAAAAACACAAGCATGAATTTATTAGTTTAGATTAAACAATGGGGCGAAAAATGTTTCAGCAAAATATTTTTTAGTTTTTGTGAACATACAAATATCAATATATATGTTAATTATTAAGAGACAAAGGTGTAAGTAGTTTATCGCCGTTCTTTCGATCAATTTGAATCATTTGTTGCTAGATTTGCCGTTTGGCTCACAGTGCGGCGGTTAGAATCTCAAAAAAGAGAGATTTCGCAAAGTGCGATCCATTGAGCATCCTGGTCCCCGTAGATCCCGGTGCCCGTAAATCACGCATTCGTATAATATTTTATTTTGCGAGCCGCGTGGCCGTGGACAGGCTTGTAAACGCTGGTTCGGTATCCAGCCAGCTATCCAGAGCTATCCAGCTAGCTGGAACGCAGGGTCGCTCGTGCCTGCGACAAGAACACATTTGTCATTTCATTAATGGTTGTTCCGTCTATAGGTTTTCTGTCAGGCGCAGCCCGCCGCAGCTTGACGTATTTTGGTGGCGTCCGTTTAATCGCTCTTCGACCGAGTTACGTTTCCTAGATAATAGTTCGGGACCCCGGGCTTTCATGAAATTAGGCAGTCCTTATTAATGGCTCTTTACACCGCGTGCAGAGAGCCCCCGAAAGCAGAAGCTCTCTCGTCCTCTACTCTTGGTCGCTCGTTCAACCGGAAACGCATCCTTCAGCGAGAGACTTCAGGCCTCCAACGCCGACGGTTAACCGCGGACAACCGAATTTCACTGCACGATTTCGTCAGCTATCGCGATTCTTGCCTCGATCACTCAAAAATCCTCTTTCCTGATCGACGGAAAACTTCGACGATTTTTGTCCATCTTGTGTCTTTTAACGATTCAGATCATCAGGTCACTGGACGGCTTCCTGTTGCTCTTTTATCGTTCGTTTCCCTATTTTGTATATATCTCACTGTTGAATTTAATTCTTCATTTTCGATATTTTTGGAAACGTTTTCACAGTTGACCACCGAGATGTGAGTCGAAGGTGTTCATTGAGTTTAAATTTGGAAGAGGAGAATCATCTTTGGGCCATTTTTCCACGATTCTGGATAATAGTAAAGAGAACATCGAGCCAGTTTGTTTTGATCGAACTATCTAACCGTAACTACCGTAAAAGTCATCGAGGCCAGATTGAGATGGAACTTAATCACCGGTGTCCGAGATTCGAGATTCCCGCTCGTTCCAATAGCCGAGGCCGCATTGTCAAGCTTCCCAGACCAGTGATTATCGATCATTCGATTCCTCGGGAGGATCGACGGCACGTCCTTCCGATCCGCGGCGAGATCGAAAACGTGCTCCTGGCCGTTGTCCAGGATGCCCCTGGAATTTGTGTCTCTCTTGATTCCCTTTTCCGGCGAGTTGCAGCGCTTCTTCCTTCTTCCCCTCGCTCTCTCTCTCTCTTTCTCTTTTCACCGTTTTGTTTTCTTCCCGGGGAATTTTTCAATTCGATGCCCCCGGTGTCTCTCTTCTCTTTCATCGTTCATCCCCCACACCCCTCTTTACACCGGTGGTTTCCCCCGGTGAAATTCTTCCCCTTCCGGCGTTTCATCGACTGTCTCTTTGATCTTTCAATTTTCCACGGCCGCGTCGTCTGCCTTCGAATTTCTGATTTATCCCCGCGATTTCCGCGACATTTGTTTGCCGCGGCACGTTTTTATTTGCCGCGACGCGGCCGAAAACGTCTTCTCCGCATTTCTTTTCCGCCACGGCTCTCCCTGGTTCATACTGTTCCATACTGTTTCGTCCTGGCGCGCATCCTGCCGAATTCTTCCGCGTGTCCAACTCGCGATCGTTCCCGAGCTCCTTCAGCAACTGGTCGGAATTTCAGAGAAAATACTGAAACATTTTTTTGGGGGCGTAGTCAATATTTAGTCGGCTACATATTGAAGTATAAAATAATTTCGAAACTATTTTTTACGATAAAAAGTCAAGGTCACCTTGACTGTTTTACATGGCACTGTGTATGTTTGACTTCGTAGAGTTGTATCTGATTAAAAAACGAACTATTATACTACGACCTTCAGATGATCATGACTTCAGAAATTTAGGATTTAGGTAACCTTGACTTCTTGTCGAAAGAAATAGTTTCTGTAATTTTCTAGTGGATCTGTGTCAATTATACGTATTCTGAAAGCGAGTCACTGTGTTCGAAGAAAAGCTGCGAGGTTCAACCTAGCACCTCACACAGGTACATCTTTAAAATGATAGCAACTTCTCGTCTCGTAGTCTGCGTGTTCGTGACGGAACATTTCGAAGACACATTTCACGAAGACGATTTCACAGAATGCACGCTAATCAATGGACAACGGCTTGTTGGTGGCACAATGTAGTGGCAGCTTGCGTCCCGGGGTACCGGGCATTGTTATTTCGATTCAACCCGGTTGGATACATTTCCTGCAGGGCAGTCGAGTGTCCTGCCGGCTCTCTGCGACCGGCGTGCACGTAGCAGAACTTCCTATTGACCACTTCCTCCTCGCGTGTATCCAGGAATTGAAACTCCCGGGCGCAGCAAACTGCGGATCGTCCGGCTCCGCAGTTTTCGTAAATCGCCGCCCTTGTCTCGTGCTTCGACACTTTTCGGTTCCGATCCTTCAACCCTTTCCCTCCCTCCTCCCGCTCGAACCCTGGCTCATCTCGCGAAGAAACTTTTCAGGCTGCAACAGCTTTGTTTCGCAACTACTTTGTTGACTACTTTCGAGAGAGTTGCTCACTCGCAGCGCCGCCGGAGGGACTATCCTGTTGACTTCTCTTTTCGCGAACTTCGGGTCAGGTGGCACTCCGTTGCACGCGGTTCTTTCCCTGGGTTCAGAGAGGTTTGCGCTCGTTTGCTCTTCACTCCGGCACAGAGTTTCGGTGTAATTTGGCTCTGTTGGTCTTGGCCGCGACGTAAAGCGACTCTCATAATTGTTCGAACGACTTTAAGCGCACGGAAGATGGAACGCCGCCGCCTCTCTAGAGAATTTCAGTTGCCTTGTTCTGACTGCTTGTAAGACAGGCTTCCATATAATTGCTTTCATCTTACGAATTATTCGTTTGTTTTTCAAGAAATGCTGCTGCGTGCCCTGTCGATCCAATGAATTAATTTCGCCAGTTTCGTTTCAGATAGCTGTTGTCGATATCGCTCCAAAAAATTGCCAGTAATTTAAGTTCATCACTGATTCTTCTGTCATTCCGTTATAATAACTTAATTTCTCTAGTTTCACTTTAGATGGTTTTTGCCGATATGACTTCGAAAAATTGCCAGCAGTCTCCAATTTAGTTTCACCACTGATTCTTCTGTTGTGTCATTAATTGATCCTCCCGATAACAATTACTTGGCGCTGAGCAATCGCGAGAACCATTTTCAAGGGAGCGTAGCTCGTGCGAAAGGAATTCCGTTTGAAGCGCGGAGCGCCGTGAGCTTATCTCCGAGGCATCCAGCACGTGTACAAAGACAAAAAGGGACCAGGGGCGTGTAAAAGTGTCGAAGGACCCTCTCCAAGCCAGAAGCTGTTGCCCGGGGACGAGCTGAATGCACTCGAACGTTCCCGAGGAGGAATCGGCTCGATAAAATCGACGCCACCGAGGCGTGAGTGCTCCTTGCTAGAGTTACGAGGCCAGGAAGCGGCCAATACTAAACTCCGGTGCGTGATTCGAAAACGAGGCTTCCCGGAAGGAACTATCCCGTGACCCGGGACGACCCTTCTGGCCAGGACCTTCCGCTTTATCCTACAGGACCCGAGTTTATCGCCGAGTCACGGCTATGATAAAACGCCGGGTCCTTTTGTCTTCATCAAAAAAGGGGGGGAGGATCAACACACCGATATGGGGACACGGAATGCTGAAATATTTCGCTGACGTCTGCGAACTCCGAGGAAGAATATTCGCGAAACAATGCCTGCTAAGTTGGATTTATCGTACGCGTAACTGAATCTTCATCCGGAAGATTTAATGCTTCTTTTATTTCGGAAATATATTTCAAGATAACTATACTCGGGCATACGAAGATGAACGAGACTTCCCCAGATCCAGCCGAAAGACAACAAATCAAAATCTTCTTTCTCATCACACTTTTAATTATAAGGATTTGCCACGAGGGTGCCTCTAAAAACTTTTTCCCCCGTAAAACTTGATCGCCGGTCCAATTAAATTCCCGAAATATTAACGATCGCTTTAAGGCACGGCGGTCTAACCTAACTCGTCAAACGGGTTAATTGTCGCAGAAAGGCATCGGAGTCCGCGAATAAATCGCAAGCGACGAAACGGGCCCTCCGGCCGCCGCCTGTCCACGAATTAAGCTTGCCGCGATTTAATCAGCCGAGACACGAATTAGGGGAGACAGGAATTATCGAGAGCCGGTGGGTACTTTAATTAGACCCTCTGCTCGCAGGCCAGCCTTTGATTTATCTCGCGGCGCCAGCCGAGAAAGAGAAATTAGTAGATTAAGGCGCCGCGCCGCGCCCCACGGGCCCTGGATGTCTCCGACGGGAGAGAGAGATTCCTCTCTCAGGAGGCGAATGTCACCGCGGAAAATGGCCTGGAAAGCCCCTGGTGCTTTCGTCGCCTCGTCAAATAAACCAACTGCTCGCTAACCCCGATCGAAACTCCATCCCTCGGCTTCCTATTCGATTATTGGACTTCCATGGGTCCGAGAACCCGACGATTTCCAGTTATTTCGTTCAACCCCCACACGCGAGTTTATTTTTATCCATTATTTTCATACGGAAAATTCCAATTATTTACGGGGCTGTCGAGTACAGTTTCAGGTTTGTATGATTTATAAAAATCGTCAGGCAGAGAAAGAATGCCGACAATTGATACAGTTGACCAGAAATTTTCGCGCAAATTGGCCAGTTCGCCGCTGAAGAAACGCGGCTTCGAGTTATTAAGCGCAGAGTGCTCAATTAACGTGGATTCCGTGCTCTCGAGTTCATTCGTCTCCTTCACCACAATTACCAATTTTCTATCCGGCGATAATTAATCGTGTTATGCGGCGACGTCCGTTTCCCCGATCCTCAAATTGGTCTAATTCTCCAATTGCATAAATTACCCGAGCAGCTTTGAGCAATTAGGAGCGTTTCGGTGCGGCGCGTCGTGCTGCAAATTATAGGCACTTCCTAATCCGCACTCTATTGTCTTGTTCACGTCTCGGATACAACTTACGGGGAACGATGGTGGTGGGACGTCATTAGGATGATGTATGATTCATTGGGCTTCATCGGAACGCTTCTCAAGCCCTTCTCGTACGGTCTAAAGAAGTAATCGCTCTTATTCAATGGATGAAGGAAGAAGAGGCTCCGGCTTGTAAAAACAGTCGACGAGCATTATCATTTTGGGAAATTAATGGATCGACGTGAATGACACCGCGGATCACTATTAGTAACGCTTGGGGACATTATCGGGCGACTTATGTGTTCGGGAATTGTCGCGAGTAATTTAGCGTCTTGAATACAATGGCGCGGTTTTTGTGAAATGTCTACCAAGAAAGAAATGAAATGATATCACGTATGATTATTAGACTGCGGATCTTCATGCAAAATGAGAAAATGTTCTGCATTGATTGTGGGAAGCAGAAGTAAAACGAAAATTGATATTATCTCCTAATGGCTTTGTTACTTTCGAAACAATGTTTTATATTTCACCGAAGTAATTTTCTCATAAATGCATTAAGATTGAGAAAAGTCAATGCATACAGTGAATTCACCTCTCCTCCCGAACTGGTTTTTAACAGATTCTAAAACGGCATATTTTTGGTCGAAGGAACTCGAAAAGATTGCCGATCCTCAAACCATATCGCACAAAATGGGATTTCTGAAGATCATAGAAAAGCGTCCATCTTTTACTGCTGGGTCCCAAAGCTCTTTGAACCCTGGCCACTGGCCGGAGGACCTGAAATAGGTGTCGGCCAGTGTAATGAACGCTATTCTCCGGGAGCCACGTGTGCCCATCGCAGTCAAAGCCCTCGGCGTAGCTCGTGCTCGTCGAATGGCGGCGAGTTGAGCGTGGGTGTTGGCAGAAGGGTAGAAACTCGGGTGGAAGGAGGGCGCGATAATGCAGATTAACCATGCCGGGTCGACTTGGCGCTTTGCGAGTGCACTAGGGGATGCAATCTTTATGCGCGCAGCCTCGTCCCGCCGTTAGCGGGCCGTCGTTCCCGTCAACGACGCACGTTTCATGAAAATGGAAACGCCTGGCGGTCTAATGTGACGGCGGCGTGCGGAATGAGACGACCAGACTACGGGAACAGGAAGAAGAACCCGTTGAAGAGGCGTTCGTGGATGGCGAGAGAGAGAGGAAGAGAATAGAGTGAGAAGTAGCTCGATGAAAGAGCAAAAGAGCCGGATGAAAGAGCTCCAAGGGGCCAAGAAGGGAGAAGAGCGTTATCGTGCGGGCCACTTTTTTCCACCATTTGCAAGCCTTATCCCCTAGAGCTTCTCACGGGATCTTTGACTGTTCGTGACCGTGCGGCCCGAATGCGGCAGCTTCTCTAATGCTTCCTGACCCCAGAACCGCCATAAGAACACCGCTCCACTCGGACGGGCATAATAAGGTACTCCCGGAAGATGGACGATCCTCTGGCACGTTAGATCCCTTCGAAAGATCCCGGAGGGCTTCGTGACAAGCACCTGAACCCCACGGTTTTTCCACCAAAAAGGGAAACCCCAAGGTAAAATGAATTTTGAACGAACGTGCTCGTCGCGTGAGCAACCTCTACGGCGTTCAGACAGCCCTTGGAGTGTTGTTCTTGGTTGTTGGGTTTTTGTATGGTGGGCAATCTTATTTTGGGTGGACCGTCGTGCTGATATTGCATTTTTAACCGGCAGAAAAGTATGCTCACTTTCTCACCTGTTACGTGGTCGAAAAAATTTTCTTGGGGAAAAGGAACAGTGGACTCGGGGAAGTAGATGGGCCAAGCTTTGAAACGAGACCTGGACCAATATTCTACGAAGTTTTTTTAATGAAATTATAGCAAATTTAATGATACTTTCATTATTACTAGTACTAGAATGTATAAGTAATTTTCTTCTCTTTCTTCGCTAGAAGAAGTATTACACACACTAATACTAGACACTTATAATTAGACTGCGGATTTCATGAATTTATGACAAAAATGGACATGTACAATTTAAAGCAGTGGACGAATTAAGCAGATTTAAGGACATCAGTGTATTACTTTCAGCGTAATAAGACAGTTAAAAGAAGAAAGAAATTTTTATGTGGCTCCTGTGGCTTGCACTCGGTGCAAACATTTTTTATTTTGCATAAAGATTCGCAGTCTACTTATAATCTTTTTAATACAACACATACCAAAGTACCGTGTGTTTCTACTATTTAATGAACAATATAATAATTTTAATAACTACTCTCGTTGGAACTAACAATGTGAGAATCAATATTAAAATTGGGTAAACTTTACTTTACCGGACTGAAAATTAGTACCTTTCTCCTACGAATTATGATGTATTTCTGCATGCAGATCGAAGTTCGATCCTCTAGGATCAATAGTTGAGGAGTTGTGGTCGCTTAAAGTTGAGCATGTTTGACAGGTAAGAGCGCCGCCATATTGGTTTGTAATGACGACCTTGAGCCGCTTACCTTGTCGTCCCCAAGCGGCGTGCGACCGTCACTACAAAACAATATGGTGGCGCCCTCACCTGTCAAGAAGCTAGAAATATGCTCAACGTTAAGCGATCATAGGTTCTCAGCTATTGATCCTAGAGGTCGTAGGCGAAAGCCACAAATTTTGAGTTCGGTAAAGTAAAGAGCAGCCTTAAAATTGCATGACACTATTATATCCCTAATTGTTTACGCAATGAATCAGAAAAATGGAGACCCGCACATCTGTGAGAAACTCTTCGACCCAGTAGTATCATTTTGACGGTAACGATCCCGCGGAAAACGCCAGCACAATGGAAAATGATATTTCGCGAGGTGCGCTAACAAACCGAGCGAGACCGAGCGTAACCGAGCGAGACCGACAACTCCGTGGCGTGGCGTGAACAAAGCACATTAGTCTCCTCGAGGGACAAGCCAGAAAAAGGGGGCAGACATTAATAGCGCCTAGCGGATTGACAAAAAGCGACGTGTATCGAGGAATCGGGTAGTCGGCTGACAGGCAAAAACCGTGCAAAAACTGGACCGGGAAAAGACACGAAAACGGCGACTATGGTGACAGGATCGAACGACAATACGACGTTCTTCCGCGCCAGCGAGGAGTCACGTGAGTTCCGGAACCGACATTATAACGGGGCTCACGTTTTCAGTATGAAAGGAGCTGAAAGCCCTCACGAAGATGCGCTTTCTCGTCAGAAATCCTTCCGCCTTCCACCCGGAAAAAAAGTCGACTGTCCTGAGATCCTAAATCCCACACTGACGACCGTAACTGTATCGCAGGTTCCGTATAAATCATTTTTTTCTCGTCGTTAAAATTGTCTATGTTCCTCTGTTTTTACAAGAAATATTCGTTGCCGATGTTTTGCACAGTGCTGTGCCACAGAAAAATGAACACAGTGTTCCAAGAAGATCGAAATGTCTTAATTTCATTATACAATATGAATGTTTTCAATGCGCAATTGAATTTTAATTTTTGTTTACCTCGGATTAGAGAAAATCAGCAAAAAAGAAGTCAGAGTAAATAAAGTAAAATTCCACTCCAAGTCCACAGGATGACCAATTAAATGCATAAAAGTGCATTCTTAGAAACGTCATGCAATACAGAAAATTTGCATCGATAACCATAACAGACACACACTCGATTTGTATAAACCTCTCTGGTTCTCCATGCGCATTAAATTGAAGAAGGAGAGCCTCGAGATTGAATGGATATTTCTATAGTGGTAGCCATCGAATCACTCAAACTCGCCTCTCGTCGAATAAGAGATTCGAAACTGCAGAATGTATGTAGATAAAAGAGTTCTGGTACGAGTCAGTGCAATGTATGCTGTATGTAAGCTGCGTCGATGTGTATGCAGAGTATTTCGAATGCAACGGGGAACAAGTATCGATTGCACACGACCGAAGGGAGCACGTAGTCCCTCGAAAATGTCTCCGGGGGATTCGGCTTCTTTTCTATTCCTTTATCGAAATCGTGTCGAGTGTCATCTGAAGCACGGACGGCGCCTAAATAAACATAACAAACACACTCGCGCGCGATCTGTGACGAGATCAGTCGTGGAAACCGGCAAATAACGCCCTCTGTTTTCCGCGAAAATTCGGGACAATGATCCGCTCGACTGCGATTGTAAACGGCCCGGGATCCGATTCGCCGGGATTAGAACGGGAAAACACAGCCCGGCGATCTGATTTTCGATCGTTAGACAAGACCTTCCTATACGGGAACTTCCGACGTCCATTTTCACCGAACCACCCCCGCCTTTTTTTTCGAACGCAGCGATTTACTTTGAAATACGTTCTGCTGAAGCTCCGTTTCCGAGGACTGCCGAGTACTGGTATGATTAAAAATTCCTTTTGATTCATAATTAAAAATGCGACGCGTACTGTTCTTAAACATGTAACATTATTACTCAGTTTCATATACAGGGTGGAAAAAAATGTTACAGGGGTACAGGGGTACAAGTCCGAAAACTTTAAAACGTTGAATTTATAAAATTTAAGTGTTTCACTTTATTTTCGACCAGTTTCAAAAACTTCGCACGAGATTCTGCAGCACAATGAAATTTCCCCAGATATACTCCCCCTCTCCTCTCTAACAAACCTTAAATAAATCAACGTAGTTTGATTACTAATTCCAGCGTGGAATTGTCAAAATCTAGAACCCCATTTCACTTGAACGCGGAGAATTTAATGCACTGAAATTAAGTTTGAGATTGCGGGCCAAGTTACAGAGGGAAAATCTAATTGGTGTTTCAATGGTGTATGCAAATTTACATTCCCTTAACCGGATGTGCGGAAGCTGGAATTAAATGGAGCGTGATCTTTTTTAGCAGATAATTTCGGGCCTGGTAGAAATGGAAGCACCATCAGATTTTCTTTCCACCGCGGAATGATTTAGAAATTAATTCGTGTCATAATGTCCGCGGAATTTCCGCGATTCTTCAAGGGGTAATTGGTTCTTCGGTACGCTCCGGTTTCGAGACGATAAATCGAAGTCGCGGAAAAAGCGAGCAATCGAAAGGAAGATCGCGATAATCGCGAGAGTGTGTAAAGAATTATGAGCTGTTGCAGGGCGCCCCCCTAATTGTGAGAGAAAAACTAGACGCCCGATAAATCGCGACCCCTCAACCCCTTTTGCACCCCTTCGTAACCCCTCCCACGAGCTCGGCCGCGGAACAAGCCCATTTTTTACAGGAATCGCTTTTTATCATCCCCCGAGCACTTTAATATACGATCGCGCGATTTAAATTAATGAATTTTTTAACGTGACCGCGTCAAGGCGAAGGCATTAATTTTCGCCGCGGAGGTATTCGACCGTTCGATAGTAATTAATATCCGTTCGAGTGAAATTTCATTCGCTGGGTAATTTGATACCTCATCGGTCGAATGCACAGCGCAACCTAAGAAGCTCAAGGCATTCGATAATTGATTCTGTTTCGGAATATTTCTTAAGCTGCGATGGGAATTTGAAAAACAACGATTGTGAACGCAATAATAATCTTAATTTTAAGAATTGATGTTACACTCTTTCCTGAGAAAAAGATTCTAAGTTGAGTAGCATAACCACTGGAGGGAGCAAGTATCTGTTTTTAGCGGTATCCTTTGGTCGAGAACCGAGGGTACATCAATCTTACTCGCAGCCATAAACAGTCGCCGGTGCTGGAAAAACGTGCAGATTATTATAAAAACTCACCGTTGAGCACGTGCACCGCGATGGTGGTGTTGACTTTACCAGGCACCATGCAGCTATAGTTTCCAGCGTGTCTCGGACTAGCCCTCTCGACGATCAGAGTGCTGACGACCACGAGGACCTCTTTGCCGACTGAAACCTCGGTCGTCCTGTTCTCGCTGGAAACGAGAGGGCACAGTGTCAATTATAAGTAGAATTACAAACTGAATATTATTTCTTTCCTGAATGATTTTACTGGTATCCTTACATCTTTTTTAATTGTTCTAAAATTTTCTATTTAATGTACTTAATAGAAGTCAATGTTAATTGATTAAAAAAATAACTGTGCCTTTTTGAAGGGAAGAATGTCAAACTTTGTCGCTCAAAGTGGTAATTTGGCAGTCTGTGTAGAATCTTCAAAGGGGAGCGTTCGTTGATATTAGAAGAATAACATCAAAGCGATTTTTACCTGACGTCGTCGGTGAGCGTTTCATCTCCTCTGGTCCAAATAACGGTCTCCTTTAGAGGTTCAAGGACGTCCCTAACCTCGCACCTGAGCTTGAGAGCACTTCCGGCCTTTAGGTGCCTTTCTTTAGGCACTACCCGCCCGGAATCGTCGGTTATTGTCAACTCTGGCGCTGTAATGAAAAGTAACACCCTTGTTACACCCTCATTCTCCATGCAGAACACCCTTTGAGAACATCGTCGCGAAATTTTCATCACAACACCAGCAGCACCTACACAGCTTCGCATTCGCACATACACACAAGCTTTAAAACACTTCAGTAAAATCCATGTTCGATACTATTTAGCAGAAACAAGAATTTATTTAATTTTTTCCATAGTATGAAGTACCATATTAAAATTAATATTTAATTTTTTTTATAATAACTGAATCATATAGAAGACCGTATTAAAATTCCCCGAGCCTTGCGTCCCATAAGACTCAGAAAAATTTTAACCATTTAAAAATGCATACGGGTCTTCATCTTTTTAATCGTCCAATTTCACAGGCTAAAACTTTTCTAAAAATTTCCAGACGCGCTTCAAAGTATCTAGTTTCAAGTCATAAAATTCAAACGCTCGGAATTGCTTCCGGAAACGTAATTTGCAAATGACTTTGCGAAGTTGTTGCTGGAGGGATGATGATACAGAGAAAATTTCGCTGATACTGCAGGGTTGAAAGCGGTCAACAGAAACGGGTTTCCTGGTCGGATTATTATCATTTCGTCTCTTGTAACTCGGCAGTGTTTTATATGTAGATAACGAGGAATCTTCCAAAAACGTTCCAACCCCGTCGTTTAACTCGTTACACCACCAGCCGCCCCTCGTCACACAGGGGGAATCTTCATCCGGCGAGATAAGGGCGTAATTACGCGAATTCACATTCAATTGCACCTCGACAAATGCATTTATAACTAACAGTCGTAAAACGAGGAGCCGCTCGAAACTTCGACCGACTAATTTACATCGTATAATTAAACCATCTCGCGGGATCCTCCGTGGAAGTGTCCCACTAACGAGGACGATCGACGACCGAGAAGAAATCGGATTAGTATCGAAACACCCTTGTGCATCGTTTCCCGGCGTTCCCGTATGCATTATGTTAACCCGCGCTCGATTTCACGCGAAAACCAACGTTTCATCTCTAATTACGCTCTTTCGGAACTTTGTAAATTGACGCTGGGGACGCGTGCCTCTCTAATTACGAAGACGCGTGACGTCAAGCACTTAAACTACATTTACTGCGGAAGTCGGTGCATCGTTTAGTAGAAACGATCCCCGTTTATTTAATGGAGAATCCCGACGGAGAATAATGCATTTAATTGCTGGAAATGGAAGATTTTTCAAAATATGCATTTCTCTATTTTCGAATTTCATTTGTGCACACGATTCATTGTATAACATCAGAACGAATGAGATCCTTCTGATCTGCTCTGATGTTACTTCACGATAATCCTTTGATGGATCAAATTGAACGAATTTTATTAGCGTGCACGAACTCATTCTTCATTGTATAACACCAAAATGATTGAAATCCTTATAACAGGCTACTAGGAAGAGAAAAACAATATTCATAATTGAATTCAATGCTTTTTCTGACACTTGATTATGTCTTTTCTTAAGCCCTCATTTTGGACTCAAAAAACAAGGATTTCAGATACTAGATCTTGCAAGTTGCATCCCCGTCTCGGGGCATAAGCTTAAATATCCTCTGCCAGGGTCGCCTAGTGAACACGTGACGATAGATCCGGCCCGGAAACCAACAAATTATCGAGACTCCGGTGTCTTCCGGCGCTCGGTGACAAATGGGACATAGATAGCAGCGTATCGGTACGTGATCGCCCATACAAATTACAGTTGCGGAAAGAATGGAGTCGAGAACGAGCTGGAGTAGAGTCGAAGACTAGCCAACAGAGAAAGAGAGCTGGTAAACCAACAAGAACGAGGGAGAACGTTGAAGAGACTCCGTGACCGGGAGCGTAAACGCCTCGAAACAGTTAAACATCGTGACGGCTCTTCAGGTTCGACGATCCGGACACCTTTAGTTAGGATTCAGCGCAGCCGGAATCTGTATTCCTGACACTGGCATTCTCGAGTCGACCGCTATACGTGATACCCTCAAAAGAAACCCAGTCTCGTTTCTTTTAGGCTACCTGCAAGCTGAACAGATTTCGAAAGTGTTCGTATACTCCATCATTTATAATACAATCTTTGTTAAATTGTGCTATTTAGTAGTTCTAAATAACTGTTAAAGTGCATCCATGTATACGACGAAGAAATTAGAGCACTGAACATGAACCTTTTTACCGATGAATAATTATTACAATTTTGAACGTACGAACCTAAAAAATTCATGAACATAATTTATACATATATCAACAACCCATGAATACGACGAAGAATTTAGAGCACTGAACATGAACCTTTTTAAATTCCTTTAATTTCGTCTATTCAGTTACAAACACAGAAAATCCTCCAACTATAACAACGTCTGACAGGGCCGTAGAGGAAACAGATGGAGAACGTTTTCTTTCTGTTATCGCGGCGTACAAACGCTCTCGTCTTTTTCTGTTCCCATCGTTCCCCACGTTCCGCAGGCTTCGTTTACATACGGATAGAGGCGTATCTCGACTGAATTAATCTTTTTATCCCACCCACGCGATACGCCACGCACCTTTCACCTGTTGGCCTGTCGCTCCGGCGAAACGAACTCGCCGAGCATAATCGCGATTCTCTGCCGTTCCCGTGGATTTTTCACCCGTTCCTCTGTGATACACACGGGCCGCCTTTTATCTCTGCTCACCGAAAAATTGTTCGCCGCGTAGTAAGGAGCACGGATAATTCTCGGCCGCGATTAGTTGGGTATGTGTTCCACGGATGAACGGGGATTACGCGGTGTAAACATCGCGAGCTTCGCCCAAGGAACGGGAAACCGGGCAATGAAATCATTGTTGGTCGTACTTCGCGGTTCGAACTGTTTTTGCGGAACAGTTCTGGAGCCACCAACCGCGGGCGATGTTTAATTATTGTTCGTGGAAAGTTCTGGTAATTGGATGAAGATTAAAGTGGATTTATCCGGACGTCCGGTTCCTGGAGATTTGTGTTAGAGCATTTCCCTTGTGTTTTCAAAATCATACGTGATTTGCAAGTTTCAGCCGTGCAAGGGTGGAAGGTTTTCCGTAATTAGATTTGTCTGTGCTGTTTGCGAGGCAAATAGAAAAATGGATGCGAGGATCTGCTTCAGCGTGCGGATTAGCTCTTTACCTTAACTGCTGTTTAAATATGTTTTCGTCTTCATAATTTAATATCAAGCTTCTTGATAAGAAAATGTCATCGGATGTTACTGTGTACTTCAACTTCAAAAAAGAATCAACTTCACTAAAAAAATTAATCACTTTATTTTACCCAATGCAACGATTATTTAGACATGATTTTTTACTGATGATGCAGTGTTAAATGAATTTCACCATTGAACCTGAGCATGAATATTCGCGGTACCATCAGCAGCAGAATTTCTAAACTTGTCCCGAGACAGTAATCTCTCCGATTCCC
Source organism: Lasioglossum malachurum (assembly GCA_028455605.1). Taxonomy (NCBI): domain Eukaryota; kingdom Metazoa; phylum Arthropoda; class Insecta; order Hymenoptera; family Halictidae; genus Lasioglossum; species Lasioglossum malachurum. The sequence goes on along the minus strand of CM052313.1, from coordinate 6,931,950 downwards.
AATTCAGGGTAACAGCAGGGTCCCGTCAGGTCCCGCGGCATTTTGGGAGAAAGAAGCGCGACGAACGCTTCAGATAAGCCTGGCACGACACCGGGAGATGGTTCCTCGTCTGAGATACGATGACGTTTGGTCGGCCAGAAATGTTGAGGATTAGGGTGCGCGAGCGACGCGGATGCCGGCATAGAAATTTTATTAACCTGGCGTACAGACATTCACGTTCCAAGGCCGGTAATCCAGGGCGTCCCCGGTGTCTGGAAATTCTGAAAAAGCCGCGGTGAAACGGCGAACAAGCCGGCCACCGTCGGAATAAAATTTGAGTTTGCGCGCGCGCGCGCGCGTGACCCTTTGTCTCTACCGACGGTGGTCGCAATGGCTAGCCCGCGTCTTTGAAATTCCATGTCGAGGCGACGTGTTCAGCAATCCGCGAGAATATGTCTGCGCGCCGCGCCGGGGTCGAGCTGAATGTCCGTCGAAAAGCGATTCAAAGCGATTCTTGAAAAAGACCGGCCGCCCGGGTACTTCCGCGCGATCCTCCGGAACCACGTTTTTCAGACACACAAAAAAAAAAGAAATTCGAGCATTCATCATTCGGAGAGCTCTGTCGGCGATACCTAGGCTCAGTTACCAGTGATCTCCTCGCGGTTGTTATTGCCAGACGACGGACGAAATGCGAAAAAACGTCGCGCGAGTCCTTAAAACATCGAACGAAATCGCGTTGTTCTGGATTTTAACCCTTAGAACTCCTCAAAACTGCTGTACCATATGTATCTAATCAATTACTACCCATTTAAGTATTGCATAAGGTATTATATCAATGTCATATCCATAAAATGAATAAATCATGTACAATGTAATTCTTCTAGTTCGGAAGAAATGTTTAATTTCGAAGTTAAAATCCGAATGGTTAAATTTCTCGAGGTTGTGCTGCCACAACTTGAGTGAAACAATGAGATGTAATTAGAAAATTGAGAATGGTTATTCATGGACTTGCGGAGGTGCGTATTCAGTTAAATCCGAGAAGCTTGCGATATTTGATAGAGCACGTCGAAATTAATTTAAGCAGTTGCCCCTCGCCGAGCCAGTGGTGTCTCTTAAGTAGAATAAATTGGTGTCCCGTCAGATGGTAGCTAATTGAATGCATCTGTCACTAGTCGGACGGCTGACAAGTAGAATAGCCCGGTGTTGGTCAGACACTTCGGTTAGTGAAATAGGACTGTCCTCGTGCAAGATATATTCCCGTCTTAGCGGAGGCTCATCGATTATCAGACGATTCTGTTAATAGAATCTTGCAAAACCTCGCGAGTGGATTAGTCTAGCCTGTTGTCAGACAAAACTTTGCGCAGTATAACTTGCCGTATCAAACTTTGAAAGATAATTAATATCGTCGTCCCTCCGTAGTGTCTCTTATCAGGTGGAAGGTAACGATTCTTAAGTAGATTGGGCCAGTGTGTGGTCGAACAGTGGAACTTTGTACATCGCATCAAACTTTGAAGAATCATGGCGTAGCAGTTCCGTTCTTATCTTCCCTCGGTACTGGGGTAACGGTTAGAACCTTTGTAACAATATTTTGTTACAAAGTAGATTAGACCAGTAAACGATCAGACGACGTTACAGTAACTTGGTAAATTGCGTGAAAGTTTGAAGGATCATAATTAATATCGTTGTACCTATCTTCGCCTATTACCAACGCGGAGATGATAATATGTACCACCGAGGACTTTGTAAGTAGATTAAGTCGGTGTATGATCCACCGACATTACAGGCCCGCCAACGTAAATGAAAATAGACTGTGAGGCGCGCTAATTCGTTTCATTGTTCTCATCATCAGCCATCGTTGAAATTCGTAGTGAAGTATTAGCAACTAACGTTACATGCATTTTATTCGCCTGCCCCCTATCAAGTGTAGGACTTTCATAAAAGTAATTTATTATATCTATAGCACAGTCTTCTATTTGTTAACATGCGTTGCCTTGAAGCAGTGAATTTCTGAAGATATTTATTATGTAATAGTGCGAGCACGTTCACAGTTTCGGCGATAAAAATTTGTGAAAATTCCTGAACATAGTTGAAGCGTACAACAACGATACCGCCTTGCTTATTTTTTAAAAAATCCCGAAGTGTACTATGAAGACTGATCAAGACAATTAGAACAGAATTTTCGAAACGAGTCATTCCCGAGGTGTTCCGTGACAGTCTACGAGTATAAAAATTTGCAAAAATTCGCAGGCGTAGTACAATCGGGTGGTAAAAGCCCTGGCAAGTTTCATAGAAGTCCGTGCAGCCGGTTTTTGTCAAAAGAATTTCAGATCGAACGATGACGAAGAAATTAGCGGAGCAGTTCCGCGACAAGTCAGTGCGAAGTTGTACCGCGTCGGTGCGGTATCGCGCGGTAGGTTCTCTGATTAATGTTCGCAATACAGGCGACGATGACAGAGCAGAACCGCTTGAGACGTGAGCGAAGCCAATTCACCGGGAGCCTCTTAATACCGCTATCAGTCAACGGGGTTTTCGGAATCGCGAATTAAAAAGGCCGGATGCGGCTCGATATATTCACCACCCGCAAGGGACTCGCGCGTCCGTGCCCGAAACGGTCCGCGATCAATCTTTTACAATATTTACGCGGGCTCCCTTTAAGTTTTCGATTTATATGCAGCCGGTATATTACTAAGGAATATTGAAAGCGACAGATTTCTCGAGCGACGCGCGTTCTCGGAGCGTAAACGCCGTGGAGAAGAGAACGGGGGAGGAAGGCTGGAGAAAGACAAGAGACGAAGAGGAAAACACGGGGAAAACGGGAAAAATCGACAGGGATCGATCGATCGTGTATCGGTCTGTCGAACATTCTGCGAAAGCCGGGGACACACGATTGATCCGGCTGTCAGCCACTCGAAACGGAAAGCCTGTAACGCCGATAGATCGGTTAAATCTGAAAGCTCTGGTATCGCGTGACGGGAATCACGGTATCTAGGATGTAGGTTTTCCGCGAGCAAACGTTCCGATGAGAGAGGGAGAGAGAGAGAGAGAGAGTCAGAAAAAAAGCCAACCACACCCGTTGTCCCGGCATCATAAGGTACACAGATGGATCACTTTAAACAGACGGGCCCCGGCAATTCATCACGTCACGCGAGACCGAGGATGATGCTCGTTCCCCGATTGATCGCGCCGGATAAATAATTGTGCAACGTAGAACCGCGGAGCCTGACGATACAACGCTGTCTGAGGTGAGAGTTTACTGTCCGCGAGGTTAGCCAGCTGGATAGCTATTGTCGCGGGCAGAAAATCTATTATTTTATTTATTTAATGCTTTAAACCAAGTATGGTTTAAACAAGAAATTCATGTAGTTCTTTTTTTTATTAATGCAATTTGAATCTCAAGGAAGAGTTTAAGTTTGTAATTAATGGGAAGAAATTTATTTTCTCTGTATTTTTCAATTCTTCTAATGTACATATTTACCGTTCTAGAGTTGTTCATGAATTTTGACGAAGCAGTGTCAAGAACAGAATTTATTTGTTCGAGCGTCGAATTACAGAACGGTTAAAATTTCTCGCTCGATCATCAGATTCAAACGATACGAAGCGAATTGGAGAAGCACTAGGAAAATATGCGCGAATGAAGAGCCGGGAGAGTGTGCTCACGGTACACCTCATTGATTTCCAGCTTTTATTTAAGCACGATTCTCGTGGTAAAAACTCATCGAATGCATACAGAGAATCCGCAAAGTAAATGAAGCTTCGCTAAAATTCTGATTCTCCGGCGGCCGGAGCTTTCGGCAAGTGCGAATTCGCACGATCGTGCCAACGAATGTTCACTTTTAGATCATCACTAATCCCTGTTTAACTAATCCCAGCGATAAGGTTTTACGTTGTTTTTGTGGGATTTTTGGGGAACGATATCGACTATCGGGTGTGGCATCGAAGAAGGCACGAAATCGGAAAGGCTTAATATCTCCAGCATCGGAATCAATTTTGCGATGAGGGGGAAGTCGAAGATCAGAGGCGAGGCAGCGTGGAAACCGCGCCATACGGAATCACGGAATCCAATTTAAATAATACTTGGCTTCTTCCTCCCGGTCTGATGTCCTCCTGGGAAACCAGCCGGCTGGATGCGCATCCTTCTTCATCCTGTGCTCGTTCATTGGCCCGAAAGCAGCTTAAAAAATGATCTGTCCGAAGAAATTTCGAGCGAGACCCTCCTCTCGTCACGTCGAATTCAATTTCCCGTCGCGCACAACGTCTGCAGGTCCGTCGGCTCCTCTTTAGTCTGATCCAGCAATATTCTAAGTAACCAGACCGGTTTCGCCTGCTGGAACATTCATTTTCTGTTCTTTGCGTCTCGCTGATCTTTTATCTGACGGTTCGAAGGTGTTTCGGATTGATAAATTGAATTCCCTGTACCGAAAAGACTAACGTTCATTAAAAAACCAAACAAAATCTTCTGACAAATTTAAAACGAATTAGATCTACAATTTTCTCACGACAAAGAATTAATTTTATGTAACACAGACACTTTTTTCTGTCGAGAAAATTGTTCCCAAGTACTTTCAAGTTGGAAACTCGTTTGGAGACCCTTTCGGGTTGTCTGGCGTGGTCCAAGGTCACTCGAACTTGTTTTAAAAGTTCCTGGTAGGTTCACCGTCTACCCACGCTATTTTCCCAGGGCTAGGGTTGGTCGCAATGCAAATTAGCGCGACCGAAAAAATTTCCATATTCACGAAAGAGGTTCGATTAAGTAGGGAGAGCTGGGAGCGTCCCTTAGCCGAAGACACGCGAGCGATTAGTTTCCGCCGCAAAGTGTTCGCCGTCTCTGGGATCCTTTAAAACGGACCGCTTTGTAAAGTATTTCCCCGGTGGATGTTCATTACGCAAATAGGAGTAGTCCATTAAACCACGTGCGCAAATGCACACCGGCATTTTGACATTGCCCTGGATGCACGGCTCCCCATTCATTTATTTACGTAATTATACCTTACATTACGAACATTGTAGTCCGATCATCCGTGTCCTAAATTATGTAGTTAATGTACGTCGTTATAGTGGGATGCTCTGTATAGAATATATGTATACAAAATATCTAGATATAGTAAAATGATTTTCCAAAGACATTCCACTATAGACATCTTTCTATCAGTTTTTAAAAATTAGGACAAAAATTTGTTCTAAAAAATAAAGGACTATTTTAACAAGCCCGTGAACGTTCCTCAGAAGTATAGTCTTTCTTACAGGTTATAATGATTTATTGCGCCGGTCCCAGACGATCTAAATTCGTTGCGTATGAAAGAAGTATTGCATTGTTCCGCAAACGAAACAAAGGAAGTTCCAGGGCCTTTTCCGAGGGAAAGGCGTTGACGGTGGAAATCGCGTTTAATTAGAAGGGAGTTCACGTGCACGGTTTCGGGGTAGAAACGACGTCGAACGAAGAATCCCAGATAGCCGGACACTTTACGATCGAGACTCTGTTTCGGAAGCTTGTTTCACGTCGGCCATATTTCCGACTTCTCTCGTCCCACGGCGTACACCTTTCCCGCTTGATAATTAAACTGAAACACGTCCGTGGACGTGTACGTCACCGTGATGTCGTAATTGTCGCTGCCAGTCTACGGTGTGCCGAGATCTACGCGGTTGTTCCATTGGCTCACCGTGGAAATTGCGTGGAACTCGGAAATGTGAAACTTGTTGACGCTTTTGTAGGTACTCTATAGCAGAAAGTGTATAACAAATGATTTTATATTGAGCTTTCTATAGAGTAGGTTGGTCAGATAGAAACACCATTGTTTTGCACACAATATCAATAAAAATTGTGGGTGGGGCCGCTGGACCATTTTTAGTCTGCTAGACCTCGTAATTTGTGTGTGTAAATAAGTATTGAGCAGTAGGTCAGCAGATCCGTTGAATGAACTTCGAACGCGGCCGCAGCGTGTATAGATTGTTTCGAGCGCGAGATCGTTTTAAGATTCTATAGACACGAAGCGGACCCAGTGAAAGGCCATGAAAAGAAGCCCGTGGAATCAATAGACAACAATGGAACGTCAGCTGTCAGAAGGTGGCAGCCGATAGGGATTCATGAATATTGAATGTAGTTTTAAATAAATTTAATCCAGTATTCATGAGGCATGAATATTCATGCGGCCGTTATTGATGAACGCCGTGTTTTATTGACGCAGTTTGTGTCATTTCCACTGTTTCCGATCAGACGTCCGCGGAATTAATCTCGCCACCGTTCATCCTTCCTCCTCTCTCTTTCTCGAGTGTCCACGGTTAAGCCGCACGGCAACTTACGTTATTACAATTCTTGAATGGTATGAATTCTCGAATATTCCACGGATCTTCCAATAATTTCTGGTTACACAATTCTCCATTGGAATGCCATTGGACATTTGCAGAGAGAGATTAACTTTCTTTGTGAATGTACTAAATAGGTTTGTTAGCTCAGGTTTATCCAGATTGAACCTCCTCTAAATAATAAAAACTTTACGAACAGTGAGAACATCCGTGACGATAACGTCCCCCATAAATGCATATCAGAGACCAATTTCCATGAATTAACGAAGAAAAGCAATCTCGGAGGGACATGAAGATCAAATCTCGGCTGTTGGTCGTCGAAATTCACGGTCCCGAAAACTGACATAAAAACAGCACGGTCCAGCCTGCGAGATCTTGAAGAGCAGTAAACAGTGGAAACTGCGGGGCCTCTGTTGTTTACAGGACTGCTGTCTCCAGGTCTCCCGGTGACTCGAGTGTTCTCGATGAGGGAATGGTTAGGCGAAGGGTAATGAACAAAAGCGGCTGCGCGGGCAAAGTAGGTCAGAACAAATGCCGGCGAACGGAGGTTGTTTCGTTCGTGCAGCTAGCTACCACCGTCACAGCCGTGACTTTCCAACTCGAAGTAAAATTTCTTTGGTGGCCTGTCGGTTCTTTCGTCAGACAAGGGGGCGTGTGTCGAATCGCTGCGGGTGAAAAAATCCCGCTCGATAAACGCGGCCCGAGAGCTCATTGTTCCCTGGAAACGATAACTTATGAGCTTCGCGTGACGCTCAAGTGCCATGGAAATCTCGGTGAAACCGGGGAAGCGCTCGTTGAATCGCATTCTCCAGCCGGTTCCCGCACAAAGAACGCTGGAGAAAGACGGGAAATGACGGACCATCGGGACAGGGAAGAAGAACAAACGAACCTTCGGCGAATCAACCATTATGTCCTCGCGACAATGCCTGGCTGGAATAAACAGCTACCGGGACAATGCAGTGGCTTCGATGATCGCGGAGATCGTTCTCGTCGTCGGATGACCCGACAAGGTACTCGATTAGAGTAGATAGAAGATCCTGAGGAACAGGGACTTTCAGCTCGTTCAACAGTTCAGAATTTTATTAAACTTTTTCTTGCGTAACCAGAGATTTTTTCCTTTTTCTTATTTCATCCTGCAGATTTTGGCGAGAAAATGCCATAAATCCAAGTTTCGATCCTAGGAGATCAGCGGTTTACAAATTACGAGTGTTTAAACTTGAGCGATTGAGCAGCACAAGCTCGCGGTGAAAACCGCTAACTTCAAACACTCATAACTTTTGTACCACTGGTTTCCGAGGATTGAATCTTGGATTTTTGGCATCTTCTCGTCGAAATCTACAGGATTGCATAAGAAAAGTACAGTCCAGAATTTCCATCGAACCCCGACGAATCCGGGCTTGCGGCTCAAAGAAATTCCAGGTAGCAGGAGTTACGGTAGCAGTCGCCCGACATTGCATAAGGCGGTCGGTACGATTGATAGAGGAACTCAGTCCGGCGGACGGGTCGGTCGAAGATGGACAGAGGAAGGGTAGGTCGTGTAACAATGTCAGTCTATCTGGGTTTGTTCTGCCCTACTTGGTCCTTACGGCGGCTTTTGTTCAGCGAGAGCGCCGCGCGCGCGGAGCCCTCTTCGGATCAGATCAGATTACCGGGCACGAGGCGCTTTGGCCGAGGAAATGCGGGTTTCCATTGCACCGAATTGGCGACGTAAGGGGATTGGGGGATACGCGAGACCTATCCGGCAACCCTTTCCAGATGGAAAGCCAGGCTACCAGCTTCTGGCCCGTCCCCTTTCCAGACCCCTCTCTCTCTTTCTCGAATGTCCTTACTCGTTCCCGAAACCGAACACCGAAGAGACCTCCTTCCTCCGTCGTCTTGGTCAAGCCTTGCTCTCCTAACGTCGATGGGATTACCTTCCTATGTACCGGACTGATGCTCCACGAACCCCCTCGGAAAATGAGACGAAAGATCTTCCACCATCCACGTATCTTCTCTCTCTCTGCTTTTTGATCTTTTTCCACTTTGTTTTTGCCAGACATGTTTTAACAGGACAACGAGAAAGGTTTTGTTTACGTTCCCTTTGACTCCCAGCGCGACCTTCGTTCATTGAAACCGGGTTACGGTTAAGTGGCCGCGCAAAGTGGATTAGAAACGACCACCGAACCTCCTCGAGCTGTCTTAATTGTGTTAGGAATTTCGCTCGGCGAACACTCCACCCGAGTAAGTAAGCATCCGATGCGAGGACTTTTGTGTGCACTGTTACGATTGGTATCGTTTCGCTACTCCCGCAGATTTCGAAGATTGTTCGCTGTGGGTTCGTTGCGGCAGAATTCTGATTTTAGGGCTGATTGTACGGTTCGTGAGCATCTCCGAGGAAAATGGTCGGTGCGGTAATGTCTACGGGGTATGTGGAAATTCGTATTACTGAACGACTGAATTTTTTTTTTTCGATATTTGAATCGTGTTAGATGATATATTTATTGATTTGAAAGAGAGTAGGAGTTCATATCTGTTGCGGTTACCTTTAATATATTAGGTCGGAGCATTTAAATTAAGCATTTTAAATAAGTTGCTGAGAAATTAGGAAACAGGTATTGACAGGTTATCTGAAAATTATATCATCGAATAATATTATTTTTATAAATTGATTCAAATGTTTTCTTTAAAATAAGAATCAATGATGAAACGCATTCGTATGTTCGATGATTCTCCAATACCTGCAGCAAGTGGTAGAGTCCCACGTATGGTCAGACGCGCTCGATAAGTAGTTGGGCAAATATACGAGCTACAATATTCTATGAACAGCTATGAAGCAGACACTTGAGTACCGAGTAGAATGGGTCAGTTTATGGTCGGACACCCAATAACCACCGCAAACCTATATTGTCGCAGTTTAAAGTGTTCAGTTTCTCCGATCGTTCGTTCCTTTGAAATCGTTAAAATTTCATCGAACGATATCAAAGAAAATAAAAACAATTGATACGAGAAATAAAAGCGACAAATTATATTCAAGTATTTCTCATTTCCAATATAATAAAATCTCTAATAAAATTCCGTGCGACCAATTCGCAGAATCGTGGAATAAATTAATCTTCCAAATGATCGCCGTAAGTATCAATAAAAAAATACATTGGCCGATACAATGTGGCCGGCAATTGAAATATTTTTTTGTTTTAATTCATAGTTCTCATGTGTCGCATCAACCGCTAGGTTATTAATTGTACAGATTAACAAAAATGTTTCGGAGTTACGGCTGTCGGTGTGAACGGCCTATTTCAGAGTGAAGCTTTTCGTATTTTTATTTTAGTTTTTATTGTATATGAGCATTCTTTCGAAGGGGTGGGAGTTTTTTAGGATGAAAGACTTCACTCACCGGTGACGACCACGTTAATCTTTTTAACCATCGGCGGATGCGTGGTAATTTGGCACTTGTACAGGCCGGAGTCCCTCGGGGACGCGTACCGTATCTGTAATCTCCAATTGCTCGGGTACCTGGAGGATCAAACAGACAGAAAATTTCATTTGCCTGTGATCGACCGCGACGTGCCAGCCCCTGAGAACGAGAGTGATTCGCGTCAAAACGCTCGGAAAATCGAGTCACCTCCATCTTTCTCCGCCCTTACATCGACGTTCACCCCTCGCAGCTTTAGTTTCCGACGGTGAAATCTGATTGATGGACGCATCGATTCCAATCTCGGCGGCTGGCACGTCCGTGTCCGACATTCCCCGCAAATATTTAAAACCCCTCACAGCCTTCTTTCATCAAAAATCGCGATCGTTTGCCTCTTCGTGCATAAAATGTGTAAAACGTATATACGGTATGAAATTCTTCGTGGTATCACATACTATCATGATTTTTAAAAACGTTTGGTTGACCTAATAATTTATAAATTTATTTTGAGATAGAACTTTTCGCAATCTTTTCGATATATCGTCGTTCGGCACTAAATGGGTTAATAGTAATTTTCTAGTCTGACGTGAATAAACGTCTACTGAAGGTTATACATTTTCCTTACCGGAAGTTGAGGCTGATCCTCTGGTCAATACTGTATGTGTTCCTGCCAACGGTGAGCAGCCTGAACGAGTCCTCGCTGTGTTGCTGCAGCCAGGCGACCTTCAACAGTAAATATCCTTCGTTATTGCCCCATGAATCACGGATTCGAAGGTTCGGAAAAACCCCGGGCATTGTGTCGAGGATGAAATAGCGGTTCCGGTGGAAAATTAATAATTTCGCGGCGAGCAATCGAGGTGGCATCGCGTCGTATCCGCGAGCAAATGGCGAGCAGTAATAATTTCTGGTTTCTCCCGTTCACCGAAGGCCAGGCTTATTTTTCTCATTGCGTTTTTTTCCTCTGCCGCCTTCTACCCATCCCCTATTTTCCCATGGGCTGTGTCCGGGGCTCTCGTACGTGTCGAGTGTCGCGATAGAGGGATAAAGACGCCCTCGTAGACATCGACGAGTTTATCAAGCTCTTTGTCTACCCACCAGCCGCGCCACTGCGGCCATCGCGAAAGGGTTTCTCGCAGGAAATACAAGGGCCCCCCCTGTCAAAGCTTTGAGACCAATCATCGACCCGTTCGAATGGATCGTTCGAAGTATCGACGTTACAGTCGCTGGGACAAAGGGGAGATTGATGGTTACACCGATGGATTTAATGGGATACGGCGGACGTAATCAGCAGCTAATTACTATTGATCGACGGGGGACTCACAGTTGGGAATATTTGATACCCACCGCGCTGAACGATCCACTTGAGTTTTTACAAGAGGGCCACTTGAATTTTGAAAAACTGGATTAAAAATGCAGAATAGAAATCTTTTTCAGTCTGTTCCATTTCCGATGGAATCAAGCTTGAATTTCGCTCGGCGACAATGCATGGAACTCGTCAGGTGTGCCTGACTATCACGTTTCAATTCTACTGGTCGCCAAAGCAATTAATAAAACGTGTGAAAATTGACAGAAACGGAAGAGTGACACAAAGAGCATATGTAACGATTTCAAAAAAGCTAACGAGTTCGGGTTGTAAAATACTTTGTCATTGTCTGGCGATCGAAAGAAATAATAAAAATATAGTCAGTAGGAAAAACTGGACCGAGAATGTAGAATAGAAATTTCTTCTTTATCATTCCGCTCCATTTCCGAGCAAATCGAGTTTAAATTCTGGTCGAGAAGACTGAATAGGACCTGGCAGACGTGTCTGACTATCACGCTCCAATTCTACTGATCTGAATGAATTCTCCAATGGTAACGCAATTAGTAAAATGTGTGAAAATTGTCAGAATCGAAAGGGCGTCGAAAAGAAAATGTGAAATAACGTTAAAATCCAACACCATCGAAAAATAGCTGATCGTTGCTTAACATTAAGAGCAGCATTAATGATGTAGAAGATAATTTCTCTCAGTTGACTCCCTCTCCAATAAAATCACGTTTGAATATTAATGGAGTACATTTTTAATTGGCAGTCGTGTCTGACTATAGCGCGCCAATTCTCTCTACTCATTGCTCGCCGCCCCTTTACATAGACCTTTTAATCGCAATTTCCAGCAAAACGGAGCCTCCTATGAAAACTATTCGTCCGCAATTTCTCTTTAATTTTTTATAACGCAGATTCTCCGGAGTATCGTTCAAACTATTGTCAGTGAGCGCGTACATACCGCGGGCTGAACCGCAAAGTGCTCGAGTAATTTTTCAACGATCAGCAATCCGAGCGACGATCAATGCTGCGATGAAAGTGTAAAACGCCGCGTGTATCTCATCGCGGGTGCCATGAATGCCTGCCGGCGATCGTAATGTCTCGTCCGCGGCGTAATCGCGTAACGTATTGTATTTAAAACGGCCGCCGCGGGCCGTTCGCACTCGATTAATTAACAAATCCGGGGGATTCCGCGGGACATTTGCATAAAACGACGCCCGTTTAACGGCGTATAATTCCCCTCGACCCCGGCCGAACGCGAATCGTTTTCGTAACCGTCGCGTAACGGAGCGCCGATGTCGAGAGTATTCGAGCGTATTTGAGTGGCGTCATGTGTCGTTTGATCAATACAATTCCGTGGAAATTAAACAACCACCTGCAATCTCAAGATCGCTTCATAAAATCGCGAAATTGTTTCAAACATTTTTCATTTTATTACTGAACAGTCCAGGGAGAACTAACTTTATATTTGTTACACTGCTTTATTTTGTATCTTGATGAAACATTTATTGAGGTTACAGATGGTTTAATAAATCAGACAAAATATGGCGAATTTATTGTTAAATTTGTCATTGAAAGAGATGGAAGGAGATACAATATTAACTGACAGAAAAAATATTTGCAAATTACCTTGTTTCAATTATTGGTTTCATGGGATTTCAGATATTCGATTGTATTTTCTGCATAAATAATCAGAACGAGCTGAACGTTTTCTGAGACTGAAACAAAAATTAAGATAACATCTTCCAAAGAGTTCTCTTCCCCACAGTTCCAAGCTGATCTCCAAAAACTGTATAGAAAATTCCGCGATCTAATTAATAATTAAGAACCACGAAGCGCTCGGAAGAAACCACAAGCTAGTTCGCCGGAGTTTTTCGATTCCCCGGAGACCCGTATTGTTGTTAATACGTTAGTGGACAGTTTGGTTTGTTCGTCGAGGTGTGCAACAAAAGCGGGAAAGAGCGAGTGGACAGACCTTAAATGAAAAGCCAGAGAACACCGTGGCAACAAAAGACTACTTGTTAGTCAATTTGTCGTGTAATTGAACGAACCTCTCGGTTCTCTAATGTTTACAATTTACCGGGTACCTTTGTCCTTATTCTATCAGCGGAATAGCATACGTTCACGTTCCGTTTCCGTTTCGCGCGTACCGCATAGTGTCCGCGACAAACAGGGGAAGTATAAATATGATGATACCATTCAAATTCCAGATCCACGGTGGAGGGGCCCTTTGTTCCCTACGTCACATATGGAAACGTAATTCCGCGAACTTCGCAAGTCGCGGAAAACGTCAACGCATTGGAAACGCTTCGACGCGTGCCGGGAATTCTGTATCTTCGGTGAGACAATTAGGCTAACGTATCGATCACGTGACGCTGTACAGGGTGTTTCTAGTCCTGTAATAGAATTTTAACTAATGAAAACGTGGTAATTATAAATATATGGTTCGTTTCTAAACATTGATATTTCCATCCACTGCTTGAACACGGTCTACTCATAAGTTGTAGCTATTCGCGCAACACGCGTCATTTCACAGAACGAGTACGGCTCATAAATGTCGTTATCACGGAATAATCGAAAGTTTCCTCGTCCGAGGCCGTCAACGTCCGCGACAGGCTAGTCAAGAAGTTGGCCGGCTGCCTCGTTGTTTCGCGATTAAATTCGCACAGCGCCGTCGCATAAACTCGCTTGATATTCCCGGGGCGTATCGATGCGCACGGACGGCCGCTCCTTTTCGTACTTTGGCACGGCTGCCGTCGGAATCGGTTTCGCATTACGTATTCCGGGGAATATGAATCCATCTGGAATCCCAAGCGACCGACCACTCTCTCTCTCTCCCTCTCTGTCTGTCTCTCCCTCTTCATCGCGGAATTCGATGAAAACCGACGCTGATTTCCGCGCGAAAATTTCCGCGACAGCCGCGACAGACGAATCCCTCGATCGTCCCTCTTTCTACGCCGTTTTCCCTCGAACTGCCCCAATCGATCGCGGAATTGTGATCGATGGGACCACTACTTTGGTGAAATTGATCTTAACGGGTTTAATAGCTTGAGAATAGCACGACGGGATTTTTAAAAAATCTATGTAGCATTTAAAATCTACAGTCTAATAGTCAAGAATGCTATTACAGGTACAATTGATGATTACACATTAAACTGTGATAAGTCTCGAACAAATTTTTTGAAAACTGCGTCACCAAATAATTATCTCCATGTCGAAGAAAAGTCGATAATTGGCCCGACATTTCGAATCGAACATTTGTCATAATTATTCTCGATGAAACGAGATTGGGACTGTATAAACCTTCCCGATGAAAAAAAAATAAATAGAGAGTGATTACTCGAGCTCAATATTAAATGCGTTTCATCGAATCCGCTTTGTGTACGTTCCAAGCAGTTGATTGCTGATATATTCGAGAGCCGCAACGCACTTGATTTTTATCAAATCTGTATCAATCGTGGAATTAACGCGACCGTGTTCCGGACATGTTGAAGCGGTGCTAATGAATTATTATTCCCTTCTGCAAACAAAGAAATGCGTGTATCCAAATGTAAAATTATTTGATGAGGTGAAAATCGCGAACGACGAGTAATTGCAACGTTCGACTCGCTCGCTCGCATCAATATCAATATCAATATCATTGATTGAAGGAAACCGAATATTTCAGTCACCGGGGAACGCAGGAAATCGTAACTTACGATCTCATCCATCATCGTTACATTACACCCCCGCATTTCATGGTGATCGTATTAAAAGGTAGTATTGACGGATGCAGAAATCACGAGGAGTGCAACCATGCCATTTTCTCCGACACTCGTTTGTGTATTGTGTGAATCTCTATTTACAATGGCTAAATGAAAATTTCTGAGTGGTTTACTCAAAACTCTATTTTCTATGAGACCGTTTTAACCCGATTGGTTAATACTGGAAGAGACTAGATAAATTCTTTCGTCTACATCGCGGATGGTGGATCAAACCGAAAACAAGTTCTCACCTGGCGCTTCATCATCGCGAGACCTTTATATATCGTGGAACGCGGGAGATCATAAAAATCTAACAAGACCATTGCAGCCGGTTTTTCATCATGCCACCGTCCATCCTATTTTGCGAGCCGCATCAGACGTCGCCTCGTAAAAGCGCCGGAATAATACACTGAATTCACATGGTCGACAGAGATCGAGATATACGCACGACAAACGATAAAACAACCAAACGAAGAATCCGAGCTTTTTCGAAACGATGCGACCTGAGACGATCGTCGAAATCTAATAATGTCTTCTCGATTTCGCATTTAAAAAAATATTATCTTCCGTTTTATAATTGTGTTTCACTGTTAATTTTACTTTACATTAATATTAGGTTGTGCCAAAAGTTCGTTTCGTTCTCGATTAATGTGCTCAGTGCAAATTCAGAGTAGTTTTTAAGAAAACCAATAGCATGGCTAAGAAAGGGGAAGCTTAAGGAATAATAAAACATCAAAGAACAGAAGATTTTGTTGTTTGTGTATGCTGACGTTATCTGACAATATGGAATGTGCACGTAATGAAAGAAACTTTTAGGACAACCTAATACAACAGGCAAAGTAGTCTTCTAAAACTCGAGAAGAAAAACGTCGAGCAAAAGACCCAGAAGCTCATATCGTGCTACCAACATCAAAAACTCGTTCCCAACAGCAATGAAACATCTTGCTGAAGGGAAACACGAAAAGCGAGAGACAAAAGGTGCAAAAGCGAAAATAGCTGACCTCCTTGTCGCCTAGCATGCCGATCCTGCAATCGAGCAGCATAGTGCTGCCAATCCTTGCGGTGACGTTCGCGTCCTGATCCCCGTCCTCGAAATACGGTCCGAACTTGCCGAAGGCGCTGCCGACGGTGGGCAGCACGAATTTCCTGGCTGGCAGTGTCCTGTGTGTACTGGCCGAGTACAGCTGATCGTTCTCGATCTGTGTTCTGATCGAGGGCTTTATCTCGTAGAACGCTTTGGTGGACTTCCCGGAGCCCAGCAGGTGATTGTTCACCGTCCTCGAGTGCTCCTTCCTGTTCTCCTTCCTGGGCTCCTCGTCCCTCTGACCACTGTCGAATCGATCCTGAAGCACCGAAATTATTTTACCGTTTCCCCTCAAGGGCATCGCTGTGAATTAATTTTTCTGGCCGAGAAATATTCTACTAAATTTACTTAAATGTTCTATTTTTCAATCTAAAAAATAAAAAAAAAATATATAAGTTACAGGCTCTTCTCAATTTTGTTGTTCTTTGTGTTGTTTTTCATATAGTGGGCGGTTCAGAATTGACTCCTACATATTCCGTTTCAAAAATTGGTATCAACGATTCTACAGTCTCTTACCTGGAACTGTTCCTCGGGAGGAGGCACAGGAAACGAAATGGCCCTGATGTCCTCAACATTCCTCTGGTCATTGGGCCTGGGCTCGGTAGGGATTCCCGAGATCCAGGTAACTGTCCCATCGAGAAACTCTCTGTTACGCGTCTCGGGAACAGACTCGACAGCTCCGTCTTCGTCCACTCTTTCCAGAACACCGGGTAAACCCTCGTCGTCCACCTGTGCGTCCTCTAACTCGCTCCTCCAAGAGAGTTGATCCTCCCAGGGGATAAAGGTCGACGCTTCCGCTCTGCTTGGCCCCGTCGACGCCAAATAATCCCTGCCGGTGTCCTGCACCTTGTTTCGCGGGTTGTCCAGCTCATCCGCTCCCGCGGGAACAGCCTCCTCTTCGTCCCACACGTTTCCGGATGAAACAGGACCCGGCAAAGACCCGCTCTCATCCCCCTGAGGCTCTCCGAACGCTATAGCTTCGAGTTCAAGGTCGTTGCGGCTTGCAGAGACCTCATTCGACACGCTGGTTTGCATGAGATCGTTGGCAGTGTCGTTTGAGCGAGCATCCAGGCCTGGGACACTGACCAACGTCCAGTTCAAGGTCCTCAAGTCTTCGTCGACTGGGATCCGTCGATCCTCAGGGTCGACTTGGGCTTGCATCTGATCCATCACTATGCTGCTAGATTCTGCAGCAGAAAGTGGGGCGATTGGTTAAATAAATCATGCTTAGCAGAATTAAGACAGATTAAATAACACAGGTCAAAGATTTATAATCTCGAAGAGTGTCCGTTTATGTAACGAATTTCTTGGAGATCATGAGAGATGGATGCCCGAGAGATCCGGCATCGTAATTTTCCCGTTCCCGACATTTTATTATGATGAATCTTGTAATCTTTTAATTAAAATTCACCTAGCACGCTTGCTATCAAGTCTCTTGGCTCATTTTTATACGCGATATCGCCCGGTGGCGTAACCTCGAAAATCTTCGTTCCACGTGAAAAGTTATAATAGTAATAATAATCCGGTATACTAGTTTCTTAAAACCTAGCCCACTACATTTACGTGAAAGTAAGAATATCATTAAATAAACCGAGCAACATTAACGGCAATATTGATCAATACAGTTCTCACAAATTACTGTCTATCATTCGTCGAACAAGTTTCCTTTCGTTCGCCGCAGAGAATCTGCATAGAATTCCGGTATTAAGCGTAGAATTCTCCGTGCTGGGATCTCAGTTCCGCTCGTCATGCTTCCGGCGGCTCGCAAAATTCCGCCGACACACGCTCGCGCGCTTCAAGATCCGCCCGGTGGATGTTGCAATTCGGCAAGAAGCGCACGGCTCGACGCCTCCTTTCCCGACGCGCACAGCACGCGATTCGACGCTTTTGTTCACGGATCCTCGAGAACCGAGAGTTCTACTGCGAGAATGCTTTCGTGGGATTCTCCGACAGGATCCGCTATCGATGCATCTCTTTTTAGTGCTCATCGAAAAGTGACGTTTTATCATCGCGCGAGAAGCGGCGCTTCTTCTCTCTCACTCTCGTAAACCCGGTGGCTCCGATAACAAGCAGAGAGTAGTATCGTGGCCCTCCGGCGGCCTCCAGCTCTATACTTTTCAGGACTTCCAAGAGAAATACGCGTCATTTGTAATTTTACGTCGAACAGGATCTCTCGGCGATATACAACCCTCTCTTTCTCTCTTCTTTTAGTCTTCGTCTTCGTTTTCTCGCTCTCTCAGTTTCGTTCTTCGCTTCACTCTCTGTTCCCGAGGAAAGTAGGTTGGAGGTATCGACTGGCTCCTTTTTTTCCCTTCGTTCGAACACGTACCGACGATTTGTTCCTCTCGGCTCTATATAATTTATTTCTCTTTTGATCCTGCTCTCTCTGGCCGACGATAGCGTTCGCGCGGCTCCCAAGAATCGCAGTGTTTCGAATTGCCGGTGAAAAGCAGCGAACGAGTGTTTCCCCGGAAATGATAGTATTCCTGAGACGTTATCGACGAGCCAATTCAGCTGAGTGCTCAGACGAGCTGTGTTTCTACTGGCATGAGACCCACTATTCTTCGAACGCCAGTGATACTATTATATTTAATGCATCACTTATTATTTCCAGGGACCAAAATCACTGTTATTCTAAAATTTTCTATGATCAAAATCATTAATAAGAAGTTGATTACTATTGAAATTGAAGATAATGTACACAAAATATGAAGAAAAAAATTCAAAGAACAAAATGATTGAAAAATATCGGTTTTTATACTTTTTGGTTACGAATAACAGTTATTAGTATCCAAAAAATTCAATTCTCCTTGATAACTGTTATCTATGAAGAAAAGCAGTTATCGATGAGAGAAGTTCATTTCGATCGCTCAAAGCAGTTACCAATGACATGAAATTTATTTCGATTGCTCATAACAGTTATCGATGAGAGAAATTATTATATTAATTATTATATAATTAGAAACTATTACAAATTTCCTTCATCAATAACTTTTATGAGCGATCTAAGTGAACTTCTCTCGTTTATAACTGTTATGAGCGATTGAAATAAATTTCTCTCACTGTTATAAGTGATCGAAATGAATTTTTGTCTCAACGATAACATTTACCAACAAGAAAAAAAATTTTCGGTCACTTATAATCCTTATTTGTAACCAATACGATTTTAGTCGATGAAGTACTTGTTAATGTATGACTTTTTTCTTTTTTGTTATAACAGTTATAGTCCCTGATTATTTCATATTTCTGGTTTTGTCGCCAGTGCTCAAATCAGCATCATTTATGCAAAATAAAAATGTTCAGCAGCGATTGTGGGGAACGCGAGTTCAATAAAAATACATTTCATCCCCTAATATTTTTTGACACCTGAAAACAACAGCACCCTAGTTTTAGATTTCTCTAATTTTTCACTGTTTCTTATTTCATACAGCCAATTTCTCCATAAATGCATAAAAATGCAGTATACTGATCAAGACGAGGATATAAAATTCTTTCGAAATTTGACTGAAAAATGTATGGAAACCGAATGAATATGTTCCGTAGTTTTGCGCGACAGGGTGTATCGGCAGCGCGTTCACTCGAGTTTAAAATGAAATTCTCATGGTGGCTGTATTTTTTCGGAGAAGTGGGAGAAGGCCGGCGCGAGTTCTCGGAACAAAGAAATTAGATAGCGCCATTGTCACCGCTCTGGTCGGCGTCTGGAATTTTTCCGGGGGCACAGTAGATATTTCGTTCCGACGGAGCATTCCAGCGCGACCGACTACCGGAAGAATGCAACGAAATTTTAATCCGAGTTATAACTCCACCGGTAAATGGCGCAGAGTTTTGCCAAACGTATGGAAAGAATGCGGAATGAGCCGGGAACACTCCTTCGCGAGCGTTCGCCGATTTATGCGCCACTTTGTATCCATTCTTTCAAACTTTGCTCTCCGACAGTCGCGCGGACGCGTAAATTGTTTAGAATAATTCGGCGACGATTGGCGAATTCCTATTTTCCGTGCTCAATTTTATCGAAATGAAAACATAAATTAGTATTAAATGAAAAATTGTTGACATCAGAAGCATTAAGGAGATTAAGGAGAAAACATACCCCATTAAAACGAAAAAGCAGAAATGCACATACAAAAGCCGCCTTTGACGAATTAATTAGGATGCACAGCTGGAAGAATAATGCCAGAACAAAGTGAAATGATAATCGTTTAAATCAAGCAGAAACTAAACCGAGAGGAGCGAAGTCACCTTATCGGATCAGAAAATTAAGAAGCATCTCTCTCCAGCTAAAAATTACAAGCTCAGGAGGAGTTTGTTATAAATTGCAAAAACGGACGAGCTTCCACCGTCTTGTATCTTTTATGAAACACCGCGGAGCTGCTTGGAAAGTGGAGCAAACATTTTTTCTTGTGGCGGAGCTGAGGAAGGGTTTGATATAAGGGCAGCCCTCAGGCATCGTGGGCGTTATTAGTTTCCCTTTGCGTCAACATTGGCGCGAGGAAGGGCCCTGTTTCATCGAGTCCGACGTCCGAATTGTTCAAACGAAACGCGATTATTTATTCCGCGGCCGACTATCGCCGCGTAAGCGATTTCGTGCTGGCCGTCGATAAATGGTCGAATCGTTTACCGTGCTCGATCGCTCGGTCCAAAAAAGTTGGACCCGTGGAAGTGGCACACGTACACGTTCGCGTAAGCCTATACACACGCGAGCACACACACGGTCACGTAGGAACGAAGAGATCACAGTTCGCCGCTTTTTATGACGCGGCCGACCGGCCGGAAGTAATCTCTGAAATTCGTTTACGCGCAAACAACGCGCATTCCGAAGATCAATCGAGCCCGCGGTCGAAAATCGATGTTCTGTGACGGAGGCGACAGAAATGGCGTGCCAGAAAAAAACGTTTGCTCTGCTGCTCCCATTGTGAACCGTTGCGCCAAGCTCTTTACTACACACCCGATCCGTTTATTCACCCTTTCCGACTACTAGCCATTTTATTTCTCCACTCGCCAACCCCTATCGCTCCTTACTTCTTGCCACCCTTATCGCCATTCCTACTGCTCGGACTCCGCACTTTGTCATCTACTTCTCCCTTTCGTTTCCTCGATTCTTTTGTTTCTGTAATTACTGCATTTTTATCGACTTGGAATTGTTTCTAATGACTCCATAATTTTTCCACCTTCTCTAAATTTTCATCTCAGTGCTTGTCTGACTACACACAGGGCACTACTACTGATGTAACCAAGGTTTCAGATTCGTGTAATTCTTTTGCTTGAAAAATTGCTGCATTTTTATCCACTGTATGAAATTGTTTCCAATGGCTCCACAGCTTTCCTCGGTTGTTGCTCCAGCATTTCATCTGAATTAAGTAACATGGTTAAGCAAAGACAAGGTTCTTGGAAGTCCACCATCTTCGCCGAACTTTAAATCAGAACACAGCTTCTCCAGGCGATGATGCTACCGAGCTCCCGAGATCTGTTCCAGCCGTTTTTAACGTGATAACGATATCCGTTCGCATAAGCAGCTCGCCTGTTTGCCAAATGTCGCGCGAGACACCGGATTCATGCAGAAAGCGTTTGGCCGAAGTATGTCGTATAGAAAATTAATGCTTCCTAGCGTTTACTCTGGCAACGAGCTTCTGGAATTTGGTAAGAAAAATTATAATTGAATGGTCTTCTATTGATAAATTGTCCATTCCATTTTTTAAAACTCCGTTTCTGAGAACACTGTGGCATTTATTCGTCCAGACTGCACATAAAATTCCATATGAAATGAAATGAAAATTTCCAAACAGAAATAAGGATGTAGATATCATATAATGGTTTCCACATTGAGCTTTTATTTGGATACTATGCGAACAAACGTGGGACTCGCCGTATTTTCGTGTGCTTTTCACTCCACAGGAGATCAAAGACCGTTCGATATTGTCTCTCAGAAAGCGCAACCCATCTAAGAAATATTTCCAAACTGAAAAATGCATCCATCGCGCAGGTTCTCTTGTTTCCCCATCGAAATTGAACTTCCTATGCGAAACTTTTAACGCGACGCAATTTCATAATCGCGTAATTCATAGGCGAGTGAAAAAGAAAACATATTTTTTCAGGCAAGCACATGCATAAAGAAAGACCGGAGGAACTCGTCGAAAACGCGTGTTCTCGAGCCGCACTCGCAATCCCCGTAACACAACTTCAGAGATTAAGCCGTAGACAGACGCCCGGGATTGCAAAAACGGCTAGAGAGGAGCGCAGCGAGAGAGAGGAGAGAAAGGGAGAGAGAAGTGGGTGTGGGCTCGCGCAAAAAAGTTCCGCTAATTTTCCGTAATTACAGACCGAAGTAGGGGAGCGCGATCGGTCACGTAACTTCGCTTAATTGTAGAACGCGGCTCATCGATCATAATTTCCCGATCCCGAGGCTGGATTTGCGGGACGTGCCGACTAGCAAATTCTCCGGATTACTTTCGGCGAATACCTTGTTTCGCGAACGGGGCTTGCCGCCTCTGCTCGACGCCGCGGCGCGGCGCTCTCTTTTTTTCTCTCGTCCAACCCACGCGGCTCGGCACCGCCACCTACTTTTTGTTTGCGACGAGAGTTCGCGACGCTCGATGCAATTTTTACACCAAGGGAAAACAAGGGCTGCCGCCTGAACTCCGGAGAAATTTCCGAGGACGTTTAAGACGCTCCAATTCCAAAGAATTACAAATTTTTTATCGCAGAAATGTTCGAAGTAGGATATATTCATAACGATACAGTATTATTTTTAAGGGGCGTATATTGGAATGTTCTTTGGGATGCTCATCTGACCATACTCAAGATGCCACTACTAAATGAATCTATTCAGAGATGTCCAAATAAATGTATGAAGCTGAAAATCAACAAAATAGAGTATTCCTTTTTAGGATTGTATTTTTAAGATGTATTTTTATACAGTAATATTTCTAAGGCATATAGGAATGTTCCTTGGGATGCTTGTCTGAGGATATTCAGAGATGTCTAAAATGTCATTAAAAAATGGTCATTCTCTCATGACAAAATTAATAAAAATTGTGGATGGTCTACGCAAGTTCAGAGTCGAATGAGAAGAAAATGAGGCTGAAATCGTTTTGAAAATCACGAAGAGCTCACCTGACGGTGTGGCAGTGATCATAACGGAGACAATGGCGATGACGCCGAGCGCCGATGCAGTCGGCCGCATTCTCCAGCCGGTCATGTCTCGAGGATCCGCTCGGTCTCAGCCTTCAGGAATCTGCTCCATCTCGTTCATCTTCCCTCTGCGCAGAAACGAGAAATTGCTGCGTTAAAAGCGTTACGATCGCAAGCGATCGTTCTTGTGTCGGGCCCCATTCCCCCAATTTCCAAGCAGAACCCTGTTCCTCGCCGTTGCCAGAACATCGCGTTAGTTGGGGGGTCCTCGTAAAACTAAACCCCCCGCGCAACTTAGTTTTGGCCGTTCACCGAGATTTAAGACTTCGTGCCACAGTTTCGACGATTAAGTTCGCCTGTTCCGGCTCGCGCCAACTTTCCCGTCGATTACTCTCTCGCGAAGATCGCGGCTCGATACGAACGCGCGAGACGTTCGCGGAACCGTGTCGAGATTAATTCCCCGAGATCCACTGCAGTCGGTTTTTACGAGCAATTTTACGTCCCTGGGAGTACGCGATGGGCCAATGATAACGGGAGGATGTTTATTTATTCAGGTGAGAATTTGTTGGAGAGCGTGTAGGGAATTATTGATGACTGTCTGACCTGATAATTAATTTCGGATGAAGTCTTCTGGTCCGTGGAAGAAATCTTTTGATTTCAAATGTACACGGAGACTGACTAAAAATGTGAGAGATCTTGAAATGGGTATTTAACATTCGTTTTACGAAAGTGACTTTTACATCACTTTACAAAAATAACTAGATAGTGCTTCCTGCACGACCAGTTTTAGCCTTCGCGATCTCAATAATCGTGAATTAAAAATAACAGAATCCGTCATTTTACACTGTATTGCAGTCTGCCAGGGAACAACCGGAAGTGTCATCTTCGAGTTCGCAGCAGCTTGTTTGTACGAAACAGTCAATCATGATTTGTCAAGGGTGATCGACAAGCATGCTTAATCATGCGCGAGCCACTTCAGGGAAGAGCAGTCGCTGTAAATACCAGAGTAGCTTCGGCACCAGTGGACAGGTCCTTGTACGACACATCTAACACGATTAAAATACATAAGTTCAATTCATTTCGGTTTCTATGAGAAACATGTGTCGGCACAGCTTAAAATAGACAGATTTCAATAATGAAAAAATTCTCAAAAAATTGCAGAAACATCCTAACCGAACTGTCTGGCCAACGGTTTCACAGTTGAAGAACGCGATAGACGAAGACCGGCGAAGTATCTTGGAGGCTTGGTTCGCATCTAAAAACCTGCTGATTCACCGGGGGTGTGAATCTCGTTCGACCGTGAACCGTTTCTCATGCAAACGGTTGGCTTGTCGCCTGTTCAGCAGTCGGACACCGTGTCCCAGCGGAAGTCGGACGGGGTTGTAAAGCTTTGGTCAGCTTGTCCTGCATCGGAACGCAGGCGTTGGCTTCCACGCGGCTGAGATCGTCAGGACAGTAGTCAGCTGCGAATATTTCGGTCGTCTCTCTGATAAGCTTACCACCCTGGCTCTTCCTCCTTTTCATCTTTCCCCGAAAGCCTTTGAAACCGCCCCCCCCCACCCCACGCCATTGTCCTCGCATTAAGATTCCGGCGGAGTTATCCCGCACACCTTTGCACGATGTTGCTCTCGCGTTCGCCTGGAGACGCAGGGAATTCAAATATTTCCCGCTTTGTTAGGCGGCTTTGACGTGGATATTAGCTTCCGGCGGCCTCGTCCCGGCTGTTTTGATTTTAAAGGATCCCCGCGGCCGCCGCGGAATTTTAAATGAAACTGGGCCAGAGGTAATGCTCCGGTTTTTAAATTCGAACTTGAGAATTTCAGCACACCCACGTGATAGTTAATCGTTGAACACTCGCTGTTTAAACAAACACGTTGAATCGTATCGTAAGCAGGGTTGTGCTAATTTAACTACATCGTAATTGAATTACGTTACTTAATTACATTGTATTTTATATACACGGTATTTGAATAACATTGTAATTGCATCACATAATTCGGATCTTGCACAGAATTCCGAAATCAAATGTAATTGTGTGAAATACAATATAATGTAAATTACTCAATGCGGGTATACTTTAATTGAATTGAATGAGAGGCAAGGGTTACAAATTACATTGTAGTTTAATTGAACGAAGCGATTAAATGTAACGAGTGAAGTAAGTAAATTCTAATTCAGCACAACTCGCGCGGATCGTAAGCTACAGGTCGAAATAATGATTAAAATAATTGTCAGAGAACAAAAGGCCCGTGTAATGGGTCAGCAATTAATTGGCGAGTAAATAAGCACGTACAAAGGTAAGCCCCAAACTATACGTATTCACGCCTAATTTAATCCGACACTGATACCGTGTCTTTTGGTTCGCGAGCGAAACTGGCTTTAATGTTAGCAAAACGCTGGGTAATTTCGCCGGGCAGGACACGCCTTCCGAAAGTTTCAACAATGGCTACGGTTGATATTGCGCGCTTGTAACTTTCGTTTAAGCCGCGGCAAGGGACGATCGAGCGTCGGACGTTTCCCCAAAAAGGACGAAGATCTTGCTGGTCGAGCATCGCGGCGCGGCGGCATTGTGGAAAAATTCCGAACCAGAGTTTTCCCGTGGTTCAATTTGCACGCGGGGCGGCGCGCAGTAACGCGCTCCCTAATTAAACGTGATATTTGAGTTTGTCCTTTGTGCAAAGTTTCGTCTTACCGGCATGAAAGGGGAGACCGAGGCTAAAGAAAACTAATTTCACGCCGCGGGCAGGGATGGCTGGCTTGTATTTATTTTCGGAAGTGTGTTCGGCTCTAATGAATATATGGGGATAGATGGGAGGGTTGAATACGTCGGGGTCGGAGAAAAAAAATTTTTATTTCCCCTCCGAGACACGCGGTTCGTGCGCTTCTATTTTCGGGCGGCGAGTCGTGAAAATCGGCGATAAACTTCAGACTCATTACGCACGTTCTGGTTCGCCCAAATAACACCTACTCATTTTTGAACTTGAAGCAAGCGAATGCTTAATTTTAATTACAATTTTCTAATTTCTTAAAATCAATTTTTTTTTATTGATTCCGAGAGTGGATATTCGAAAAACAATACTAATTGATTAGATATCGATACGCGAAAGTTCAGTTCTTGCTAAAATGTCACTAAACTCTTCGATCCAGCCAACTGTGCGTCGCGACGACGAGCGCCGAGATTAACTCGCAGATGCAAGCCGCTTTTAAGATTGACTTGCCGATTAAGCTTGTTTACCGCGCTCTGGAATATTAACGAGAGACGTCAGCGTTCTCGAAACCCTTCGCCGTATCAGATCTTTTATCTCGAGCGAGAACTCGGTCGAACCGAAGACACTGTCGAGTGTGAACGTCTTCGAGGCTTGAATGTTCGTGTTGGAGATACAAATTGAATGGGATAGATAGAGGGAGAGAGATAAATTTTTCATGGTGGTTATCCCGCACCCTTTAGATCGTCTTAAAATTTGATTTATTCGAACGTACAGCACCATTTCTTTACGTCTCTAATCAAATCTGATTGATGAATGGTTGTCTCATAATGACTGTACCTCGAAGTTGAAATCGTCGGATACCAGATGTCTGACCACAGTTCACCCTCATTCTACTCGTATCTGGTCGTTAGACAACCTGCACTACATTTCTGACCACAGGCTGTTCATATACTAGTTGTCCGGTCACGGACCATTTCTATTCTACTTGGCTGACCAATGATTGTCCGCATTCTACTTGAATTTAGTCGTTGGTATATGTATAGTACTTTCCTGGCCGCAGGGAGCATCCATAACGATTGTCTGATCGTTGGTTGTCCTACATTATCCGACTCAGAGTCACCACTAAAAATTGCTGTACCATTATTTAAAATATTATTTATATTATATTAAACATGTTGGTATCTCTAATCAATTACTAAACATTTAAGTATTGTATCAAATTAAAAATATCATATGCGATGGAATTATTCTAGGTTGGAAGAAATGTTTAATTTTCGAGTTGAAATAGCTCCCAGTGCAAAGGGTTTTATTTGTCCGTCCTTATTCTATTGGTCGATCTATGGCCAATCTACTACTTGCTGTGTCAATATTTTGTTTCTGTACTATTTATTAAACCGTGCGCTACCTACAGAGTATTATACAAGTAGTCACAGCAATGGCGAGGAGCGTGTCTTGTCAAACAGGTAGTGCAGGTCAATAAATGACCAAACAGACGAAACGAGCGAGGTCTGTGGTCAATCCACGGTACTTGTTTGATCACAGACTGTTCCTATATCACCTGCTCGGCCATTGATCGTTCAAATACTGTGACTACAGATCGTCCCCATTCTATTTGCGTCTGGTCATTGATCAATCGGTGCTACTTGTTTGACTAGAGAGTGCCCATAGACCGCTACTCTCGCTGTAAACCAGCACATACTACTCGACACCAAACTAAAATTGCCTGTTATATACATAGTCATAAAAATAAAAAATAATTGAATTCGTGTGATTTTTATTATAACATATTGCTCGAAGAAAGATATCTGTAGAAATATTTAATTATTACTCGCCTGAACTGTTGAACAAGTCAGATTATTTTTCTTGTACAGAATGATCTACAAAATTGTGAGTTTCCGATCGTATTCTCGAGACGAGCCCAGCAAACGGAGCATAATAAAGTACGATCGCTGGAAATCAGAGTTCCCAGGGACACTGACGATCGACGGGGACTTGGGAGCGAATAGTACCGAGGCTGATGGAAGTTCGCGTTCGCAAAGTTGTCGGCTGATCCACCGGGGAGCCGTTTCTAAGCTGATCCGCGGCGCGGCAGGTGAAAACACGGCCCCGGTGATCGACGTCGGTTTCCCAGTCACGTGTAACGTTAACGACCAATCGACGGTCGTCTACGGATTAATAAACGGGCCGTTCGGAACGCGATCAACGACGGTAAACGGGCACATCGGTCGCGTTAATTGCCGGCGTTTTCTTCGAGCGACGCACAGTGGCCGTCTCTATAAAATAGGAACATTAATTGAAAACTATCATGGAATATATCTTCATACAGCACTTTTCGATTTCTGGCTCACTGTGCGTTTATCGGATTTCGCAGGGTTCCGACGATCGGGAGAGTTATAGGTTCAGACACTTCGGATTAATATGTGCAGCGGGTCCCGTGTTACACAATAGTTCCGAATTGGGCAGGCCCCTAGCCGCGCTTCCGTCTCTGCCACCACCAATTACAGAAGCTCTACAGGAAACTTAGGCATCGGCGTACAACGGTGCTCACCGTGCTACCGGTCTATAACTTCGATAATGACGTTTCGCCCTCGTCGCTAAGCATTAGCGAAGTTCCCGGGCGGAGGGCGAATTTTTTCGACCGGCACCGCTGATACTTCTTCTTACAGACGGAGTTATTTCACTAATAGCTTTCGGGAGCTTCCTCTCCGACCAGTTACGGCCGATCGGGAATTAGAAACCTCGAGAAACCTGTTCGTACTATTTCTCTCAAATACTTCTTGTCATCGTGTTGTATGAGTAGGCAGCGGATCTTCATGCAAAATAAAAATTTTGTGCCTGAAGTGACTGTACAATCTGGACTGAAACAGGAGTTTGTTTTCATTATTAACGTGTTCAATAGGTTGAAAAGAAAATAATAGTATTTCCAAACATAAAGAAAGGTGTCGACCACACTAGCAAATACTTATTTTGCATTAAAGTCGTTATTTCAGTGAATAAAAGTGGAGTGCCAGTAAACGAAGATTAAATTTTGCTTATGTTTTTACTATTTTAAATTACATCTAGATGAAGATAGAATACGTAAGATTCGCTGTCTATATATTAGAGACGCGGTCCGCGGTTTAATATTAACTTGAAGCAAGCGAATGCTCACACAACTTCTTTGACTAGCGTCACGATTACAATGCGTGGATATCTCCAGTCCTCGATGGAAGTTTCGTCATCCGACAACCGCCGATTGCACGGTCGAGGCGCATCGCATGAATATGGCGGAGAAGTTTCTATCGTCGAACTTCTCCTCAGGAAAGGGAAACGAAAGAACTCAAAGTTTCTCACGTGCGTGCTTTATGGTGGATATCGGGGGGGCATTCAAGTGCCTCTGGGTTCCTTTTTGTCGGGCGAATAACGACAGGCCGCCTTTATCCTCTCTTTCTCTTTTTGGTCCTCCTCCGGCCACCCACACCTTTTCTCTACCTTTTATTCCCGCGGAGCGAAGTGTCTTATAAACTTTCCGCCTCCGAGGCCCGGTGAAGTTATTCCCGTCAAATATACGGGGGGCCCTGGATCCGGGGACGCGACTGGAAAATTTACAGGTGCATTTTACGGTTCAATAGCGGCGGCAAACGCAGCTGTCGGGGCTCTTCGTTTCGCGAATCTTTGTTTACGGCGTCGGGAATCAGCTTCCGCCCGGAGGCTCGTAACCGTTCGCGGCTATAAAGAAGACAGCAGTTTTAAGAAACAAAGAAATACTGAGACACGACAGCCCGATGTTTAAACTACTGACCGGAGCTTTTAATTTTTTAATTGGTGCTATTTGAGACATGGACGTTATTAGAATCGTTTGGAAACCAGCTTTATCATAAAAATTTCGATGGGAATGCATTTCGATCGATTTTAACACTGGATTTATGGAGCACCACTGTATAAAACTAACGAGAATGTGTCTCTCTTAAATTTCTAGAATTTTTTAAAGAATACACCCAAAGCATTAAATTTGTTGAAGTATCCTTCGTGGACGGAACACTCTTCGAAACATTTTCCAACTTATTTTTGCGTATTCTCCATCATTAAGCACAGTCGCCGCGCATCTGTAACCAAATTGGACCAGATTCGGCAAGAACGTTTCGCAAGTAAGAAGCGAACAAAGGCCAAATCCGTGCCAAAACAGCTTTATCCTGGATCGGGAAAATTTCAAGAATACCCGCAAAGCACGATACACCTAACCCAAAAATTTCTTGGCACTGTTTCCGGCACCCTATTCTTCGCATAAAGAAGTCGCAAAGTTTCCGAGGCATTAAGGGTGCAAAGTTTATAGTTCGACCGAGTGATTTCGCGACTTCGAAGTCGATGTTGCTGAATTCGCTTCGGTTACTCGCAGCCGAAACATTCTTTTCGAATTCTATGTTTGGCGGTATACTGTGCGAGAAAATTCGTAAAATAATGTTTCTAAAAACATCCTGATTTTCATTCTAGGAATGACATCCTAATTTTTATGTAATCATGTATTCTCATTTATTACACAGAATGTCGTTCACGTCCAGTTGGAAAATAAGTATGACAAACGTTTGATTTTCCTTCAGAAACAGCAGATAAATGGACAGGAGGAACCAACGTCCTACAGGATATTGGACACTATATCTGTCCAACATGAAATATTCCCGCAGAAAGTGAAACGCAAAAGTAGACACACCGGTTCTGCCGTGAGGTTACAAATTTTTCTAGAATCGCAACACCGTATATTTTCTCTTTGCGCGACAGAGCATGTTACAAATTTGATTGCCTTCTGGAAAGTTCTTGGAAAAGGAATTCAATTTTTCCAACCGCGCTGCATATGAATTAATTTTCAACAGTACAAGAATTAGTTCGGGAAACTCGTATTCCCTTATTGAGAAGGGCCAATTTTGATTTTGCTCCAGTTTGTCGCAACTGGGGTAGAAAATTAATATTTAATGGCAGCACGTTTCCCAATCCGTTGAAACAGTCTCCGATTGCAAAGTGCAGAAAATATCCCGCTCACGATGCACTTAATTGCAAGTCGTAATGACTCCAACAATTCCGCTGGCACCGAGTAGCTTGAATAAAATATGCAACGCGAGAGCAAGCAAATTTTCGACTATTTTCTGTCGCAAGAATGTTCGAAGCAGCTTCAGAAATCTGGGTCAAAGTTGAGGAATGTGGTGTTCGACGTGTAACGAGCTGATAATAGCAAACAAGAAGGCTTGTAGCTATCTTGGCGGGTTTGTTACATGGCTCCTGGGATCAATTCCCTACTATAAGAGACGCTGGCCTGAACATTATTGTAGCAAGCACATCCGGCCGCGTGTCAGCCGAGACATTTTATTTCCCTTCCGTTGATGAATAATGCATAACGCGATGTATCGTCTTTTTCTGGTGCATCAAATGCCGGATACGCGGATCGAAGATTTTTAATCTCGAGAAACGTCGCGTCGCGTCGTGTCCCCGATGTCTAAGGAGAACATCGTTGAAATAATCCATCGGCTTCTCTGTCATGTTAAGACGAATGAACTCGGATATTTCCAGGAATTATTAGGAGGAAGAACTCTCCTCTCTCATAATAAAATATATTCTCCCGTCTTCCGAACGATGTTTCAACTTAACAAGCAGAAATATGGGTATTTGCAGGGATATATCCTTATAGAAAATGTTCTCCGAAACTCGGTTGAGGAGTTATTAACGAAAAACACGGACCAATCAGGCGAAAGGTCACGTTCAGCGGAACGCTGGTATTGGACGAGCCGGAATCTGTTAACGGTAGCCGCGCTCTGATTGGTCCGAGTTTTTCGTTAGTAACTCCTGAACGAAGCCACGGAGAACATTTTCGAAAAGGGAAAAATTACTTCAAATAGCGTCAGGAATCACTACTTTCAAGGGAGTACATCATTTTTGGACACCCTGCATATGGAAGGCAATCGAGATAGAAGGTCAAAGATTTTTCTCGTACCGCTCTCTTCTGATATGTAAACGTTTGGATTTACGGATCGTGACAAAGTGCTCCGCTAGGATAACAGTCCATCGCGAGCCGTCAGGAAAAAAACAATTTCTACGTTTATTCCAGGATGGATTGTAGGTACGCGTGGGTGATTGCGGTACGTGAAAACTGTCTCGTTTTTTGTTGGAACATTGTTTGTGTGGCTTGAAATCGTTCGCGATGCGGAGATTGAAGTTTGACAGGCTGCTGCAACTACGAAACTTCAATTATTTTGGATGGGGAAATATGGCCTGTTATTGTTCATTAGTCTACGAGCTGGGAAAAACAAATTGGATCGTGATTGTTTTTCGCCGATACGTGGCTAACGGTTTTAAATAACCACAGTACACGTAAATCATACACATTGCTACTAGGATAATTTTTAAACACATTCAGAATTTTTAAACACGTCACAGAATAAAATCAAATTTCTTCTTCTAATTATATTTCAATGAACTGGGAAGAATGTGACAACATTCTTAAATTCTTGATATGTTTTCATAGTTCGTTATTTCAATTATACATTTTTGTAATAACCACCTCGTCTTTTGAACAGCTCGACGAGCACTGTCAAAATGACGGATAGAATACTTCAGAAATCGTAAGAATCGCGGGAAGAAGGATCCGATGAAGATGCATATTCCTGCCGATTACTCGAGCCAGAACAGAAGAAGGATCGATGAACATTCCCAGCCGAAGATGGGACGAACGAGAGAGGAAACAAGAGCGGACAAGAACCGAAATGAAGTTCTTAATTAAACAGGCCTGGCCAGCAGCTCTTCCCTTCGGTGTCGTCATTGCGAGGGTGGACGAGAGCCGGCAAGAAGACAAGAGCTTGACTAAATTCGAGCGGCGGAAGGATCTAATTTCGTCTGAGCCGGTCGTGCACGTGTAACCGTTTCCGCAGACGTGTCCTGCGAAGGCTAATAAATATATTGCGGCCGGTCGCGCACGTGAAACTGCCTTTTTCCCCTCTCGTTAATGGGGGTCGCAGAACCGTCTCCTTTGAAGCACGCTTGAACTCCTCTCTCGACCGAGCTTGCCATTAAATCTGCCACCTTGAACTTCCTCTACCTCAGATCCTTTAGTTTATTAATTGTGCCGGTGATATAAAAATGCTATAACTCGAAAATACATCTTTTTACTTATATTATGTATCGTTTCGATTGATTTTATTAACAATCGCATAGAAAAATGCAGGTGGTTTTTACAGTACCTAACTGGTAATCTTTTGTGAGAAAAAAATATTGCTACGTGACCCAAAATTCTTGGTCCTTCTAGTACATCCACAGCAGAATCCTGCACCGAAACGAGTTCTGTGCAGCGTCCATTAAATTAAGGAAGAATGTAGATCGGACAGGGAACGAGGGGACGAAACGCGTGGCGAGTGGTCGTTCGAGTGCGAGTTGCGAAATATCGGACGATTTATCGCGGCTTTTTAGAGCCGTAGCCCGTAATGTGCCACTTAGCAGGTAGCAATACTAGTTTAGCTGTTCCCTCCCGGAGGGTGACTGTTCGCGACAATATTTTTCTCCGCGCGAACGTAAAAGCGGTGGCAAATTGCATGAGCGAACGCTGCAGCGGGGTGGGGGTGAGCCTTTTATGGGTGCCGGTTTCTCGAAGGCGCGCTAGCTGTAGAATTTATCGCTTTTTGCCCTATAAAATAGTATCGACGATTGCCGACATAAACGCGGGAATCACGCGCACAGTCGTCGTCGTCGACGACGTTTCCGCGTGGGCGGACGAGCGGAATTTAGACGGTTATTAGAAGTCACGGTGTTGAATTTCTTATTTACCATATTTTCATGATTAAATTAATAGAAATGGGTCGGTTCTTCTTCCTCCAGCCGAAATACTCGAATGTACAGTTTAGTATAAAGAGTTTCTCACCTCTGGAATGACTATGCTCCTTACAAACCTGCCGACTTCAGGGGAAACGCGAGTCTCGGAAGAATTTCATTTCGCAAGGCTCGGGGTATCGCGTTAACGAGACACCTGCGCGGAAAGAACTTTTTATCGAGCTGGAATGACGGTGTTTCGCGTGTCGAACAGTTGTCCGGGGGACGTCTGCGAAATATCGAGTGGACTCGCGAGATTTACTGGTTGACACGTCACGTTTTACTCCGGGATTTAATTCGCCTTCGGTTTTATGTTCGGTGCACGAGCAGAAGTTTATTCAGCGGGTTGATACCCGGCCGAAGAATTATCTGCGAACTTCGCCGAGCGTAGTGTACATTGTAGAGGATGTCGTTAAACGTAGCAGCAAGAACTGCTGGAAATCTCACGGTTGACACTTCGTGATAAGCCCCGGAAATAAAGGGCGCTCTATACATCCTGCAGGGAACGGCCGGACATTTTCGAACGGGCTCGAGATATCGTATTTACTTATTTATTTATAAGACTGCTGCTGTTGGCGTCGCTGTCTCCTGTCCTATCTAAACGACTCCTTTAGTTGTGCAAACGTCTGCAGTCTGTTGAGCAATGCGTATACAGGTTCTGGCTCGAAGAATATTTTTGTTCTAAAATTGATTTCAACTTGTCTTTATTTCTTTTACAATTTCAAATCGTGATAACCCGGAATGTGTTCCGAACACCAAAAAGATTCTCGCGGGAGAAATTAAAAATTGACTCATACATTAGTTCAAGAGATTTGGACTTGACTAATTTTAATTAAGGAATCGGATGGTCTCATTAACTAGTGTTAGCTACCGGAAAGTTTCAGCGTGCTCCGTGACATTTTTAAATGAGTTCCAGCTATTTCGTAGAAACGGCCCACCGCGCGACGGGCGTTCATTCCGTGTCCGTGCATGCGTGATCGAAACGAAACCGCATCGGAACGATGAGACGGGAAGCGTGTGCTTAATACGGCAAACCGTTGGATCCCCACTTTTACGAGGGCCACTCGGACGTTTACGGTCGTCGCATAAACTGCGCTTTTGTGAACTAGAACGACGCGATACGAGAAGTTGATGCACTTAAACGCGGCGGCGTGCCTCGCCCCGGCGCGGCGTTTAGAACTTGCCTGATAACGTGCACCGTAACCCTTCTGTAATTTCCGTCCTTCGCGGCTTATCGGTTATTTAGGGCCACCGACGACGGCGATGACTGCCCGCCGCGAAAGGACGCAACTCGCGAATTTTCTCTTGATTCTGGCAGTCCCCATTTTGCGCCTGGGATCGACGTCTGTCCCTCGTGGGACCCACTGTCGCCCTCCACGAGGGATTTATCCGCGACGGAAGTGGAATTCGACGCTCGAACTGTTTTCAGGCGAGTTTATTCGAAGTCGGGAACAATAGGACGATTTATGTGCCACGCTGAATAGACGGACCGGGGGTTATTGACATAGACTACTGGCTCGTTGCGGACGATATTATTGATACGTACCACTGAACCGCACCCTGTTATCGTGTTCCACGGGTCTATAATAAAATGCAAACACGTCGCATCGGTAAACAACTGTCCCCCCCGTTATTCGACGTTTTCTATTACTCGTTATCGGCCGAAAGTCGCGCGTCGATACTTTGACTACTGTAATGAGGGAAGAATTGATTAAGTACGTATATTCAGAATGGACTACTGTAATGTGAGAAGAATTTATTATAAGAATTGGCTACTGTAATGTGGATAATTCTTTTACACCTAACACATTTCACCCGCACCCTTAGTGTGCCACAAAATTTTCGAAGAGTGACGAATTTTCAACTTGAGAAATTTATTATGCTCGAAGTGCAATGGTTGGATGCACCGAAAGGGTTAAGAAAAGAAGGGTTCCCGGTCAGAATTTGTAGCCGAGGGCGTACATATCGGCGGACGAAAGTGCGCAACCCCATATTATCGCTCATCTCCGCATTAATGGCCAGATTCCGGCAAAGTTCTCGGGCCGTCATTAGTTAGACCCACGCTCCTCCGCCCTAAATCATGATAATTATCGGAACGGAATTACGGAAGTTAACTGTTCCGCCGCCACCGAGCGAAAAGTTGACTAATCAAATAAATAGGGTCGGGGGTTGCCAGACACTCCGTGCCCTTCGTCTCGAGCTTTCTCTCGCGGAAAGTTTCCGGGGAAACTTTGACCGGCGGAAAAATCGAAATCCGTTCTTTCGAACTTCCTTTTGTCAAAGACCGCGAAAACGCGGGGCTCTCTCTGGGTAAAGAACTCTGACTTGGGAAGAGAGAAAGAGAGAGAGAGAGAGATGAAGCTCTTAGCTCGAGCGGACTGATTCAATTTGCTAGTTCGCGAGAGGATCTTACCCTTTTCTTGTTCAAAGCGGAACAAACGTTGGCTCGGGTTCCCGGCGCTGTTAATTCGAAAATTCCGACCTCATCCGTCCTGGTTATCCTAATTGTAAGTGTATATTGCGTCGCGAAATTAGAGAACCTTTTCTTTATTCCATTACGCCGAAGAAGAAAGACTGTAGTCGAGACCTTTTAGCAGATAACCTGCTGCTCGTCGCTATTAGCTTCCCGATAACTTGGCTACTTAAAACGAAGTGTAAGTGCCAGCCTAATCGACTCACGACATTTACACTGCCGTCCAAAATCGATTTTACCGACGCTGATCACGCGACGGAGGAGTTTCATGATACAAAGGAGTTCGAAACTTCTTTCCCGAAGTATAACATTATATTTTCCTTTCTTATGAGCTCTTTTTGGCCTAATTTCTTCGGTTAGGAGCGTTTGGGTGGCGGAGGGTGCACAATGGATCAGCGGGCTTGCTAAATTAAGCGCTAAACTCCGTTTCCCCATGGATCGGGTGTACTCGGGGGCCGTAGCCACGAATTTCTATTTCCCCGATTTTTTTCTCCTTCTTTTTTCTGTTAGCCTCTTCCTTCTCTCTTTCTCTCATCTCCGGCCGGACGACCCGCGTTTACCATTAGTGAGGGTCGGATGCTCGTGATGCAGAAGTGGAATGCAGATGAGGTCGCGGCTAGCCCCGGAGAGCAGGGAAAATGGGGGAAAATAAAAAGCAGAGGGTGAGAGGGGGACACGAGGGAAGAGGTTGGAGATGGGATAGGGGAGAGAGGGGAGGCGGTGGAGCGAAAAGAAATGGAACGAAAGTCGCGGAGCATTTTTGAGCGAAAGCGGCGCGGCGAGGAGCGGGCCAGGAATGCATCGCTGCCTCGAGGGACTGCAATCTCCCCGCGTGCAACGCCTGACGGTCACCGGTGAAAATGACAAGGCGACCCGGGCAGTCCCGCGCGAATGGGAGATCGTCTGTAACAGGGAGTGTGCTCGCCGGGACCTTTCCTAAGAATTGTCTGTTCGCACCTGAAAGTGTTTTACGCCGCTGAGTATCGAGCCTGCATAGGGAATGCATGCTGCAACATCGTCTACACGCAGATGATACATGCTGGAGGCTGCTCTTTGAACTCCGTGCATTTTTTGTTGTCGTTTTCGTGACGAAATTTGCACCGAATTGCCAACGCGAATCACACTGTATGTAACAGATAGACTGCTGATCTTTTATGCAAAATAAAAGTGTTCTTCGTGAGTAAATTTGTTCAGATTGAAAATAAGTTTTCACTGTTTTAAATTACAGCCACAAAGTTCGAGTCATAAATGCATAAAATCCGCAGTCTAGTTACACACGCAGCATACTTCGTTAATTGGAAATGTCAAGCAGGGGTGGATGAAATATTATTCTTGGATGAATTTAAGACGATAATCCCGAATAACAATGCGAGAATTTGTGTATTGCGCAAGAAACGTTCGTATTCAATGCAACATGTAATTCGTAGGTCGTGCTCGCCGCGAATTACGTGACTGCATTTCATTTCCCGTGCACAATGGCCGAGATTTACGCGGATGCATTTTCGCAGAGGTTGCGCGCGGGCGCGCGTGCACGTCCCGGCAGCGTAAGTATGTGGCTGGGTGATGCGGTAATTAAGAGTAACGCCCGGGGAAAAAATAAACAAGCTTCGCCGTCTCCTTTGTGCTCGGCCGACGCCATCAAGAATTCACAACGCTCTGCGCAAGCAGGAGCTGGAGGGAACACGGCTGGTGCAACGCATTCCATCGATTAATGCACTCACGAGATTGCGATACTCGGCCCTTATTATCCGTGATGGGTCGACCACCTGGTACGAACGGAAGAAAAATGGAGATTGATTGGGTATCGATTGAATCGCGATCGCCTTAAACGTCTTACATGCTCGCCACGGTGTGCTGCCGCAGCGTAATTAGGCGGATATATCGGCGCGCAAATGCTTGGGAACACGTTCGACGGCGAAACGTTATCGGTAAACTTCGATAAATTAACACGTCACCCGTCAATCGCATGCTGGTGACGAAATTCGTCGCCTTTATTTAAAAATGGATTTTCCCCTTAATATTTCATGGCTGCTTGAAGCGAATTTTTTTTCGAATTTGTGAACTTGAAAGAGAATTTAAAAAATAATTATTAGACACACACACATACACAGCGGATTTTATGCATTTATGACAAAGATAAGTAGGTGTAATTTATTAGAGTGAAAACATTATTTTTAACGTATTAAACATATGGAAGAATATTTTCATTTTGCATAAACATCCGCTGTCTAATAGTTATACTACTTCAATATTCATAGAACCTGACAGCGTAAAATCCGCAGTCTAGTTTTAGAAAATGTAGAAAATTTTTTTATTAGATATATAAGCATTTTAGGGGAGATATAAACCGGTAAACTTGACAGACTTGGCGACGCCGTTTTCTCTCTGTAAAAGAATTGATTTTCGGGCTGACCAGGCCAAATCCGACCCACATGGTGATTGAAATGAACCAGAAGTTGGATTGGATCGCTTTCCCGGATGGATCGCCCGCGGACCTCACGGTCCGACGGTTTCCATGAAAATTGGGGGTCAACGAAAACCGCTTCGCGCGTTGTATTCCCGTGGAAATGAAACATAAACGTGCCGGCCGAGTTAATCGCGGTGTTTCGGTGACGGTAACGCGGTGCTCGAATTGCGGAGGCTTTGTTGCCACGGTTCACGCACGGTTAATGTTTGCTGACCAATGGAGTGCGATACGGGCTTAATCGCCGCCGGCACTATACACGTTCGGCAAACTATTCAGCCTAAGATACGGCCTCCAATGCTGTCACGTTTCAAATTCGGCCGCGAATATTGTCACATTTGAAAAAACGCCATTCTCGTCGGGGAGCCGACGGCATTTGGTTTCAATTTGGATGGAAAAATACTTTTACCTTTCTGATCAAAATAAAAAAAGATCCACGTGAATCGGACAAATAGTTCCTGAGATAAAAATTCGGCGACGAGACCAAAACGCTATTTCGTTTTAATTTCCGAGAGTACGAGACGAATTTTATCACGGAGCCTTGTGCTTGGCCCGGTTTGCTTTTCCCCGTTTCGCAAGCCCATCTTCCGCGAATCTCGCCCACCGAGAATATAGTCGCGCAACTGTTGGCGATTCTTTTCATCCGGGGCGTGGAAGTTTTCGCGACGGAGACGTCTCTATCCGGGAGTCGTCCGGCGCTCGCACAAAAGCGGACAATGTTCGGTGAACAAAGGTGCCAGACTGACCTTCTTCCCCGGAGAGATTCGCAGCCGGCTGCAAATTGAATTCGCAACGACAATGCGTCGCGCCGAATTACAGGTTTGAATTTCGCGGTCCGCTTGAACCGATCGCCTTGCGGGGCTTTCGAGACGTTACTACAGTCGTTCAATGGGGAATTGAGGTGAATGTGCAGAAATTACGATACCTCATCCCAACTTACCATGTATCTGGTGATTGATTTTTACAATTGATGTGGACAGTTTTAGTTTTGCATAAATATCCGCGATCCATTAAAAAGTACACAGTTTTCCCGATCCGGTAAAATGTGAATTCCATTGGCGGCATCGCTGAATGTTGATGAGAATGAGTGTAATGGATGGAGAACGTGAAACGTGCAGAGACACAAGGAAAAAGTCAGAGGAATATGATGTTCGTTGTAATCACTATACCGCGAATCATTTTGGAAAATGAAACAGCATTTCTAGTGATACTAATTTTAGTGATACAATAATGTATCAGTATTTTATAATTATATGTCTAATTTAGGACAATGGTGTAAAGGATTAAGGATAATAGTAGGATCCAGGATTAAAAATGTGCGAGGCAAAGCTGCTCTAATAATGCCGAGTTTCATTTGCAAATGTTCTGAACTCAAACGAACCAGCGAATTCGCAAACGACCCCGCGAGCAGGAAGCGCGGCCGTATTTCGCGTTAATTTTACGTCGATTCCGGTCGCTACAGCTTCTCGCAGGGACAAAGCTGAAACGGTCGTCCGTAGGTCGCAGGATCATCCCTTTCCGGAGAAACAACGGCAGTTTTGAAGACGGGAACTAAGAACACCACGTTTCCGCCCGAAGCTACGGTTGCATCCTTTCCCGGAGGTTCGTTTTCGAAGGGGAAACTGCCGAAAGTTTTTGCACGAGTTGCCAGATGAAATCCAAAATTCTTGCGTGTCCTGTTACAAAGTTTGCGATGTTGCGGAGCTGCGAACGCGTTCGCCGCTGTCGAATAATAGAATTAAAAATTTGCTGCCGCATGTTAGATTGGTGGCGAACAATTCTTTTATTATTATTACAACAAAACTTACGAAATATTGCTGATTAATTAATTTCATTTTCTTTAGATGAAATTCAAAATGTTGAATTATTGTTAGAAAGATATAATACATAATTGTGAATCGATATTGTAAAGATAGAGAATTTTGAGGCTACCGAATTGAAAAACGGCGTTGCAGAGCTTCAGAATTGTAGAATTATAAGTGAATGGTTCCAGTCTCAATTTCTTCGGGAAGGTTTCCCCAGAAGCCGAGATGGCTCGCTTAGAAATCGTACCATCCGCGAATCGAAGTCCGCGATCGAACAGCTCTGTATTGCACTTCTCGCAGTTCGACTGTCAATTATGAGCAGATACGAAACTTTCGCTTGGATAGATCCCGAGGTACCATTGTCCGAGGGAGCTTCATTCTACGAAGTCTCGATAACGGTACGGAGAAAGAACGAGAGACTCGTGACGGCTTCATCCAACAAATTAGATTTCTCTCTCGTTCGTGCGCCGCGTCGTTCGCAATTCTTACATTCGATTTATCCGGCACTTCTACATTGTACAGGCTGTTTCACAAACCAAGTACTTATCTCTACAAAATTACTCACAACAGAATTTCGATTAGAAATTAAACATCGTCGTTCCAAATTCATTGAATGCGTTCCCACAATTTCATACCGGCAATTTATTATGACTGTTCTAGCACGTCAATATGGAAACTAATCAAGCATGTGCTCGACGATGGTGGTGTTAAACCTGTCAATTTATTCTCGGGTATTACTATGATAAACAGTTAATACGATCAAATAGAATTAGATTAACCCCTTGCCCTACGATTTATTTTACGATTTCAGTGATTAAAACTTTTTCGTAATTCTTAATTTCCTAGAGAAGGGGAAAAACTTTATATCTATTGTACGCCTATATGTTCTCCAGCAGCTGTACATTAACAAAGCCAAAATAAAATATTATTTCGATTTAAAGGAAATTAATATTTATTAGACTCTGCTTAGAAACTTCATCACGAGGCTGACTCGATATTGTAAGGCAAAGGTTTAACGAGTCAATTTGTCTTGGGATTAAATATTTTTTCATCAAGTAAATGCATAAGATCCTGTTCCGATTTTCTCGGAACTTTGAATGTTCGTCACTGACAGCATTGAAGCAGATCGAGCCGCGCGGCATTGTCATTTCCAGGATTGCGGCACAGGTAGTTACAGCTGGGTAACAAGCGTAATTCTCTTGTTGGCCGCGTTGTTGTATTAATTGTAACATATTATTCCATCAGTTTGCAGCAGTTGATGCCGCCGAATTCATAATTGCATTAAGAAACTATAATTGGACCGCCAGAGCACCGCGCTATCGGTTTACCGCCGGTTTGCCGGCAAGTTTACATTTCGCGGTATCGGTGTGTAATTTCTATCTACGGGTAACGCGAGAGCTAAATTCGAACGACGCGTGCAACACCATCAACAACAACAACTATTATTCAAAGAACTATCGAGTTTCGAAGGAGCGAGCTACCCAAGAGCATAGTTCCCATCGATCTTTATCGCTTCCATGGGACCGTGTGTGCGTATGCGCAGTAGAAAAGTGAAATTCGCTTGGTTTTACGGGCACGGTGACACGCGCTCGTCACCTCGCGTTTTATCCGAGGCTGTTCGAGACGAAGTTGAAGAACGTCAGTCGACTAGAAAATTGCCGAAAAACGGATCTGATTCGATCGAACGTGATCGCGGAATAACGTTTCGCGAGTGTCAAGCGAGAAGCTTAAATTGAATTTCGCCAGGCGGAGCGGCCGTCGCGCAGCGTCCCGTCTATTCGCAGAGAGGAAATTTCGTGGAGCCGCGCCTTCGACTCGGTCGCAGAGAAAATGCCCGCTGAACCGCGCCATTACTCGCAAATGTAATTGCCTGGGATTCTCCGGAAACCTCTTCGGGACTTGTTGTATCTCCGGCGCTGACTTTCGGCCAAGAGCAGCATGCGCGAAACGGAAACTGAAGACACCTCTTTTGTCAGAAATGTTACAACGTCAATAAAAACATTGGCAAATTTTTCTCAGCGCTGGATCCACCACGGATTCGGAGATCGAAGTCTCCCGTTTACAACGACATCTTAAAAATGGATGTACGATTTCTTTTCATCGTTTTAGCATAATGAAGACGCTAGCAGTGGTTCCGTAGAAAAGAATTACAGAGAGAACGCTCGAGGGGGAGGGACAGAGCGTGAATGAAATCGAGAATGCGAATCGTATGAGAATCCTTGGGCGGAAGACTATCCCGAGTGACCCAGTTTCCGGGATCCGTTCCGACGCTAGTCGTTCATTAATTGGATCAATTCCCGATTCCGGGGCTCGCAGGCCGTTTCACCAGCCTCTTTGTTTCTTCGTGAACGGGTCGCAAACGCGATTTGGGATCCCGGAACGGCACGGCGCGCCGCGGCGACCAGTGCCTGGAACAGACACGTCCGCTACTGTATACATAGAGTGCTCTGTGCGAGGGGCGGACCGCAAGGCCGCAGACGCCCGTGACAAATCTCGGCTGACTTGCAATTGTAATGTTTAATCAGACGTGTAATTATGTCTACGGAGCGTGGTGTGGCAATGGCGTCGCCCGTTAGCCGGCTGCCACTTGCCAACCTCGAGACGGATGAAATTTCCTCGGCACGGCAAGTCAAATATTCGCACGAATGCGATTACACGATTTAGCACGGCTCTGCACGCCGCGCCGCTTCCGGGGCTTCCCGTGTAACGGGCGCACTTCCGTCTCCCTAGTTCTCTCTCTCTCTCTCTCTCTCTCTCTCTCTCTCTCTCTCTCTCGTCCTCTCTGCCTACTCTTTCCTAGTTCTACTACTCGCGAAGTAATAAACGTTTACGATCCGGCCTGACTGCGTACCCGCGAACAGACACTAGAGCTGATTAGAGGATTACCGAGACCATCATTTCAACCTCTATGCGACTTTCTAATTTTCTCATTGACATTTTGAAGGCTCTTTCCAGCATACTAAAGTTATTTGAAGAGGAAATGAATATTTATGTAGCTCCTCTTTTTTGCAATTCATCCTGACAATTTTTATTTTGCATGAAAATCAGCAGTCCAGTTATCATGTCTAAATGACTAATTTTGTGTATAAATTTACAATGTACAATAATAATATCTGGGATAGGTCTTTGGGTCGAGCCCCTTCCACGCCCTAAAGGACGAAGTGGGTCATTGAGACATGGCGGAGTTTGCTATGATCATCCTAACGTGAAAAAAAATTTTCAGAATAATGACCTTGACAGAAAATTTATAATTTTGTTCTGGACAGTCTTGTATTGTTAATCGAGTTAATGATTTTGTCATTTGGGTTTTTTTGTTATTGTTCTACGAAGTTGTACAGTGACAACGGATTGGATAAAATCGAGTGAGGTGCTCGTTCAAAGTTTGTGGCTGTCGGGAGGAGTTATTTCCTCCCTGGATTAAACGGCGTCACTTTCCCGCTCATT
This sequence comes from Lasioglossum malachurum, assembly GCA_028455605.1. Classification (NCBI taxonomy): domain Eukaryota; kingdom Metazoa; phylum Arthropoda; class Insecta; order Hymenoptera; family Halictidae; genus Lasioglossum; species Lasioglossum malachurum. Next base: position 6,888,304 of record CM052313.1, on the reverse strand, counting down.
AAATGAGTGACGAGAAACAATTTCGCGGCAAGCTTCTTCAACAAACGTCCACCGATCCCGAGGTGCAGATCCGTGGAACGGACGACCATTACTTTTCGCACACCCTGAACATTTCCGACCGACAAAGATCGAGATCTACCAACAATTAAATGAATCAATTCTCGGATCCGTTCCCTAGACGATTTCCATTGCTCCTGTCGGAAACGAGTTCGCAGAGGTTCGCGAGCGAAAAAGAAAGATTCGATCGATTCCAGTTTTCAATGGGTCCGGGTCGTCGGAGCGTGAAAAATCCACTGGAAAAGGGCGCGCACGGCCGTTGCGACGCGACGCGACGGTGGATCGTCGATCAAAACGATCCTCATCAATCTTCGGCCGGGGGGACGTTCAGTAGGTAGCGAGGGCGAGTTTTCCGAAACGAGCCCGGTGTAACTTACAAACGATGGAATCGCCGGTGCTCGGGTAATTGAATTGCACCGGTGACACGGTCGTTCCGATGCTGGGCAGCCGCTCGGCCGATTTCCACGATCGATTCTCGTCATTTTCCGCGACGAGACGCGACGCGACGGAATTATATTCCTATCGGGGGTAGTTAGGGACTGCCGACGCCGACGCCTGCAGCTCCGGGGACATCCATTTCGTTCATCTCTCGTGTACGAGGCCGCAACCGGCACGGGGAATTGCGGTTCCATCGTTTCGCAGACACGGACTAGCACGCGGAAATTTCGACAGCGCGGGAGTTTGCCGGACGACAACGTTTGCGCGTCCACCGGACACCTGTAACGTTATTGCCGGGAACAGCCGATGCATCTGCCGGATGCATTATGCACCGCGCAAGATCCGAGCGTGACGCCCTCCCCCGACTCGGACCCCAGTGTATCCGCCGGAACTGCGACGTCCGGGGACGTCCGATCTCTTTTCTGTACCCATTTTTGTGGAAAACCTCGTGTCGTGTCCTGAACATTCGCGATTTTTCGGAACTTTTCCTTGGAAACTGTGTAACCAACAACTTCGAATTTTTTAGGATAGTTTGTCGCATTGTGGACTAATGGAATATATTTTTTGACACAAAAATGGTGTTCGTATCATACATAGTTGTTGCAGGGACAGTTGTGGGCATCTGGATCGTCTCGAACTTTTTGCTTGGAAACTACATGAACAATTTCATTCGGAACCCTCCAAAATCGAAAATAATGAAATGAAAATTCCCGCAGCCGTTCCATTTGGCTGGCAATACCTCGTGCAATACTGCCAAAAAATTGGTGTGTTCGAAAAACTATATTTTAGGACGATATGCCACGGGAAATACGCAACGCGCTTGTTCTCCGTCGACGCGGCTCCGATTCGGTGAAGAATTTAAAAACGAACGATCTGGATCCTGGCGGGAAAGTTTCTCTCAATTAAACGCGGCACGGAACGCGTCGAAACGCGGAACGACCGCGGAATTTAATTAACATTCTACCGTGTATAAAGAGACGAGCCCGGCGGTTTTCTGAGTCCGACTCCGAGTCGGGAAAAATGCGTTCGACCTTTCGGTGGATCGATAAGAGTGGCTCGTAAGTGGGTCGCTTTATGTCAATCGATTCCGAAACATCGAATCCGTATGACTATATCTGGTCGACGAGGTAGACCAGATAATGTGACTCTGTGGACACCGTGTCTATGTCTGTAACCGTTTCTTATGATGGAATTAATTCTTCTTTATTTAATTGGATTCTTTTCCTGTATTCCCAGAACAATGGTTCAAAATTATATTATGAAACAAAACCTGGTGGAATATTACGAGATTATTTCGAGGAAGCTTATGCAAAAGATGGAATTAAAATAGTTCTAGGTATTCTTCTCGAAGTTCTGTTTGCAATATGCAAAGAAGGTTCAAAGAATCTTTTCCACGTAATTGGAAGGGAAACTGAAAAATGTATCAACTTGCCCCGGGCCTCCGCTGCTTTTAATCGGCTTTTAATGAATTTTGTTGCGACCGCTGTTTCCGTTGTTAATCGATCGAAAACCGCAACGTGCTTTTCTGCCAGCGACAGAGACCGTTTTCCTGTTCGCTTTCTTGCGCCATTTCATCCGCCAACGGCGAACAACCGTCCGAAACTTCCATCCTGACGTAGTTCCTCGGCCGTCCGAGCGCTGCCAAACTCGTTCGTCTCTGTCAATTAATGTTCCGACGATCAAAAACCGTCCGAAACAACGTTTGCTTGTTCCCCCTCTTCCCCGACCGGCTAGCGCGTACACGTTTTCCTCCAGTTTTCTTTTATATCGAGCATTCATTGCATCCTTTATTTTTATTTAAGCGCCTCGCTCCCGTCTACGTTGCAGTTTTATAGGCGTTTCTTCGAAAGCTTCTTTTTAGCGTGATGCTTTACGGTCATTGTTCTAAGTTGCTTTAATAGGTGAAACGGGGAGGAAGTTGTAGCCAAACGATCCAGGCCGCTTTCTCGACGAGGGAGATTCATTTAAGGATATTATAAAGAGAGTCCCGAATGCAATATACCCTTTTATACTGTTTTTAGTGGGCCGTACGCTGAACCAAGGGATTTTTAGTGTTTCAGACCCAAGTCACGCTGATTACGAGTTTCATTACGTGTCTGACCAGCGCTGACCCTTTCTACTGTGACGGGAACGCGTGGAAGTTGCTCTGAATAATTTAGTGGTCGGAGGAGTGCACAGTTGATGTGTTTGTACCGAGACTGGGGAGTTCAAACGTGCTCGGGAGTGGACTATTACTGTGATTGAAATAGTCTTTGTACTACTTTTCTCATTTAGACAGCCATTGAACGGGTGCGATCAATTTTTAACGGTTGTTATTTTGTTAAATTAGAATTATACGATTGTTAGCTTCTGAGAAGCATATTATTTTATTAGGAATTTTTCGTTTTTCTCAGCAAAATTTATCCTGAAAGGATAATATATCCTTCGGAGTCTTTCGGCGGTATCGTTGTCCATCAAATAATGTTTTCCTTATTTTCCCGGTGATGATTTATTATGAAAAGTTTGCGATTCCCAGCGAGTGTTATTAGAGAAGTTTCGAGGTCGGCTAAGCCCGGATTCCGAGGCTTTCTAACAAGTTCGGTGGCGGTCACGTCGCCGTGAAACCCGGTTTGTTTTTTCGGCATCGTCAAAATGGCGGCTGGCCTCTAATTTAAATCGAGTGCGACCTGGAAAGGTATCTCGTTAAGTTGTCTGATTACGGGTGAACTACTCCTCTTCGCGGTGGAAAAGTTTCTCGCGTCCGTGTGTCCTGCTATTCCCGCTTTTCCATTTCCCCGACGACGACGACGCGACGTATCCTCGAATTTCCATCTCGAGTGTAAATATAGAAAAACAGAAAGGTAAATCTTCGTGTGGACGGGGGCGGCCGCACCGTCTATCCACTTCCGCATGAAATATTTCGTTTGTGATTTGTCCAATCCGAAAGGAAAACCAGCGAGCCAATTTCGAACCCGTTAATAACAATTTTCTACGCTGCGGAATTCTTCGGAGAGAACTCTCTACTCGACTGTTTGACTGCGCCAATATTCGACCCATTGGCGAACAAATGTGTAAAATTCCTGTCAAAGAACGCAATGAAACCCTTCATTCACTGCCGAATCAAAAATCCGGGAATTTCGTCGCAAAGTAGTGGGAAAGAAAATCAATTTCTGCGTTGCAATGCGGAAAGTACGTAAAATCGAATTTTCCAATGCAACAAAGCGGAGTACAATTGTTCTTCCAACGTTAAAACTTTTCAAATTCAAAGCGAACAATTTTGGTTGATCGATTGTTGTTTTCAATTGCATCGTCCGTAAATGCAGAAAATCTATTGGATATTGAAAGAGGGGTACAAAAAGATTCTATCCTATCACTGAGAGAATTCCAAGAATTATTGTGGAACAATTCTGACGGACGATTCATACATCTGACAAATACAGTGGGTGTAAAAAGTATTCATACACCTTTCGAAAACGTATAACTTTTCCAAAATTGAATACAACAGCTTGAGTTTGGTTGAGACGTTAGAAGGATTAGCGACCATCATAGATCGAGCACCTGCATCGTTCCTCGAACTGCATTTCCCAATCGCATCGATACTTCGACTGTTGCCAGTGCGCAATCAAATATCTCCCTGGCTCACGATCCTCGGCAGGAAGTTTCCGCTATACCGACACTTTTCGGGAGACTTCGTGCTCACGGGATCGCAATAAGGCAGTCTTCCCTTGTTCGATCTCGCGGGACAAAACATCCGAGAGAACTCGATCGAAGTTCAAACCTTGGCCGAACACAATGGAGTCTGCCTGGCAAATGAGGACAATCCTGTTAAGGGCGCCGAAAATGTCTGCGCTCCTCGACAATAACACGCGAAGCTCCATCGAATTGTCTACCTGGGTCTGCGATATCACGTGTACTATAACCGCAATAACTATACCGCGGCTGTTCATATTATACCAGACATCTTTGTGGGACCTACAAAATCGTCATATATCGAAAGAAAGTGATAGTTCAATGGAGACATTAAGGCATCGTTAATTTCTGATCAATTTCGGTGAAGAATTATGAACTTTGTTCGATTTAGCATGAAACGACCCATTGACGAAAGGGGAATTGTAATTCCTGACCCGATTAGCTTCGAACTTCGGTGGGTTTTCGCTCTCGTCAAAGCTCCGGTTTCTCTTTGTGAGATTTTATGAGGGAATCTTGGTTCCCGCATGTATTACCTCGGCCACGGCGAGTCAAGAGTTTCCGTGCCATAGTTGCGACCACGAGTCAACTTACGAACCCGACGAACCGTGGCCCCGAATCGCTAAATAAACTTGGCTAACGAGAGACACGAGTTTACTGCCCGACAGATCGGCAAACTGACTCCACCATCTCGCCGAAAACATCTTCCGGCTGGCGAAACGTAAATATGTTCGACTTCGGCGATTCCCTGAACTCTCCATTGGCGGTGGAGTCCTGTAAACGTTCCTTACACTTTCGAGATACAGACAAACTTCATCTATCAATCTTTTCTATCAAACGAACAGTAGAACACAAATACAACTTTTAGTATTTTCTCTGCAATTCCGACAACTCGCAATTTTTTTCAAAAATTCTTTTCACGTCGTGTAGCAAACTAAATGTTCTAACTTCTCACAAAAGTTCAAGTCGTATGGTCCAATATTGAAAAAGTAATCGTCTTTCTAATAGTGTCCCAATATTACTCTGAAAGGTCGGAGATGGAGGAAAAGCGAAGACTATCGTCGCAGGTCGAAGGCAGAGTGTCCTTAAATCACGGTCAGGAGGGCTCCTTGGGCGGAACGTTCTCCCCCAGCAGGGGTGATCTACGCGATCACGGATGTACATCGAGTTATGGGGTGGTACATGTGTCCCGGCAGAGATATTAGTTAAGACGATTCGACGGGAAGTTCGTCCCGATCGAGTTACCGTCGCTGGCTCGATGTTCGAGTTAATCGTAATTCTCCGAGGAGCTGGCCGACGAGACCGAGTGGCTGACTGATGGAAATTAGGTACAAGATAATCGAGCTTCAAAGGGATGTAATACGTAATACCCGCCGCAATTTCGAGCCTGTGGCGGGCGCTGTTCGACTAAGAAGTTTCGCCAACGCGTGCTGCGCCGCTAAATTATACCTGTGCATGGGCGTTGCGGTCGCGTTTCAGTGTGGACAGCTCATTACATAGCGTCGTTGCAACTATCGCCGGTAATCAAAGTGACTTTTATTAAAATTCGGACTTTCTAATATTGGACCCTGCCACACTTGGATATTTTTTTCGAGAAACTAGAACAATTAGTTTACTACATGACGCGAAGAAGGAATTGTAAAAAAATTACAATTCATTAAAATTACACAGAAAATACTAAGTTGTATTGAAAATTGAAAATTTTTTTGGTATTAGGTTGTAAAGATAGAAATGCAGGATTTTTGTTCGTTTGTTTCAATTGCAATTTTATACCAATAAATATTTACCTTAATTTAATGAGTTATACGTCATTTTAAAGCTTGTTTTACGCTCTATTTAATTATGCTTTCGAAATTTCATTTTATTCAAATTATTATTAAATTATTTGGTTTTTATAATTCAGGATGTCTAAACGCGATTTTTGCATTATTTTTTTCTACGAGTTCAAAGTTCAATTATATTATATTATATTAAATTCTCTGTAAAATTAATTTTAATACTATTCCCCCCTCTCTCTCTCTCTCTCACACACACAATATAATATTATATATATATAAAATTAATTTTCATATTATTGTGTTTCCATTATATATATGAAACAATTTTAATAAAATTTTAATAAAATTGTTTTTTTCATGTGAGTTATAACACTTTAAAACCATAGGTTTAAATCCTGCATTTCTTTCTTTACAACCCTTACAGATCTGATTATTATGAAAGTGGCAGTCATGTAAACGAAATTAATTTCATGATGGATCGCAACAAAGGATGCGTATTTAATACAAAAGAGAAGCTTTGTCGGTGCTTAATTACATGTAATTCTTGCGAAAGTTTTTCCAGGGTATTGTTCGCAGCACAGCGCGAAAAATTTCGCCGATATTTCCACGCGAGCCAGTCGTCCTATTATTTCCCTACAAAATTCCGCGCTTCATTTCCATCAGTGCGTGAAAAACAAAAGGTTCAATCAATTCGGGGGGAGAAACGATACGGTCGGACGTGGAGCTCAATTCTCCCTATCGTACTGTTTCTAATTGATTACGCCGGCAATGCTTTCGGGTTCATCGTCGATTAACAGTCGTGGAACGCGACTCGGTTGGATAATTCGACGTTTAAACGACGCTACGTCGTCCGAGCGCGATCCTGGCCTAATAGCGGCAAAGCGAGTGTCTCTAAGTGCCCGATATCTCTCAACCTTCCAGCCGCGTCCGACACAAATGAACCGTGACGATTTTATCAAACGCTGTGCAACAGGAAATCCTCTCAAAAATACATCCATCCCTCGATAGCGCTGCGGGCTGGAAATTCTTTGTTTCCTGGGCAAAATGATTCTAGCACTATTTCAAGGTTCAAGTGCTACACAAATTACTCAGTCAAACATGTATGTTAAACATTTCTCAGTCAAAATAATTCTTTTTATATTGAGATTTGTCTGAATTCAATCTCTTTTACAGAATAAAAATTATCTACCCACTTTTGCGACACTCACGACCATAATTTGGTATTCTGGTGCACCATGTTTTTTTTTTCGCGATGAAATTACAAGTTGGCAAGGTTGGGGCTGGCTTTCGCGCAAATTTGTCTTTTTGAGAGCGAGTTTGGGTGCGAAGGGACGTCGAATTGAAACAAAAGATCCTGGTCCGTGGCGATCGTCGATATTCCCGTGCACGTCGAACGACTGGCCGAATTGTCACGGGCCGGGTGACGGATTTTATTAAATAATAAAGCCTGTCCAGTCCGAGGGGCGCGCTTGATTTTTTCGTTTCACGTTCCGGAAGGGAGCGAATCGAAAAAGCGACGGCTACGGCTACCGAACAGAGGAAATATAACCGAATTCGGACGGTCCACGGTCCACGGGCTTCGTTCCTGTAAGTTTCACGGGAGCGGCCTCGAAATACAATTTTTTTAATTGTGTTCGATCTATTTGACGAGCGGCAGTTTAATCTCGACGCACGTGCACAGCCCCCTTCTCTCTCTCTCTCTTTCTTTCTCTCTGTCTCTCTCTGCGATGGAATCGGTCGGATTTGCTGGTATTGATAATGGCCAGAGGAAGACCGGAAGGATGGTAAAATTCAGTTCGAATAATTAAAAATATTTTGGGGATATGCACCGAACGTTAGCTAGCCACCGCCGCCGCCGCGCCGGGAAATTTGATGTCGTCGATTTTCAACGAAATTGTGTCGACCACCGCGATATTTTTTGCCCCCCTCGCTCCGGGCTAATTTTTTTTTTTTAGGAATAGACACTGCGATGTGTAGTCCTGGACCAATTTATGGAAAAAAGTGAAACAGAAACGAGACCGGTCTATTAAATTTTTTGACAAGCTCCGAATACAATATAGTTCGCTTCGAACATGAAGTTCGGCTACATAGAAAAATTTTAATCTTCTTCGAAAATGAACAGACACATATCTATACAAAAATTTTAATTACTCTAGCTGGATTACTCTCGTAGGCAGAGGGACGGATCGAAAATGCCATAGACACATGGCCTAGTAAAACTCTCCTGCGTAAATGAACTTCATATGTTACCTCACAGAAAATCCGTAAATCTGGCGTTCAAACTAATAAACAGCAATAAAACTGAGTTGTCCGGTCCCGGTAAATGTCCGAAACGTTCCGCGGGACAATTATCGACTTAGCCCGGCAACAATCGGTCACCGGAATCAACCCCATCCCCGTAATTTCCCGCAAACCGACTTTCGTCGGGGGTTTGTGGGGTGGCATAGGGGCGCGCGAGTGTTTCGCGGCTTTGCAGCGCGCGTCCACTCTGTACAAACACGCCGCTGAAAGCTAGGTGAGTGCGGTTCGAAGTTTAACGACTGAAACTGGACGAGGTTTAAGCGTTGTTTCGGTAATACGTGTCCGGCGAATGGTTCAGCACGATGAAGGGCAATGGTGGGGCTGGTCGAATCCTGTCGCGGACACGGCTCCGCTTAAATAATGCCACTGACCCACATAAAAACAGCCGGAAGAAGCGCGCGCGACGTCTCAATGCCGCCGAACAAAAACAAAAACCTGAGTCATCTGAATTTCGCGGAAAACGTCCGCGACGACCTCGGCCATTCCGGTATATAGGGTGAGCCAATAAGTACTACTATCTAAAATATAGTATTTATTGGTTGGATCAAAAAGATGTTTTAATTTATTTCATTTTTTATATCTTATTTTTTCTGTAACATAGAAGTGTAGCGTGTAATTATCTGTATAATGTCCAAGGTTTTGTAATTCTATGCAATTTTCAGGAAGTTTTTATTATCTAAAATAATAATTCGTAACGGAAAAGGAAATTGGCTCTGAAAAAGATTTTACAAACTTTCACAAAATAGATAAAATAGCAATCACTCCGCTAATTTAATGAAGAAGATCTCTATTTCTGGAACCATTTAAGATGTTAAAGAACCATTATCGGTGGTTGCGTTTCTTCAGCGTTCCGTTTTCCTCAGACACGGTGCCGGCCGTGTTACGTTTAATAAGCGCGCGGGCCGCGCCTCGGCGAACCTCGGAACTTGTTACCACGTTTTTATTAAAATACACGCTGCGTAGGAATGTTTAATGAAGGTTCCTCTGTATGAAAATTCACGGAAAAATGTTTCGGCGCCGGCCGAGGCTGCCGCAGGTTCCACAAATGGGAACGATAGCGATGCGTCCAGATTAATACTGATTCCGTAGAATTTTTCCGAGGCCGCTTTTCTCTTTGTACAGTATATAGTATTGCTTCATATTCGCTTATTAACTTCACTTACTTCCTACATGCAGCGTGAAATTTTTTCCACCGTACCGGCGATGAAAACCAGATAAGAATACAGATAAAATTCTCTATTGTTCACATTTGATACTAATTACTGGGGTATGAAATTTTTTAAATTACCACTTTCGTGCATACCATTTTCGAAGGACCGGTTCTAGACTTTCTATTTTACAATTATTGAAATTAGAAAGATGCTTCCATAAGAATTGATTTAATAAATATCTCTTTCTCAGAACACCACATTAAAATAACAACCGCGCGAAGTCTAAGTAAACTAAATTTTGTAATGTTTATAAGGCAACATGTACCTGCTACTTTTATAGATACGTTACGATAGCTACGTATCTTTTGATACGAATTGGGATTTGTGTGGATGTTTCAGGATTGAACTTTGTGGAAACGTAGTTTGGGCAGATTTTGGACGCGAAAATCGTGGCTTGCGAACACGCAGCGAAATAAGAACGGTCGTCGGGGTTTCCATGAGTCTTCGGGGAGCTGCGGAATGTTTCCCCTTCCGTTCCAACATCCCGGCAATGACTCGGCAAACGAAAGCGACTCGCAAACAACGGGCAACCCATTACGAGCCTTCCTGCCGAGAAATTTTCCTCGAGGAACCGAAACGTCAAGCTGCTGCCATGCCGCCAACGACCGACTTAATGGAGTCAACGAAATTGAAATCCTGGATCGACTGTGTTTGCGACCCTGGGAAACACGGCTGCGATGGATGCGAGGACCAACCTGTGTGGCCCTCTTATACACAATGTTGTGTTTCTTCGTTTGCTCCGGTGATAAGTAGCAAACACTCGCAAACACTAGCAAACACATTAGCTTTGAGTGTTCTCTAACGGCAAGCCAAATAATTGAGAATCTTTCCACTATTTTTGCAGACGTCATCTTTACAGACGACGATTTTTAAAAATATTTTACAAGTAATACATCGGCGTTCCCGAATTCTTAATAAAGGAAATTGCAAAATTGTACCAATACAATTTACATAATGGGTCTGGGCAACATATAGAATATGAAACAAAATTTATATTTGGTAGCTGAATGGACTAGAATTGGATTTGGTTTGGACGTCAGAACTTCAGGCTCAGAGGACCTATTGGGAATACTAGAATATGCGGTTACTGTACAACCAGCATCTGATTTGTTCGACCCTCTTTTCCAACGATTTATACAAGAGAGAAATAAATAAGATTTCGCTTCTCTTTTGAGAAGCAGGTTTGAAAATTTTATTTGATATTTTGATGTCAAGAGAGAAACGTTTTGTATTGATCGAACTTCGGGTTTACGAAGCTCAAAAGTCCACTGAGAACAGAATGTTACCATTATGAGGGAGTTCACGATTCACCATGCATTCGAGACAATTTAACTGCAATTTCCACATTGGGAAACGAAACGCGTCCGAACTTTTCATCGTCGATCGGAGCGATTCTTCTGGAACTTTCTCGATCCGAACGAAACGACTATTGCGTCATGGGATCTCTCCCAGTCTTCACCGTTCTTACTCGCGAACTACGTATGAACTCTGTTCAACGAGAACGGAGGCAATTAAACTGCAGACTGAATCATTTATTATTCCCAGAGATGGAGGATTCGCGGTGCAATTACTGAAGAAAAGGTTGCAAGAGTTAACTAGACTCCACTCGAACTAATTTTGAGGATTATTACAACGTTAACGCCGCGATAACAAACTTTCATTCGTGCGTTATTATTTATAGGAAACGAAATTTCTTAGTCTCATTCCTAGACTGCGGATTTTACTGATGACCATTACTTTTTATACACCCTGTACATGTAAATACATATTTTAAATTTTCATTACGGGCACAGATAAAAAATTCTAAAATCGTGTTCTTTACTTTTTCCTTTGCAATTGCGACTAATTCTTCTAACGTCTCGAATCAGCCCAAGCAGTTGGGTCCAATTTTGAAAAAGTTATTCGTTTTTAAAAGGTATACGAATACTTTCCACAACCACTGTATTTAGTGGTGGTGGTTGCCATCGATCACAGCAGCGACTAATATTTTCCCTGGCTTTCGTCGAATCGTTACGCGACTTCCACCCTCGCATACCCGGCTCTTGAGACCCTATAAGCGTCATTAAGCTCGGCATTAATTTGAATTTCAATGGTGCCACTTTTATTCCCAGTTGGACGATGCCCTGTGTGTCGGTCGCCGTGAACCGCGCCCGCGCAAGAGGGAGAGAGACAGAGAGAGAGAGAGAGAGAGAGAGAGAGAGAGAGAGAGAGAGAGAGAACGCAGTCCGCGGTTTTCAGAAAAATTATTATGTATGCCGCGGCGCAGCGCCGGTTCAACGACCGCAGAATTTAGAAAAAAGTTGACAGCCGGCCCCGTGTATTAACCCAGAAAAAGCTTCTCCTTAATTTTACCTCGCATCATGCTGATAATTATCCGAACCCGGACCTCGTTAAACACCGTGGAATTGCGCACGGAAATTAATTGCTATAATAGGGTACATTGCTACCCCTTTATTGCCGCCGTGGCCAACGCATAAGAGAATCACGTCGCGAAAGAATAATTAACCAGGTTTCGATGCCACCTCGAATTTTTACGGTTCGGCAAATTTTATTTCGCAAGCCACACGTTGTTCTGTGCTACAGTACTCTGTGATGCACGCTAATTCGCATAATGGCTGTTCATCACACTCGTACGATTTCATTTTCGTGCGCTACAACGTGGTGGACAGCTGTTTTGGTTGTGAATGCGAGAATTAGGTCATTCAGGATAAGAAAGAACAGCTGAAAAATTAGATGACCTTAGAGCGTTTCGGAGTCGATTTTGTCCAAGTTGTGCTGCGGTAGCTCGTTAAACGTTACAGATTGCCACCGAGTTATTAAATTACAGCAACCCTTTAAATTACGAGCAGCGAACTGCAGCAGAATAGTTGATTAACGTACATAGTTTCCTATTTTAATATTGCTGTACTCCATCGCGATAGCAAACTTCCAGCGAACTATAATCAAAACGCTGTAACAGCGAGCACATGTTCGAAATTCAACTGGAATTCGAAAATACCGAACAGGTACGACGAACTCGAAAATTCGATTGGTCCCGGGAAGTCCATTGTAGATTCACCTAGCGATTCCGTAATGGCCCGGCAGATTTTATTCGGGACGCGTGAATGCGAATAGATAATTAATCTGGTCGCGTCTGTCGTAATTTAATTTGGCATTAATAATATCGCCAAATTAATCGGATGATCTGTATATACAATAAACACAGATCCTCTCTGGTAATTAACGTTCAATTATACAGGGAGCTCGTTATGCAAATGCTAGTAACAGTACCGTTCGCGTAACCATCGAATATTATCATTAATAAATTATAAAAATCCTCGCGAAACTAATTGCGACGGTCGATCGCTGGGCGAAACGAAAACACCGAATCCCAATTCGAGATTCTGTCTTGCGCGCGTGATCATTTACAATTAGGTCATTCCGGGGTTGGCCCTCGGTAATGCTGCGCATATAAATTTTATACTTAAACCGACGACAGGCGTAATTAATAATTATCGGGTAGGAATCCAGCCGCAATCAACAAACTCCGCTGTCATTGTAAATTCTCCGGGGCTACGGTCCCAGATTCATTAGCGAGCCACGATCGCGTATTTATTGCCGAACAGCGATACAATGACGACGAACAAAACGGCGCGCGACCTAATCACTGGAAGAAGTTGATTGCGCGATTCGCTTGATCGATTCCAACGCGTCGCGAGGGGCCCATCACGCCTGAGTTCGCGATCGCGATCAAAAGTGGTCTCACATGCTCGCGATCAAACATGCTCCTCATTATTAGTCTATAAAACAGCAAACAAAGTCGTACATCAATTTTAAGGTCCCGTTGCAAAGGGGAAGCTTCAATCGTGAGACTCGTGGTGGATTCATTCCCGAAAATCAATTTTTCACGTTTTTACAGCCGTTCGAACTCGCACCATTTTCGAGTAAGAAAATATATCTGGAAATAATCTCTAACCTTCTCTGCAGGTCCGTAAATAATGGACAATGAAACCTGCAAATCGCAGAAAAATTTCGTAGAATCGCAGCACAAAAATTCCGGCAATCCACTTATTAAGACAATCGCGTATCGCCGTGCAGCTCGACGATAATCATCTCGAACAATTGTACACCTGTACTTCACAACCACAATTAAACGTAACCCCATTACTTTGCGCGGCTGTGCAAAATTCCTTGACCGGATGGCCTCTTTTCTTCCCTCCCCTCTCCGCCGCTCTATAACCGTCTCCCGCGTTTCCCTCTTTCATCCCTCGTTCTCTTTGTTCTTCTTCTTCTGCACCCTCTCGTCTGCCCACGCGTGTCGCCCGACTGGGACGTCTGAATTATCGCAATTGGCATTTTTCCATGGCCCTCGTGCAGGTTTCCTTTGCACTGTATAAATTATCGGGCTACGGATAAATCCCGCGGCACGGTCCACCGGTCAATCCGCTACCGAGCAAAGCGGAGCCGAGCGTAGTCGAGCAAAGCGGTGCAAAGCGGAGCCGAGAGGAGTAGCGCATCGATTCGTCCTTTGTATGTTTTTCACGTGGCTCGCGCCGTATGCAGAAAGTAGGCCACGATGCGCCGATGACGCGCACAGACATTATCGCCCGTACGAATTCGCTCACTCGTTGTTCTCCGATTCACTTTTCGAGAGTCCTTCGTCGGACGGATTACTCGCCGTCATCGGACCACTCGCGACCAATACGTCGAATTCGAACCTAACATGTCGTTCTAAACAATAGCACAACAATGAATCCTGTCTCACTTTAATGTCTGAAGCTTTTGTACATGTTATGGGAAGTGAAATACTAAAGGTACGTTTTTCCTCGAAAACGCTGCAGGTTCTAACGTCGGTAAAAACGTGCAAAAGTTTGTGCGATACTTCAATGTATAGTAGTTGATTAGTAGACAGCGAGTAGGTGCAATTTTAAACAGTAAAAATATTAGAGGAATTTAAAAATACTGTTATATTATATTATTTTCAATCTATTGAATATATTCAGAAAGAAAATAAATTTCTATCTATTGATTAGATACCAACCTATTTCAATGTCTACAATTATGCGAATAATGGACAGCAATTTTTAGTGGTGTAAAAATCTTCATATGCCAACAGATTTGGAATTGACGGTCGACTCAATTGTTAAATACAGTTGCTCGAAGATCAGAGAAAAGAATCATCGTTTTTCCGAGCAGTCTGGGCAGAGCCGATAACACTACTGTATCGACGAGATATAATAAGCCATCACGTGTAAAATAAGCGTCCATCGATCACCTATAATTAGAAACCCATCTCCTGCTGACTAGTAACAGAAAGATTGGCTTTCTGTCGCTTCGATTAAGATGTTCAATCCGTTTCGTTGAGATACTGCGAATGGAAATGTCCGGCGCATCGAAAATAATCTGTTGTGACCTAGATATATTGTATATCATACAAACTGCTAAATAATTACAACTCCGCGTCGAAAGATAATCATATATATTCCCAGAGAGAAAATCAAATTTGTATGGTCCTGGTCAATGTAACACATTATTAGCACTGGAGTATTCCCGGAACAAACCAAAGTATACATGAATTATTATATTTTCGCGATCCGGGGAGCTTGTTGCATAATACAAATGTTACAATTATTTCGTCTATCGAAATGAATTCGTTGATTATTCGTTCATTAACGCAGTGATGGCTTTTGGAACAATTAATTTGATAATCAACTATCACTCTGCACTCTCAAAAAACGTCACATTAATTTTTCTATTAAAATACTGTTCACTACGTCGAATGAAATTTTCGATGTACCTCGTGCAACATTTCGCAATTCTTGCAAATGTCCGGATAAAAAATGTCCAATTTATATCCGACCGCTTTCGACGGGATTCCCATCAGCCGGTGAACATATAAAATATTCATAATCATCGCGATCCTGTGCGCGCGATATCGATTGTTAACACAACTGCCTGTGGTGCTACTGTTCCTGCTTCTTTTTTTCATAGTTCCCGTGGATGCCCGGCATGCTAGCGCGATGCACCGTCGGAGTGGAGACAGAAAACAGTTTACCAAAACAGAAAATAAAAAAAAAAAACAGAGCGAACGAATAACAGAGTGTACGTTTCCGAAGAGATGAAAGCCGTCGATACGGGTTTCGCGCGACGAGCAGCGTTGCAATTGATGCTGTTGCTGAAAGCGAGCGCACGGAAATTGTTTCGATAGAGCCCCTCTATTCCTGAATAAAAGATCGTTAAACGTTCTATCAGCAATTAACGGATGACAACGAACATTAATGCTATCTGCAGTTCGTTGAGTTGACGAGCACCATGCCCTAGAGAATCGAACAAAAATTCGCGAAAAACGAGCCTAGCCGACGAGAAACTGCGCGAAGCATAAATTCGAAACACTCGACCACTCTTTTCGGTTCGCTCGGAAAATGTTGAACGTTATCCCTCGTCTTTTTCGACCGTACAGGAGATGAGAGATACGGTGTTTTATTAAATGAAACGAGAATCCGCTTTATGAAAATATTTATCAAACATTCGTGCTTTGACCTTCGCTTGGCGTTTACTGCGAACGTAAATAACAAGATGCAACATGCACATGCACGTTCATTTGAAAATAATACAGGATTATTTTTATATTAAATGCTTCCTTTACATTTGATCATATGATCTGAGTTTTGTCACACTCGCATAAAATCTGCGCAATCCAGTAAATGTTTGTGCAAAATAAAAATGGTGTCCATTAATTTGCAAGCCGAGCGAGCCACATAAATATTTGTCGTAACTCTCAATATTTGTAATCTGTTGAAAATACTGCAGCAGTATTTTCATACTCTTTCAATGCTCGTGCAATATTTGATCATTTGAACAACACGTTTTTGTTGCACATGCATAAAATCCGTAATCCTGTAAATGTTTGTGGGAAATAAAAATTGACATTAATTTGTATGATGCGCGAGCCACATAAATATTGATTTCATCTCTCAATAATTTGAATACGTATTTTTATATTGTTCAAACGCTCGTACTGTATTTGATCATGTAATCCATTTATTTTTGCCAGAAACGCAGAAAAAACAAAACATCGATAAAATCTGTAACAAAGCAGTGTTAAATTATAATCAGGTTTGAATTGATTCGAGCAGCTTTGTGCTCCGCGAGCGAATTCGCGAAATTTAAATATCCGCGCGATAATGGACAAAAAGCGAACATTCCGAAATTCCATTAAAAGTTAAACGTTCTACAAAATTTGTTATTTATCGAGTTCGTGTATTTGCGAGCGGAATGATCGTATGAAATTGTGGATTGCGGAAATAAGTCGAATGTACATAACGAGAGGGGCTCGGCCATGCGATTTTTCTCTTTTTTCCCCAGTTTTTATACGATATTTGCGCGATATTTGTCACAACGCAAATTTCCGAGACAAATGCGCGCCGCGTAAATCTCTCGATTCGTATAAATTTTTCAATTGTTTCTCCGCTCGGCGCGGCGGTGCGTTTCCGGACGAGTGATCCATTATAATCTATTCCGGGGCCGACGACGATCCCTGTTTACTCGAAACAACGCCGCGTTCACGGCCGCCGATCGATTATGTATGCGTGGTCATTAAGTTTATATCACGCGTCTATAGCCGCATTATTATTAACAAATTTCCCGTATAACACGCGCGTCGGTTATTCCGAGGGTGCCTCGACCAGCCCGGTGAATAACAATTGGTTTAACGTCCGATTCCCGCTAACAAGGGAACCGCGAAAATTCAAAATTCTGCGGAACACTTTGTGCATATAAAATTTTAATTTTTCTCCTCGTTAACAACGGTCCCGGTATTATCATCAAATTATTTACATTCTGGCGCGACAGGAGAATTATTTTGACCATTTTCATATATTTCCAACGTTACTTCCACTTATTTATGCTTGTGCTTTTTATATATTTTTATGTGGCAAAGAGACGACTTTAAATGGACGTTTTAAAATAATTGGAAGCATGGAATAATGGTCTGTGATAATTACAAACCTCAGGAGCTGCGTGCACATTTGTTTCTTCTTTTAATAATGTTATCGAGTTGAAAACAATGCGGCAGCACTTTTAAATTGTTTAAGCGTTTTTGCAATTTTGCATTTGAGCCAGCCATAAAATCCGCTATTACTGCAAATTTCGGCCACAATAGTACAGATGCAGATTATACCGCGAACGAATTAATATAGAGAGGCGGGGATAGAGAAAAAAGAGGAAGCTCGCGATTACCTTTGTTATAGTTCGCCATAATTGCACGTGTAGCCGTTCAAATTGCGCGTCGCTCGATCTCCGTATAGAAATTCTTGTCTCTGTACCGTAATTGCGAGAGCCGGCTTCTGTTCTACTTATTCGCGGACCGAGTGCATCGGGGACAATGCACTTTTATCGCGATGAGATCGCGGGATTGTCTCGTACGACGCTCTTTTCTGTCGGTTCGGAAAGGAACGAGCGTACTCGTCCTCCTTGAAAATTGCGCGCTGTTTCTTCAAAGTTGGAGAAATCCACTCTCTGATTTAGGTGAGATTCTCAATAAAAACACGATCCCACTATACATACGAAATCTTCGTGATTAAAATTGAAACGAACTCGGGTCTATCCGACAAATAGTTTTCGCGCGAAGACAATTCCCAAGTGCACCTCCCTCGTGAGAATAAAAAGCATTGCAGTTTTTGGACAGATTGTACTTCGTGAACGTGTGATCGACACCATCAAAATGATGACTTAAACTCACACTAATTTTTCGTATACTATGCTGCATTCGATTATGAACAAAATATTTGCTTGTGTTTAAATGTGTTCATTGATATGATAACAATAACATCCAATAATTTCGATTGTGAAATGTCAATACACGATATGGCACGCACACACAACTAGATCCCGAGATAGAAATTCCTCGACTCTCTGTAATTACGTAGACTCGCTAATAAACCAGCAGAACCGAATAAATTTCACCTGTGTACCGAACGGGTTTGTAGGTCATCCTCGGCACTCTATTTCGTTACACGTATCGTACCGTAAAAAATGCGGCAAAAAGTTGAACTGCAGTCGACAAAACAAAAGGGAAGTTCGGCGAACTGCAGTTTATCTCGTAGACGAGACGGAGAAAAATAGTTGGAACTTTCGATATCACAGTCGGCGGCGCGCGCGCGCGCCCAGCAAGGAAACTTTCCTGCCAGTTCTATTAAGTAAGAGAAACAAGTTGCACGGGTGTTTCTTGCTCGACGATCCCCGATTAGATTTCCGAGCATTGATCGGACGGAGATCGCGCGCTCGGCTGCGACGAATTCGAATAGAAAATTATTCGAATGCTCGCGGGTATTCATACGGTGCACGGGGCCGCGACGCTTTTCATTAATTCAATGCGGAAACTTGTATTACTCACCGGTGTTCTCGCGCGAATCCTCGGTGCAACAAGTTTCGGGGAAAGCGAGACCACCTCAAACACAATAAGACGGCGAAAGAGTGGCGCTACTATACTTCTTGCAACTTCTTCGACAGCAAAAGTTTCGCTCGTGTTCCAGGAAAACACGCGGTATCCTCGCACCACGATACGGATCGTTTCGCGCGCAACAGAAGAACCAACAAAATAAAATTCCACACGGACATACACTGATCAGCTCTGTGAAAGCTCCTTAGACCGCACTCGTGCCTCGTATCAGCTCCTCTTCCGCATTCTGTCACTTTTTCGAAAGAAACCGTGCGAAATCCTGTGCGCGTCGTAACCCCGCAGTATCCACAGCCGGCATAAAAAATCGAAGTGCTCGCGAGTGTTTCGAAATTGATCGACAGGGAGCACAGTATCGGGAGAGCGAGGGAAAACACGATACAGCGATAGAAAAACTTTTTTACGCAAGCCACGGCAACGAAATTTACGTGTTCACCGGATTCACGGCCGGGCCGGGTTCTCATCGGGCTGCATAAAAAATGATGGGGACGTTATGGGGAAAGTTCTTCTGGAGTCTCTTCTAACCGTGTTATGGGGCTGGTTTGCTCCTCCTCCTCCTCCTCCTTCTTCTGCTTCTTCTCCTCGTAGCCATCCATCGGGCGAACTTCTTCCTCTGTCGCCAATTTCCGCACGAGCGGCTCTCCGCCCTGGGAAAAAGTTTTTCCGCATCCGCCGCGGATTCGGAAAGACACGTTCCCCTCTGTCTTCGGGTTTGCACATCAAAGCGAACCTCTTCCACCGTAGAAGAAACACCGTAAAGACCTGGGAGGAGCCCAAGGAGATGCTACTAGATACGTTGTTAAGAACCGTGACCTGGGTTTACGATACGCGCGTGACTCTACCGCGATATTCCTCTCTGCTTTCTGCTCGCTGACACTGTCCGTCCAGCTGGTATTGCGAGTGGCTCTCCCAGAAATGCGCGTGAACTTCCTCCGAGTGTTTCTGCGATTTTCTACCGCGCGAATTTCGCTGTTCGCAATCGATTATGCAACGTATGTCTGAAACGTTTGGTTGTCCTCATCAATTCTGAGAGACAAAGTTATCGTGCGAAAGACACTTTCTACAGGTTTACAGGTGTTATCAAGCGAAATTTAAGTTTGACCTCCATCGTCGAAGCTCAAGGTCATTTGAGGGTCATATCTGTATATCTATGTCACGATATTCTGGGAGTCACACTTAAGCGAGACGTCCTGTATATCATAAATTTTAGACAAGGATTCATTTTATTCGCTATCGAATGTGCTGCAAGTAAAGTATACGTTCCTGTTAAATTTCTTTGACACACATTTTTGCACATTCTAAACGCACAAGAAAGCCCAGTGAATTTCCGAGGACATTGCGGTTCCCAAATATCTTTTGTGAAGTCGGTCCAGCAGCACCTTGCCCGAATTCCCTCGAGGCACAATAAACAGAGAGCTCAGACCACGACCGGCCGTAATGAGGCGAATTCTGATCTTGGCCCGTAGTAATTAGAGGAAAATTGCCGCTGCGAGCCCGCGATTCCGGCAGGTCCGCAGCTACACGCAATTCGGTGGAGTTTCCCGCTGCGAAATGAAGTACGTCGGGCAAACTGAAGTACAGCGGTGGAGGGAGGGGGGGGGCATAACGTCGGATAATCCTCGATCGGTTGATGGTCTCGCGGACGAATATTCCCGGGCTGACCGACGCCGTTAGGCTACTTACAGATCGTTATTATAACTGCTGGCGAACCGGTCCTGTATTTGTGAAAATTTTAAGACGTTCTCTGTGGTCTGCTCGGCGGACGATTGTTGGAATATTGATACGCTACGCGGCATAGCGCAAAGTCACTATATATTTGGTTAAAACCCATCGATCAGGTGGACGTTTTCACGTAGACGCGAAACAAAGCATAGAACAACGGAAACGTAACGTCGGTAATATTATTTTAGCGATTACTGTTCCAGAAGATAAAGCCAGGAGCTGGAAAACGGAACAATGAGACTGGGAGGATTGAAGTTTTTTTATAAATATCTCGCATTGTGAGTATGCCGTGGTTTCAGAACGTCATGGTGGTTTTTCCTCGGTTATTCGATGGCGGAGGCTACCGACAGCAGAATCCACCAAGCGACGCGGCTCAACATTCATAAATACCCGAGGTATTACACGCCGGAATTAAATTTACGATGCATGCTCATCATTCGATTGATAAAATAATCACAATTTGTTCCCTCGTACGTGTTCGCCAATAAATTGTTATTTATTCTGATTGTTTGCGGTACCTCTCTCTCGGCCCGTGTACCTAAATTTCCGCGCGGATATGATAATGAATAAAATGCGGCGCGAATTCGCCGTTGAATACGTTATTGATCCCGAGTCGAATGAAAAAAAAAAAACAAGAAATATAACAAAACAAAAAGCACCGAGAGCCGGCAGAAGGGGAAATGCATAAATCTTGTTTCGATTTAAAAGCGAGATTATAAATCTGCGGAATCGTCGCGCGGCGCGCCGCAATTTGCGCCGGTATTTCGGAAACCCGTCGCGGGAAAAATTTACATTTGCATTGGGACTCGATGGTCCATCCAGCATCGAATTGTTTGCTCGGTTGATCGATCGGTTTCGAGTGGCGTCGAACGTTATTAAACATAAAAATCGGATACCTCTCAAAGGATTGCGCGACGTTCAATTAACTCGTTCTTCCGTTCGACAACCGTTGCGTCTCTGTTCAGCGACGATTAATACAAATTTTAACTATCTGTCACTTGGCGAAGAGACAAAATCATTCTATAATAGTTCAATCGGCGCCATTTATTCCGCACCGATGAAATTACACGTTTATCTCACTGTATTGTC
This sequence comes from Lasioglossum malachurum, assembly GCA_028455605.1. NCBI lineage: Eukaryota > Metazoa > Arthropoda > Insecta > Hymenoptera > Halictidae > Lasioglossum > Lasioglossum malachurum. Next base: position 6,866,606 of record CM052313.1, on the reverse strand, counting down.
TGACCAGTCGAATGCTAATACCACTGATTTATGTTCTGTCGCTGGAACTTGGCGTCTGATATTATGGATTATATGTTATATATAGATTGCGGATTATACGCATTTATGACAAAAATGAGAGGTGTAATTGGTAAAACGATTGGAGAAATTAGCGGAAGACGGCCAGGTTCCTATTTCAGGAATTCCCACGCGTCCGCTAAATTATTCGCCTAAGGTACTCATCTGGCGGCCGCAACACCTCAATTCTCCACATCCATCCCCCTTTAATCACCGGCTGTTATTTACCGACGGAGAAAATTGATTCTCGTCGGTGCAGCCGGAGGTCCGTTTCTTTCTGGCGTTTCGGGGCCGTGGTGCAGTCACCGGCTAATGACCGACTGAAATATCACCCTGGGAAATCAACGGACGCGCCGATACGCTCGCCGACACGACCGCGTTTTATTTCGACAATTAGCGTGGGATCCTGCTGGCCCGATGAGCAGTCTGAAAAAAGCCCCGTTGTAATTTCCGCTTAACGACGTGTTCCCGTCTGTTTCTTCGCCGCTGCGAATTTTACCCCGGGAAATTCACGTGACCCGAAACCTTGATTAGGCTGCCATTGAACCGGGAACCGAAATCAATATTTCTTCTGCTTTGAAAAATACGCGCAAACCACCGTAGCCGCGCCGGAACTCGGAAAAAATGAAATTCGAGTTGTTTAAAAAAATTTCATCGAAATTTTCACCAGACTGGAGACGTTTCTAGGTTTCGTAAAATTATTATCTTATTCGAACTAATACCCTGATTAAGGACAATAAAGCCCTTAAATGTTTCTACTATAACGAATAATATAATATAAATCCGCAGTCTGCTACCACTCTACAAATATCGTTTTCTTTGCTGTGTAGAATTTATCCTCGTCTTCTTCGTATCCTTTTAACGCAGTGTCCGTAAACTTTCTTGGTCCCCGGTAATACAAATTTTTATCCACCGTGTGTAATCTGCGAAATAAGCTTTCCTTTCTTCCCGGCGTTTATAAAATGTTCCACGAAGAACTTCTCCGCCGCGATTTTCTTGAAAAACTGCTCGTTGAAAGTCACTTCGCGAGGCGACTGTAACAAAATGAAAATATACAAATCTGGAGCAAGAGGATCAAGCCGTGGCTATTTAAACTTGTTATTCAGCGAACATTCAGCCATAATGTGAACTTTTAAAGCGACACAGTTCCGACGTATTGTTCAGCGTTGCTTCTTCGTTCACATGTATATTTTAAGATAATGCAGTTTACTTGTCACGAACATCTTTCTTGCTCGCGCATTGAGTCACAAATACAAACAACCCGAATACGTAAGTTATTATTAGACTGCGGATCTTTATGCAAAATAAAATGTTTCTTCATAGATTGTGAGAAACAGGAGCCATACATAAATATTTTCGACTCTTTAAAAATTGTATAGAATTGAAAATATATCGACAAGCTTAAATTTTTGTAGGGTAGATCCACGTTTGCACAACTTTGCGTTGTAATTCATATTTTCACGGTTTACCTACATTTATCCAAGGGTGGATCAAAGGGTGGATCGAGATGTTCCGAATTTTTTCTAATTCCTTCTCGAGAGATTGAAGATCTGGTGAACATGGTGGCAAGTAAGGGTGGTCATCCGGTCACCCTGGGGATTAAGTTCCGCAACGGAAGAATCCAATAGGTGCAGGCCGTCGCGCAAGAGCGATTCAATTCGGTAAATAGGTAATTTCGAAATGAAAAGCGCAGTCAGGTCTCTCTTTCTCTCTTTCGCTCTCTCTGGGCTGTATTTGCCGCGGCGAACGATAAAAGTAGGAATCTGGAACGGGTATCTGGATATGAGGGACGGTGATTGTCTGCTCCCGGGCTTCGTTCACCCCTCCCGAGGAACGCCCTTTAATTTCCGGGACAATGCGGAGAAACGGACCTCCGCGTCGCCGACGAACATCTCCAATAAAAGGATATTTATGTACGTTGAAAGTTTGCCTGGAAGGTGAGAGGTCGCCGCTGCCCGATCCTCGAATTTTCTCCAACTAGAAAATCTGCGTCAGCTTCTTCCCACGATCGTTTATCTCGCTCCAGGGTTTCTAGTGATTAGCGGCTACATTGATGAACAGCCTATAGGCCGTTATGCGAAACAGAAATTATTTGCATCAATTACCAAAAGGGAAGCCACAGGAAACTCGAATTTTTCTCTTAACAATTTAAATAGGTTGTAAATAATGCGCCAGTAATATTAAATTCACGATGTATCTCTCCAATTTTGCATTTCACCTCATTCTCGCATAAAATCCACGGACTAGTAATAACCCAATCCAATATCCAGCGAACGGAACGATGTACATAAAATATTTTTATAATAGGAAACATAAAACCGATAATGTGGAAGCACCTTTACACTTCGTTGGAAACGTGGAAGTAGGACAAGACCAGGTAAAATAAAACTTCTCGTATTTCCTTCGAAGCACGAAGTTAAACTGCGACATTAAACAGACGGTTTGACAATGTCTGAAGAGTTACTGGGTCTCTAACAAGTATCTTAATAAAGGGGCGACAATAAAAATTAATTTAAAGCGGACAGGGGAACTCGCAGACACTCGTGGAAACAGTTTCCGCGAACAAACTTGTAAGTTTCGAGAGGAACGCGGCGAACAGTGAACGCAGAGTGTTGTTTCGTCTCTGGCGGACGACCCGCGTGTCATAAACAGCAAACAATGATTATAAATAATTGCAGTCGCGTAGCGCGCGCGACTTGGTAATTGGGATTAATTTAGGTTGGTGAATTATTCAAAACACCCTGTTGAATATGCCGTGTCCACTGTGACGTGGTGACACGTTAACGAACAGCTAATGGATCCGATTAGATCCCGCGGGTAAAAATCTAATGTAGCTTGCACCGTGTTCTGATACCTCTTGTTTAGTGAAATCGTACAAAGTCGTATTTGCTGGCGAACGAAGTCGGGGAAACAGGCGATTCTGTTCGCGCTTTCCAGTAGTTCGTAAAAGCTCAGTTTACCGAAGCGGTTTTTGCGATTTGCGAATGTCCAGCGAGCATCAAATCCTCGACGTCGGGTCGAGCACTAAATCGAGACGACTTTTCGACGGATTCCATTTTATTAAGTGGCAGGTCGAGCCGAAAGAGACATGGCTCACGAACATCGTAAAACTCTCCCCCGTAAAACGCCGTATCGGAATAATAATCAGACGGCGTCGGTCCGCGCGAGATTACACTTTCCGTTTCACTTATTCGAAATCGATTGCCGCGGAGTTCTCGCGATTTATATTTCGCGGGGCGGAGATTGTACAGAAAAATCTACATAATTCGAGGCGATTGAATTTAGAAGCAAATGAGCGCGAGCGAAATGATTGGCTGGCAAACGAACCGCGGCGAATGCATTTTTCCTCCGGAAATTGAAATGGTAATAATGACGTTCATTTCGTGGGGGAGATCTCCTGTAAAAGCATCGCCCATATAATCAACCAATTGGTCTTCAGACAGAATTTGAAAATAAACGTTTCGGTGGCATACATTGGACTGATGTGTTCATCTTGTCCCTGCACGTCATGTTTCTTCGTCATTTCAAGGCCACAATCATTCTACAGATACATAAAAAAGTATGGTGTTTTAGAATTATTTAAATTGAAATCTATCCTGAACTACTAACTTTTCGACATACATAGGTTAGCACTTTTTTATAACGAATGTCCGGCTGCATCGATTGATGTATTAAAAAATACCTCATTCCATTTAAAAACATAAAGGTGACCTTCATAACTCTAAAAAAAAAACATAAGAACAAAAATTTTTTGGGTATCGTATGTGCCCCACTTTACCATTCAACTTTGTAAATGTTCAATTTAGACCGTGCATCGTATAAGAACGTAACAACAAATGTTCCAGGTTGGAAAAAGCCGAGAGCGTTCTAATTGCGGAAGTAATAAACTTAGCCGCAAGCAATTCAACTGGTCCTTCGCAATTGCCGGCAACGGAACAAGCAAACCGAGACTTGAATGCTAACGCCATTGTCATTTCCGAACAAGAGATTCCGTAACCGGAGCGCAAATCAGATTATTAGCAAGCTTGCCCTCGACTCTGCGTAAGTAGAATAGATCCGCTTTGGTCCGGCTTTTCGCGGGTAGAATAGGGCCATTTCTAATTAAACGCGTCATTAGCAAAGCTAGAGTGTCCACGGGTAACGAGATTATTATCAGCTCAGACATCCCGCAAGTAGAATCACGCTGCGCTATTCAACCGGTTCTGTCAGTGGCGTGGGTCAGCATGCGGTCAAACGGATCGCGCGGATGACGTGGATCCGCTCCAGCGACGAATCTTGATTTTCACTTTGATCGCTGCCGCACGTTTCGCTGACACTGTTCCCAATCTTTTCCGACGATCATCCCGTCATTCCACCATTCTGTCTTAACTGTTATAAACTTCCCGAAAATTCTAGCTTAACATAAACTGTTCCCAATCTTCTCAGAGGATGATCCTGTCACTCTGTAATTCTGACTAAACTGTTATAAATTTCTTCGCAAAAATTCTAGCTTAACACAAACTCCCACCATCCAATTCTATTCAGAACGAGAAAAATGTGTTCCATCGACTAAAAACTTCCCTCTAACAAGAACAAAGTGTGACAGCTGGTATCCCTTCGCAAATCCACAGGTGCGATATTCATTTCTCTGAAAATCAGCTGAAATATGATTTTATCCTGTTCGTTACGAAGAAAGCTGCCTAGAAAATTGTTCCGCAGAATTTCAAGAAACAAATATTAGTGTTTCAGAGGATAGTGGTGTTTGGGAGCCGAACTGTCTCGGCGATCAGGGGCGCCAACAATTCTTCCAGTTTCAAGGATTACTTTCCGGGTCCAGGAAAATAAGGTTGCGCAACGTTAAACCCGGAGAGAGAAGAAGACTGGATCCTCGACACGGGGAATCCCAGGGTCGTAACCGACAACGCGATACCTTAAGGAGGCGGCAAGAAGAAAATTTACCGCTGTTCTTACGAGCCGCCGTAAAATTCGGCGCTACGAGCCGGCGGGGTTAATGAAAAAACCTTGGGGGTGGAAGGTGGGCGTGGGTGGCCAGATAAACCACGCCGACGAATCGTAAACCTACGGCGGCGCTTCCTCTATCAATTAACTGCTTTCCCCCCGGCTCCTAACGAGACCCGCGGCTCGCATTAAGCGCCGATTAGAAAATTGCCCTAGGTCGTCGCCGTTGCGTCTTACGTCGGCGTCGTTTAATGGCCCTTCGTGTCGAATAAAATACCGGCGCTAATTAACGATGCTTCGGCTGTCTACGCTGCCAACGGTGAAATCCTGCTCTGTGATGGGGTGCAGTCGTGCGTGGATTTCCATCAGTGTTAGGAGAGGGTTGTTTGTTCGAGTTTTGATTTTTATGGGATGCTGCCGGGGAAGTGGAGTTGCAGACGTTGAGTTTTCTGGGTCAGTAGTTCCGCTTCGCTCGAAATAAAATAGTGTGCGATTTACCGGTTTAATTGCGAGCCCTCAATATTTCGGATCCGTTTAGTTACGTTTTGATTATGCTTGAATTTTTCTTGGGCATTTTAATTTCGTATTACATTTCATTCGCCTCGTTCTCGAGATTATGGATGTGGTCCCCTTTTCGCCCCCAGGACTAAAAGTTGTTTACTCAATGTGTGTGTGTACCGCGGTTTACAGCGAGCGAGGTATGCCTTGTCTTGAATGTCTTGGCAACAGCCATAGATTATAAACTATTACACGTATTCCTGCAGATTTATGGTATCCATGGAAATTAGAATAGCGAATTCTACGCAACATCGAATCGCGAATTAAATTGCATTTTGGAGTTCTTAAGTTTCGCGCGTTCGCGGCCCGCAATACCTAAATAACCCAATCGAACGAGCGTATTTACCCAAAGCGGCCGGAACAAGTGAATAAAACGACGTTTTCCGACAACTGATCAATTATCCGTATTAACTTAACGCGAATTAGCAGCGGCCGCTTGCCCATTTAAACATTTCAGTATATTCGCCTAACAAGGATTTCGGTGGATCAATCAATTCATACGCGGTCGGTTAAAGCCACCCGATTTAAATAATTAAAGCGTTCGTTTATGCGATTAAGCGAACTACGGTTTCCAAAAAGCCGCGAGAGAGCAAGAGAGAGAGAGAGAGAGAGAGAGAGGGAGAGAGAGAGGAAACGTGTGAGAGCTGCACGTTGGCAAAAATTTCAAATCGATTATAAATACTCCACGTATATTTCGAGAGGCGGGAGAAGTTTTACTCCACGGTCAAATAAATTTCATAAATAATGCATCGGACGGTGGGTGGATCGGTAAAATGATTTGCGTGAAATTATTGATCGGCGGACGCCGGCTGTTACGGTGCACTTGAGATTAACTACCCGGGCTCCCCTGTTTCTTGCGCGAATCGTCTTTTGCACTAGGTTCGGCAACCGAGGGATCATGCACTTGCCGCCTGCGGTATTGCGGTTCTGCACTTCACTGCTTAGGTGTACCGAGGTTTCACCATCTCCTTTCATCCACGAGAAAATTCAGGGTCGAGACCCCGACGGGCCGAGAGATTCTCGATGCTCCCTACTCGTTATAAAAATTCTTATCGATTTCCTTTAAATCTCCTATACGCACAATCCCGACCCCTTAAACGTTTGCAAAACTTTATCGCACCACCCGACTGTAATTCGTCCTGTGATAGGGACCTCGTCGGAAACGTCCCCGCAGTTATATCTTCACAGTCCTTCGGAACTCGAACTTCCGGGTTTACAAGGTGGAAATTGCAGAAAAAATGTCTCCCATAACGTTGAAGCGGACTTAAAATTCATTACTAATTTATTGAGAATTTATTATTATTTATTTATTGCTTTAAGCCATATAAAGTTTATATAGCATATACATTACAAATTATACAATATATGATTATGTTACAAATGTGTCTTAGTGTGTAACTTGTAATTGTGTTTACATTACTTTTGTTAGGTTGCAACTACCACATTGAAATTAAATTTGAGCATATCTTAATTAAAATCAAAAATAATTTTCAGGCCTCCAATATCTGTGTATTTTCTGTTGTAATTATTATGAGGATCTCTTCATCAATGGAAATGAAACAAAAATAAATATCTGTGCAAAAACCGTCCTCTTATGCCTGACCGATCCGCAGTAAAATATATAAATTTCGTTGGGAAATATAATTGGTTCTGTACAAACGGTATGTTGCGTCAGATACAATGGCAAAATCCTATTAAAGGATTGTTAATTGGCTTCCCTGTAATAACAGCAGAATATTCAGCATTTGATGGTTCTATGACGTTATTAACATAAAGAGACGTATAATGTGTACACTATTCCCGGTATTGGTGTTTAATTAGAGACGAAAGTCACATGCAGGGAAGTGCATCGCAAATGCAACGTGTAAACAGTTCGTTATTCCCGGCAAGCATCTCGACGAGACAAGCCGCTGCGAGTGGACAGAAATTTAAGGCAAACAGCGTATTCTGCTTTTCAACGTTGGTAATAATGTGCACGTCATGGTTGTTGGTAGCATGACCCTCTGACCGGCTGTGCAAATTGCACAGTTTAAACCCCGTACCCTGAAGAGGAGCAAGTTCGAAACTTCTGTGCTACGCTGTCCTTGAATTCTCAAGTAATCACGATTGAAAAATGTGACCTTGTAAAGGAACTCGACTAATTTGCATTTAATTTGTATCCTCGGAATGGCTATCTGTTCTACCGCTTTCCCAGCGAATGAAATTTCCTGTGAGAATGTTTAGGTGACTGAAACATTCAAGCTGGAGAATCGTGTCAGTTTTTCTTCTTAATTTATTAACTATTCTCTCAGTTGTTGGATTAATTTACATAATTATTTTCAAGGAGAGCTATTTCCGCGAGGTCTGACTATGCTCTGGTGATTCTACTGGGAAAAGTCCGACCATACAAGGCTCTTTCTACTTAACCCTTATCCGTCCCTCATTTCACGAACTGAATCTGTCTCTCGCTGTCAAATCGATAAAGTAGTAAAATATCGATGAAATAGGTAAACAGTTATTCTTCGAAATTTACCTGCACAAATTTACCTAATAAATTGATCTACAAACAGCAGAACAGTAAAACTTATTTCGAGAAAATATTACAAACCCCGATAAAGTGGATCGTCCTAGTCGCAGTAGAAGCGACCTCCAGAATTTCCAAAAATGCTAGAAAATAAATAGCAGGTCGAGGCCAGCCCGAAGTCCGAGACTGCAAGGACCGGAAGCGTTCCGAGGGATCGCGGGAGCCCGAAAGAAAATCAATCCAAAATAGAAGAGTAATCCGGGCCATTCAGTAAGTGAATCCAATCGTTTCTCGTTTCTGCGCGGCCCGTGTTCGATCATTCCGAATTGAAATCTGCTTCTCGACTGATAGAGCCGGTCGATTTAGGTTCGCCTCGCCGATAGTCCCGCAGTTTACACCTTTCCACGGTTACTCGGTATCTTCCGCAATCCAGTGCCCCCTTATTCGATGCACATTTCGACTTCGGGGAAGGAGACACACAGTGTGCCGATCCCTGGGTAGAGGACGAGAGCCTCGAGCGTGCTTATCGTTGGGGAGATTCGGACGCAAAGTGGCAGAAAATTCGTCGAGGATGGTCCAGCAACTTGGTCCAGCTACGTTTACCTTTATTTCCGTCAGGTGGAACGGACCGGGACGGTTTATACAACGATACATCATGCTTCGCCTAACAGGGATTTGCATGCTTAGAATCGCATCGTCATACCTGGAAGAACAACTTAGGGATCTTGAAAATAATTAACCTCTTTTTTCGTACTGTTTATTTGACGAAGAAGGAAGGGTCACGATTAGACAGCGGATCTTTATGCATTTACAGCAAAATTGAGAAGATGAAATTCAAAATTGTTGAAAAATTTTAACAATTGGATGTGTCAATATATAATTTCTCCTCTATTAAAATCATTAAGGTAAAGAAACAACATGCAATTTAGTTTCTATTTCTTACAATCGATGCAGACAATTTTTATTTTGCATGACGATCCGCAGTCTAGTCACGATTTAAAGTAAGGAAAACGTACACAATGATTGGACAGGTTTCAGAACAGTAGATGGGAATTCTGCAAATTAGGCAGGACCAGGTGAAGTGGAATTGCATATCACCGGGTGCGCCGTTGGTGCATCGGTTTCGCCCGGTCTCGATTCAAGGAATGTAGATTCGACCTTCGATCAGACTGACGTGGATTAAGTAGAGCAACTCTGTGTATGATACGGCACGCGGCAAGTGGAATAAGCCAGTGAGTGATCGGACGTGTATTAAGTACAGGTGTGTATATCAAGGATAGATGTAGAATCGTATGGTAGCTGAGATTCCTGGTAGAATGGTAAATTTATGATCAGAAACGAGAATAACATCAGTGTGCAGTGGTAGTCGAGATATATGTAAAGTGTATTCAGGAAATATTATCTTTGTATTATATTAACAAGTGGTGTAACAATGTTGTAATATGATTTTGAAAGATTTTGCTGTATTTAGAAGTTTAATTGCTTGTTTCATTATTTTATTACTGTTCGCGTTATGAATCCTTAGATTACAGAAATATTAATGTATGTAGAATAAGTCAGTTTCCAGTCAGACTAAACAGTGGAATAAATCGACTACACGCATCTGCAAGTTCCCATTAAAGCAGGGCTTTCCAGCAACGATTTATTGATCGTGCAGATACATCGTCGCAGACATATTGTTGTATCCTTTGCTCATAGGGAATACGGGGTCTCAATATTTGAAGACACTGCTCTGTTTGCTTAGGTCCGCGGTTTGGTCAAGATATTGATATTACAGCGATACAGCGTGGACATACGACGGGACTAACGATGTATATGGATATTTGTAGAGGCTAAGCGCTAGACGTTCTGTAACTACAGCTATCAGTGTATCATGTAATTTTCAGATATCTACCGTCTACCACTGTTCAACTTACTTTCATAGAGACGTCACGACCCGGACATTTGCAACATTAATCCCACCGTTCCCGACAATTGCAGAACATTATTCTATGCCATGCTATTATGCTACGCCGCTGTCTTATGCCATTATTCCACGTGCAGGGACACCGTTCCAAAAATTGCGATCATTTCCTTAATTTTTATAATATGCTATGTGGTTAATTGCCATTACTAGAACAACAGCAGGAACGTCCTCCTTTTCTATCAATCGATCGATCTATATGAACGTGGTCGCTAATAACCTCGCTGTTAATGCGACCACGTTAAAGCAAACTGTAAATGAATAAATAAAAACAGTTCTCGCTGTAAATAGTGAATGATATCGGTACGAAACCAAAGCGACCCATTCGGGATGATTTAAATCGTAGGAACGATCGACGCGGGTAAGGAAAATGGGCGCGGAGCGAATGAAAATTCCCTAACAAGTAACAGAGTGCAATATTCGGAGAATCGTCCGGACGTTTCGTTTTCCATTAGCGGACGAGTAAGGGCTGGTGTGTTCTTAGATCGGGCTATTCAGCAGCGAGCCTGCATTTATTTTCATATCCTGTATCGGCGGGGCGGTAAACGTTCCCCGGCCCATTCACCGGCCGGCTTCAATTACTCTGAGAGCTGTATCGTCTTGCACCGCGGGAAATTGTTGCGCGATCGGCGGGATCCGATGCCTCGGCGAATTAATCACCTCTCTGGTCCGAGACACGAGGAACATCGGACCGGTCGCTAGGCAGAAAACTTTCACCCTGGTTCGTGTAATCAGTCGGAGCTTTTGAATTTCGCGTCCGCTAACGAGTGTTCGGCAGGCTTGTCGGCGCGCACGTCGCCTCCAGGCGGCGAAATTAACGCCGGAATAATTTAACGCGCTCGCGGACGGCCTGCAGCGCCACCGTTTCCCGCGGAAATTAGATTTTCCACGGGGAAAGTAATTGCTCCCGTAGAACTGACCGCTGTCAGTCCGTTTGTCCGTGCCAGCCACGCGTCGGATATTGAATTCTTTTTCGACCAGAGCCCGTGGAACCGACGCTCCAGCCGAATTGCTGGGACGATCGCCAAGGAAATTGCTGGAAACCGGCAATACCGAATTTTTCTCTTCGAGACTGTAAGTCCGAATCGAAACATTTATTTTGGGACTTCATTGCGTGAACATGGAAGTGTGCAGCAGTATTTTTTTCGTCCTAAAAATGTTTCTTAGGACTGTATCGCGTACACCTAAAATAACAGCATTTTTGGAGATATTTTTTTAGTAACAGAGACGGCCAGAATTTTTTCTCTGGAACTTCGTCACGCAAAGATTGCGGGGTACAACAGCATTTTTTCCGATCCCAAAATGTATCGGAAAACCCCAAAGCCCGAGCCAACAGAAGAACGGTATTTTGTTTTTCAGCATTCACGACAGCCTAAAATAATAGCTATGCTTCGAGTTTTTTCTTTAGGAATTGAAGGTCTGCTTCAAAATCGTTTTTCCAGGGCTTTATTTCGTGAAACTCGGGAGTACAACAGTACTTTTTTCGTTTCCAAAATGTTTCGCGAAATCGTATTGCCGGGCACACACACAGCCGAAGTACTATATCTCGTTCTTTTTAATCTAAAAACTGGAAAATTCGAGGGAAAAATTTTTCACTGAGACTTCACTGTACGAACCTTCGAGGGTGTGAAAATATTGTTTTCATTTATGAAATGTCAAACAAAAGACACATTTAACCGAGTTTAGCTTCCTGATCGACGTGTATTTTTAGTTTCGCGTCGAAAAAATCACAAAGACGGGAGAAACGATGAAGTATGCTGAACGTTCCGGATCCGATGGAATAGGTCGCTTTGAATAGCCGGAACACCGGAAATTGATAAAATGCCATGATTCTAGACACCGGAGAGGGATGACTGACTAGAAAATTCAATGTGATAGCCGCTGCGCGACGTGGTTCCTTTCAGTTTCGTTCTCCCGGAGCTTCTGTCTCTGTCAACGGAGAAGTGAAAAATAGGGCTGCGCATCATTTGTGACGCGTCAATTTTTCTCGGCAATAATGTTGTCGGTTCTTTTTGCGCGCGAGAGGTCCCAGCGGATAAACGGAAGTTCAATTTCTCTGGGACGACGTATCGAGGTTGAATCTGCTTGCCGGCCGCATAAATTTTCATTACGAAAGACAAAACTCGCGAGGAAGCGTGAAGTTTCGCGACTTCGTTGGCCCATGAATTCTTGGCTAACGAGAGAAGGCCAATAAGAGAAGCATGGAGATAAGAATGCGGAAGAGTATAAATATTCTTTCGCAGGATAGCAGCAGCAGCAACAAGAAAGGTACTTCTAGAGTGCGGAAACTAGTTGGTGGGGCTGTGCATAATGGCGTGCGAGCGCGAATGAGCTCGTTGAACTCGTTTCTCCTCGCGAGAGAGGGATCCTTTTTTTTAAGTGGAAAGTTTGATCCGGTTAATTTCGCCGAGTAACTACTTTCCCAGGATTTCTCTTCTCCGGGTTCAATTTCTAAGATCCTCGACGAGCACATGGGGAAAATATATCCGGTGTACGATATCCACGGGACTGGAAAATTGCGGAACCGGTTCCAGTAGACCCCGTCACGAATTTCCCTTTTTCCCGGTTTTAATGGTGCGACTTTTAATAACGTTTTTCTTGTCGGTGGCGAATAGCCTCGCGAGAAACCGCAGAGCACAGGCTATAAATCGAGCGCGGGCCTTCGCAAATAACCCCTTCTTTCGTCGAATTCAAATCCGGAAATAAAACCCCTTTCCTTGCCGCGATACCATCAGCTTCATTCCAATGTCTCCCCAGATCCCTGCGAGAACATGGGGAGCCGTCCGGGGGCGAATAAACTACGCCGTTAACACGCCGAACTTCTTTATCCGACTAACCCTGTTTTCGAGCATCCCGACAAGAAACAAGAGAAAAACTCGACTCCCAGAAGAGTCACGGCCAGCTTTTCCGAAACACATATCTTGCCGTGGCCCTGTGTCGCTGGCGGAATAGAGATCCTACCGGAAAATGCGACCGGGACACGCCACCAAGTCTGCGGAAGCGAAACTAGTGATATAACTGTGCATAAGTCGGACGTAAGATTCTGGCGAGGCAGACTGTGACGTGCTGTCTGCTACAATTTTCATTCGTGTTAAGGGACATCGTGTAATATCGTTTATTCTCGTGGAGGAGACCGAGACAATTCTTCAATCCCAAAATTCCAGTAGACGAGGGTCTACCCGAGGCAAGCATTCTCTGAAGAGCAAATCTTATCTCGCCCATCATCTTGACAGACTGAACAAGCTTCCCCGCTGGACAAGGTTATCCGGAAGGAAGAAAAAAATCTGCGGAAACGGATATTCGCGGGAAGAGGCGCGACGAGCTTCACCGGGAGCACATAATCCGCGGTGGCTCGGGTTTCACGGGGTTCCGCGTGGAATCCCGGCCGAGTGTGCGACCGTGCTGAACCCATAAGTCAGCAGGACTTTCGACTTTCCTTGGCATTAAGCGCGGGTCCAGGGTCTCGCCTCTCTTTGCTTCTCGCTTTGGTTCTCGCCTCGCTCTGCCTCGCTGGAATCGGGTCATCGATCCCTGGGCGTAAATACGCGAGAAGTTTGCCGGGGATGTCTGCGAATACTCCGCCCGGTTGGTTAACCCGCGAAGATGAAGTTAGCGGGCTTTACATAGTTCCAGCTTTGTTTCGCCGGTTGGCATGGCGCCAGAGGACCGCGTGCCTACGCTGCCCGTCCTCCCCTGCATTTCCCCCACCCTCTCTGCACACGATGCACACGCTGCCGCACGCCCTTTGCATCCCACCTGCGTCGACGTTTACGTATGCCCGGCTCCCGGCTACTCCTCGGACCGACGATGCTATGCCGCAGGAAAAACTGCTGCACCCCGGCGCGGAATTTATCCGGGCGTCGGCGTAACGTTCTGTGCGTGCACGTGCACCTCCCGATGGAATCCGGTCGGCGTTCTGCTTTCCTGATGCATCCGGCCTTTCAGCCACCGCATACCAATGCACACATCCTCGACCGACCCCCTGCGGTATTTACTCGCTGCTCTGTTTATTTATACAGCGCTGTTTTTACACGCCGCCGCAAAATTCTCCTTACAACCGGACTCCCAATTTTTCGGCGATTCCACTCGCGCCTGTCCACACTGGTTCAGCCAGCCCATATCAGGCGCAGTATTAGCTGTATATTAAACCTTGTGTAGTCAATCAAAATGTATAGATTATTTAAAACCTTTATGTACTCAGCATGTTTGCACAAATTCTCATTATAAGACTATGAATTAATATATTAGCGAGTGAAGAATGGACATCCAGAGAAATTTTGTAATATTTTTTACAGAAACATGTACAAACTGTTGAAAGAAATACAGTAAATGGGTAGCCGGTTGACTACACAAGGATTGAAATATACATTTTAATTTTCGAGGAAAAATATGTAACTGTAACTCAACCTGCTTAAAGAAATTGCATTCTAACTGCACTGTAATTCTAGGCGATTGTCTGTACGGGTACAGTGCAGCGTTCTGCAACAAGAGAGGACTATACCATAAAAGTTTGCTACAGTGGATAAGCATCGAAATAAAAATCCGAAACCGGGCAAATGGCACCGTCGAAATAATTTGCAACGCATTCAGCCCTGTTATGCGACAATGTACTTTATCATGGCCCCGCCTCCACAGCTGTAATCGTAACTGTAGAATAGGTACAGTTTTATTCTGGCAGCAGCGGGACTGGAATTAATGGTATTAACTCGAGGCAGATGATAACCGGAGAACGCACAGTGGCTATGTCAATTACACGTTGCCAGTAGAACGACTCGAGCACACCTGCACCGTTTATATCCATGTTTCTCAAACACCTTCTATTATGCGGTGTTCCAGAGAGGCTGAAAGACACTCGACTCTTTGCAACTGCGTTTCCGCGAATTAATTCGCGCACGCTTTAGGGAACAGTGCGATACTTTAGGCCAACTTTTAGTACAATAAATTCTAGAACCCTTTGCTAGACTTTCCTGGAAGTTCTACTTACATTCTAATAGAATTTAGTGCTTCATGATATTCTGTTGGAGAACAATACTTCTGACTTTCGAAAAGTCTAAAGTTAACAGTAGAAGAGTCTTAACCAATTGTTAAATTTATTTTTCAATTTGTTACACCAGCAGAGCTCTATCGAATGAAATAGTGTAGTGATCTTTATTCGAATTGTCTATTTTGAACGAATTCGTGAAGAAATTGTCTGATTCACTTCTGATCGATCAGATTTCACTATCAAAAACGCTATTTTGATATTTTTCTAGGGTGCTACAAATCGATTACTGCTGTTTACAAGTTCGATTCCACTCGGTCGCGATTTTCGTTTCTCAACGAATAAACCGCGCCGACTAAAAAGGAGGTAGCGCGAAATATGTTCGCCGTTTTAATTGCCTTCGATTGTACTCGCTGCCACTGCGTCGATTAAATTTCAATTTATCAGGCCGGCGAGAGAGGTTTAAACCAGTGAACGACACTCCCCCTGCGCCGCCAGTAAAAACGTATTTAAACTTTGATATTAATTTAAACGCTTCGTCGGGCCGACCATTAGCGAGCGTGTGAAATCGACAAGTGTCGATGAACGATAAATAAGATGTTTTCTCTTCTGCCAATCTCAATATACCTGTTGGACATTGTCAGTCTACAAGTCTAGAACTACAAGCTCGGTAATTTAACCATTCTTGAAAGAATAACAAAGCAATTTTTTTTTAGATTGATTTTGTGTACTATTTTTCAAATTAATTAATCAGCAGGTCTCGTTGCGAATGAAGAAGTATAATGCACAGCAAATTGCCAGATAACGTGATTGAGAGATGGTTTAATTTCGCAGTGGAAAGTCTGGTCACAGGCACGGTAGTTCCACTTAATTGATGACCGACGCGACATCAATCGTCGATGCACATTACTCCGGGCCGAGCTCCGCAAAGTCTACAGCCAAACAATGCTGTTCAGCTCGCACGATGTCTCACTATTCACGGTTCTATTCCTCTTCCTGTCTGACCTGTGACACTGTAACACTACTGGCACGCGGTATGATCACGTACGATTCTATTGTACATCTCTACTCCATGATTTCATTCACGTATTCATGCCCCGGCTGACTAAACTCGAGAGGCTATTGTGCTGCTCGTACGAGAGGCGACAGTTCGTCGCGCAACGTTATCAATTCAACGAACGTCTTTTAATTGATACTTTCCTACGTGCACCAACACTCCCGGCGTTGTTTGTTTTCCGGCAGGCCGGCGATCTATATTTCCTCGACGCGACGGACGTAGCGCCCTTTAAACGCCAATATTTGTACGTTCGTCGGCTCAATATGCCCATAATCGAGGGCCCCGTTAGTCGATAGGAAAAGGAGACCGTAATAGACCACCACGGAATTTTTAATTAGACTGCCAGATACTACCAGGGAAATTAATGCCACTTTGATAACATTTAGACCATAGTTGAGTTAATTATTCATCTACTACCAGAAAATTTGTCCCTTGACAATAATCGATTCTAGCCTCGTGTCTGATCAACACATTCCATTACGAGTCAAAATTTCCAAATGTATTATAAACATAACGGATTTTAGCTTGAGTTATATTAAAACCCGTCGCCACATAGCTTGGGAACAGGGGTGTTGGCAGTCAGGAAAACTAATTTCGATTCGAGAAGTGGAAATACGCGGCGTGTTCTCCCGAGAACTGTGAACACGGTGGCGCAGGCTTCCGAGCGATCCGGTTATTATAAAACCGTGTTTTTCGCTAACTGGACTTCCGATTCGATCTGCATACTTCCGTCTAAGCGAATCGACTACCTCGATCCTATTACACAGCTGACAGCTCCCGAATTGAACGCGATTAAGCGGAATAGTAAGAAACGTATTCGATGGAGCAATAAGTTTCCCCAATTATTGATCTTACTACTTGCTCCTCGACGATACACCGATTTAATCTTGGAATGATTTATCGCGCGATTTGCAATTCGGACTGATAATTATTTGACGAGTATAATCTAACCATTTATTAATTAAGATACACTCTTATAAACACATTAATTTAATTTTGCATTTTCTTAAGTTCATTTTCAAGATACACTTGATTGTTAAGAGCAAGCGTACTGCTTCGTGAATAATGTCAATGTCTGGAACCGTTTATCTAATCGGTTCCCAGTATACTCAGGATAAAATGTTTTTATTGTTTTCCGACAAATAATGACACTGATGAAACTTCCATGCTAGAATGGAGGCAGATGTAATTCGTTAACGTCGCCAAGAAAGGAGCCGTCTTGAAATTTAACTTTCAAAGCATCTCGTTCGCCATTCCAAGTCGAACGGCAACATTTAACAAACATCCAAGTCCCTTTCAGCCGAGAGCGAAATGATCAACGGGACTGTTACGAACAAGAAGCAGACAGAGGGAGAAAGGAACGTCTTCATTTCCTTTCGTCCGGACTTCGTTCGACGTTTACTGGATTAAGAAACTTCATTTGACTATGGTGTCCGCTTTGTTGAATCGATCACGCGACTGGAGTAACGAATTTTTGCAATTAATTTCCAACTCGTACACCTTCTCACAAATTCAGCACGTTGTAACTACTCGACACATTTACCCGGATATTTCCGACTTAGAAACAAATAAAATCTCTTGAACAATTTTTGGACTGTACATGGATGCAGACTTCTATTTTGAAGATTCAAACGTAATACTTAAGTGATATTTTTGCTAGCTAATTTGCAAAGTCCTGTTCAATTTCCCAGCGTTCCAGGGCTTTCCCAGTTCGAAGCAGGCCCCGTGGTTCGGTTCTCAGTCCATCCGAAAGCGATGCTTCGAAATTCACCTTGAGTTCCTCGCGCCAAATCGTCGGAAAACTTTCCATCCCGTCGCCGATGGTTCCAAGTTCGTCGACGGCCGTCCCCGTGCTCGAGTGTTTACGTTCGAAATCCACTTAAAACTGCGCCCCTTGCCGGGTGTCGGGCTCTCTCTCTCTCTCTCACTTTCTCGGGCTGTCGTGAAATGAGAGTGGGTGGCGAGTTTTTCCGAGGGCGCGACGGGAATCGAAACTTTCACGAAATACTCGTCTTTCTAAGTTCGAGCGGTCAAGCGGGAACTCTGTGATTGCGAAACTCGATCGAAATTGATCGCACAGCGATCATCGCACTCGGTCTGTCCAAACACAATATTTATTTTTTTAGTTTTTTAGTTTTTTAGACTTAGTTTAGTTTTAGTTTTTTTTTTACTTTTTTAGACACTACAGGTGCCACAAACAATTTATAACTAAATCTACCGAATCCCACAATTTTAAATAATTTCTTATGGAACCATTTTTATACTTCCATCTCCACCAATTCTGCTCTTGTAATATTTTAAAATGAATCAAGTTATACAAGAAATGAAAAATATTTTACGCTCAATACTGGCTTTCAAGAACGCTAATCATTTTTGTAAGAATGTTTGCCGGGGCTGGTTTGCCTGCAACATATCCAAATACTCAACAAACGACGTTCCCAAGTAGTAAAGTTTTATCAGGCACTTCTGCGAACGTTCTTTATTTGGAGTACTTCGCCGGACTCACGCAACTTCGCGGCAGTTATAGCGTATAAAATCCTCGAAGAAATTACGAAACACCATATTTAGTAGAATTTAATACGCTTTCATTTTACTTTTAACGCGCTCGAGAATGTGCATTTTTGCATAAACTTCCGTGGTTTATTCGTCACTACTTTATGAAGTTCCAGCACCAAAGAGTAAGCGCGGTTGTCTAAAAACTTTGCAGTGAAGAGTTGCGGGAAGTTTAATCAAGTTTTTAATTTTTCTGGACTTTCTGGAAAAAATATACAATGCCGAGTTCTCCATACTGTTGTGTGTGCGTTCGCAAATGATTACAACAGTGTTCAACGACGGAGAAGTTTCCAGGAGAAAAGTCTTTCTTAGGATGATAATGTGAGAAAAGACATTGGAGTTGTGAGTCGCTGTGATAGATAATTGATGAGTTGCGGACAGCTGATCGGTCGCTAAAAAATCCGAGGCTTAGAAGTGAGCCCTTAAGCCGAATATCTCCCGCTGCGAGTATCCTCCGTCGTATAATATTGTCTCAGGCTGGCCGTCAGAGGCGAATTGAATTTCAAGGGGGCTCAACAGCCCCGGAGGACCATTCATAACACTCTCAGACTCGATTCCCGAGTGACGAGGGTCAGTGAGAGGCAATAGGGTGCGTAATTCTCTAAGACAAAGCTACCGGACCAAGCATGACCATTTCCAACGATCTCGTCGTCGAAAAAAAAAAAAAAAATGGATACGTGACACCACGTCTGTCCGAATCGATTCTCTTTCCAACACGAAAACCGAGGAACATCCATCAAACACTGAGAAACGATCAGAGAGGACCTTCGAGATCAGTGTCTAGTATGAATTTGTCGACGTCGATCTTGATCGGATGAGAAAGGGAGAAAGATGAGCAGATATTGAGGGTGAGATTGTTGTAAGGGGGTGGGTGTTTGCAAGCAAGGGTCGGAGAAGAACGGATCGAAGGAGAGACTCCTGTTCGCTAAGGATATTATGACTGACAAACAAGGTCGTAGCCGAGAAAGGCTTCTTATCGTCGCGGGGGCGTGAATGAGGATGAGCAAACAGAAGCCTAAGCGGAGGGTAAACTCGAAGAATAGTCGGGGCACATTTGGAGGAGGACACTTGGCTCGGGGCTGAAGAGTTGTGGACCGGCTCTTGCAAATGGAAACGTCGCTGGGATGGACGCTGGGTTTTCGGGATGACCGGGGAACGAGTGATAAATATTGATTCGTACTCGCCGTAATGGTCCAGAAATCTGAAGAAACACCAGAAGAAATTCATATTATCCATCTGTTAGCGCGAACGCGTAACTGAAAGTATTTTGTATTTCGCGCTATACTCTTCATGTGTTATGTTTGCTCTATCTATCGTATGTTCCCTCTCTCTCTCTCTCTATCTGTATTGTTCTCAGTCGATTCAGTATAGTTCTCACCGTTAAAATAAACGAACCTGCCCTCAAGTAATCAGTGCGTTTCTTTTTCTGTTCACCTCGTGTAAATGACTATCGTTGAATTTATCTCCTTTATACAATCGGGCTTCGAGATTACAAAATTCATCCAATCGCTCTCTACACCATCTATGATCAGGCCACTAAACCAGAAGTGCCTAAAACAATGACTATGATTTGAACCCTATTTACTGTCAGCATAGAAGTACATTTACTCGTGAGGTTGGATGGAATCAGTGAAGCAAGCAGTTGAACCGCAGTTTAGAAATGTCAAAATGCACCAAATAATATTTAATAGAACCGACTAGAATTTTTTATTAAAAAGAAAATGGTTCCAGGCAAGTGGAATAAGATGGCCTGTGGCCGGACAAGTAGTGCAAACCTGTCTGTGATGGTTGATAGATTAGTACTATAAAAGTCTCGACGTGTTTCGTCTGTATGAATCAACGCGGAACACGCTATCTGCGATTCAGAGACAAAAGACATCCGGAGTAATACAATGGCTTCATACACGAGATGTAGAGCAACTAATTAACTATGAATTAATTATCTTTCCTTCTGAAACGTTCCATTGAAAAGTTTCCACAATATGGCGTCGAATACGGGTCGTCAGCGGTTACGATTTATCTGCATGTAATTGGGACATTGAGAGTACCGGGTTTGATTCTTTCGACGACACGTTCGCCGAAATTCGTGTCACTCGCGTGAACATTTAAAAGACTGACTGAGCCGGAAGTAACGTTTTGACATCGAGATCGATGCGTTGCGCCGACACGTCGTGCCCATAAGTCGCGTAGTTAAGCTTGAAATGGGAAATGCTTCAGAGAGTGTCACAGTGACGTTTCATTCACTGATTAATTGCGGATATTTGTCACTCGTTCATCGACTTCGATATTAAGCATTAAGAGCATCCTGACATTTGTACTCTATGTACATTTTGTAAATTGATTTTTATCCTGGCTACCGAATCAGTGAGTAATTGTAGATATTATTGGTTAAGAGTTTTACGAATAGACTGCGGATTTTATGCATTTATATAAAAAATGAGTAGGTGGAATTTAGTTCAGTATAACCATTACAAACATTACAATCCGCCTAGTCACGGGACTGATAAAATCCGCCCTCTAAAAATCTGCTTTTTCGTGGTCAGTGACAGATTAGAGTGAAGAGTAAGCGCAGAAACACAGGTTCCCAGACAAACGTAAGGACTTCCGGTGCCGTTATTAAAACGTTCTAGATAAGAATGCTATGCCGGATAGAGAGTTCGACGGAGTCTTAAGTAGACGTCGCTTGTCCCGCGACAAAGTGTCCGCGACGTTAGGTAAACCCGGGGAAAACGTAAATGTATTCCGGCAGTTCTCGCGTTTATTCTCCACGGACGGAGAAAGCACGGCCGAGGAAAGACTGAGAAAATCGTGGGCGGCGACTGGGATGGGGACGCGGAGAAAATTAGAGGAGACCCGAAGATGGAGTTCGAGAGCGCACGGGTCCCAGAGAATTAAAGGAAACGAGATATAGGAGTCGGAAAAAGATTCGGGGTCGGGTGAGAAATAGCCGAAAAGAGAGCAATCGGAGAGGAAAGTTACAGGACGAAAGCCACGGAAACGGTGAAATCATAGAGCGAAGCGGAAAACATTGTGTTAGAGGAAAAGAATCTATAGAACCAGAGAACACTATGTCTTATCTACTGGGAATTAAATCTTGTCTGACAATATTGTAGACTGAGATTGTTCCACTTTAAAATAGTCTGAATGCAGAGAAGAATTACAGGACGTTTCCAATGTTCATTTATGGGGCTTCATTAGATTCGTGTATGATCAATGGCTGATTCGGTCTACTCAAGTGGAGGAGTTGATCGTTTCATCGAAGTACAACATCATATTGCAATCAGGAATGTATTCAGTGTTTAAGACACTGCATCGTACCCCAGCCAATTTTACAGTTCGCTTAAAGTTTCATTGCACAGATTCGTGCCTGATCAATGGCTGATTCGTTCTACTTAAGTGGAGATGTTTATCGTTTAATGAAGTACAACATCCTCGTGTTGCAATCGGGAATATATTTAGTGTTTAAGGGGCACAGCTTGCAGTATTGTAAATGTGCAAGTTTACCCAGCCAATTTGAACCGCGCGAAATACGAGTGGCTCGTATTCGAGGCCGCTGTCTTTCCATTTTCGCATAAAAGCCCGCGAATATACGTGGCATGATACAATCCATTAAGAGTTTTCCACGTCGCCGTGGGCAAAATTTCAAACCCGTCGAACTTTCGTCGCGACTAGCTGTATCTGAGTGCAAACTGAGATATCTCGAAGGGGATTCAGGCTGCTGGAAGAAATTCCGGAGGAAAGCCACTAGCAATTCTCTCCCCGTCTCTTATCGTTCCGCGATATTCCATTCTGTTTCCCTTAACTCGGGCCATTTTTATATTCAAACGTCGACGCTCGAAAATACGGACCTAACAGAATTGCCAAACGACAATCGAATCTCTATCCGAATAAAAACAAGACTCTCGCAAAATCTATTCGAACAAATAAATAGCATTGAAACTATTTATACGTTCAGCGTGGGGAAAGCCTCCATAAAAATATTTACAAAGCGTTGATGCATTAATGGAATTAGTTTATATTTACTATTAGAACAAGAGCGTCCATAATTTGATCAGTGTTTGTATGTCTGAATATCAATTGTTATCTATGCAGTACAATTGCTCGAGTTTAATAAACACCAAAACTTTAAACAATCACATTTGCAATTCTAATAGAGTATTTTCTGCTACACGGTGGTATACTTTATTATTTATGAAAAATAATGAACATTGCAATTGAGTATCGCTGTCAATATGGCCCATTTGTTCATAATTATTCCGCGATCGCACACTATTAATTTCGCTATTATCGTCGGACCACAGGCGCAAATACGATTCCAGCAAAATATTCGTGCCGCGGAATCGAAATTCAACAAACGCGAAACGTTCAACGGAGTCGGGTTGATCATACTGAGCAGGAAAATCGGCTCGGTTTATCTTCCCCAATTTGTTATAGTAATGTTCCCCACCATTGTTTGCATCACCCACACAATTTCGGTGGGAATTCGAAGTGCAGTTCAGGTTGGAAATCTGCTCAAGAAACATAATTCTCTCAAGCGAATTACGTTTATTGTTCAACCTGAAAACACCGCGCTGGTTGCCTGTTAAATATTATTCTCTGCGATCACAGTGTCCGAGATAAAACAATGACTATTATTTCAACCCTTTTTACTGTCAGCGTAGAAGTACATTTACTCGTGAGGTTGGATGGAATCAGTGAAGCAAGCAGTTGAACCGCAGTTTAGAAATGTCAAAATGCATAAAATAATATTTAATAGAACAGACTCGAATTTTTATTAAGAAAATACGGTTACAGCGAATCAGACCTTCTGTAATTGAATAAAGAAAAGTTCAGTTTTAATCTGGACAGGTGTGTATTTTATAAACAAATTCGGACGTAGGAAGACGATGACCTAAACTGCCCCTAATTTTCCGCCTACTGCACGATACATCACATTTCCCGTGAAATTATTCACGAGGATCGTCGGCAAACATCGGCGAAGTTCACGAGCGACCCAATTTCGCGATCCACGATATCGCAAATTGACGTGATGCAAATCATCGAGGGGTTTCTTTGCGTTCGCAGCGAACCACCGTCGATAAATTTCGAAAAATACAGGCCGAACAAAGGCGGCGCAGCGCGAGATATTCACGGTGACAGTATCGAGAGATCGGCGGGGGCCGAAGCGTGCCAGATTCGGAGGCCGGGATGCGTTTATGTGTTCGCGCGCGTGGGCATAAATCAATATTCGGCTTTAAAGCGAGTTACCGCACGTTTGTCTCTCTGTTCCAGACTGGTATCGCTTTTGTATCGGTCCTTTTCGATCGCGATTAAGATACTACGTCCACCCAGTGAACCGGGAAACAAAGCAAGCCCCATTTTTCTGTTCGTGCGGCTGGCAAATGCAATTTTCTGATAGTTATTCCTGCAAGAATATCGGCAAGAAACTTCCTGACCACTGTAATGTTAAAACCGATAATTGATCCTGCAGTCTCTGGAGACAATTAATCTACTTAGAATTAAACGTTTCCTCCGACCTAGAATAATTCCATTCTATATGATTTTCTCTTATTTTTAGGAATTGATTACACAACAACTTGCTTAATAATGTAAACAATATTTTGAATAATGGTACAGCATTTTTTTGTGGTGACTCTGAGTCGCCACGCGAGTGCTAAGGGTTAACAATTAATATGAATTGTTACGAAGAAGATCGTACGACGAGATCTTCAGATAATTGTCGCTTTGTGGACCATCGACAATTCCGAACTTCGTATTGAATCCTCCAGCCAGTAAGGAGAGGTCTGGTGGGCTAGACAAGACTGTTCCCCAGCGGAGGCAACATTTTTAACGATCTCTCGTCTCCATTTGAAGCGGCCCGAGCCCCGGAAAAGTTTCCAAGCGTCACCGAAGGCGCGACGAAGTTGAATGATTTAAGTCGAGCGGAGGAGGTGGAGGTGGCTCTAGCAGAAAAACCGACGACCGATTGAAAAGTAGAATGGCCGGGGCAGGAGGTGGTTGGAAATGGAGATCGCAGGGAACCTTTTCCAAGAAGACAAGAAGGCCGCCGCGTAAAACATAAGTTTCGCGAAGAGGAAACCCCTCCGAGTGATAGTAAACTTTCGAGCGGGCTTCTACTCGCCTCTCCACGGAGAGATACAGACTGGAATGGTATCGATTGTCTGTTTTCAATCGTGATCGAATCGAATCTGCACGGGGATCGACGGAAGTAACAACCCTGCGGAATCCAGTTCATAATAGCGTATCTCTTTGGGATCGACAAAAAAGACTGGAACAGTACAGATCAGGAAAGATCCGGGTAGAATCGATTCTACTCGACTCGGTGATTCTTCGCAAAATTTACTTACGAATTTTTCGGGAAATACTGGCTCTGTCATTATGATACCCACCTGAAACAGAGGAACGAATAGTTTACATACACAGGTTTCTTAATATTGTATTTTTATTTTACTATTTTTTAATATGATTGTACCGTCCCAAGACGAAACAGATGATTTACTACAAATCTGTCGAATTATCGCACCTTGAAGGATTTCACAGTGAATTACCTAATGTCCGACTGATCTCGAGGTTGTACTACTCAACCTGGCGAGATCTGGTCGTTTCTCAGAACCTGTTCAACTCTAAGCAATTCAATCAACGTCTCTCTAAAACCTTTGTCCAGTTTGTTCGAGCTCGTAAAATTCAGCAGTTGTATGCAGACTCGACCATCGCGATCCTCGCGAGAATGTTCGACTACGCGTCGGTCTCTGTTCGCCGGATACTTTGTGTGCACGTTATCCTGCAACTGATTGCGTCAGCTGTTCGACAATCGGATCGTTTATTCGGCATCGAACGACTGCGTTAGCATCGTCGGAACGATCGCATCGGATCTCCGTCCAAAAACACATAAACGCAAATGGAAGGATTGTTTCCGTCCGTGTAACTTGATTACCCACACCGAATAGATGCAGCAATCAGGAAAGGAGAAACGCTGTTGCTCGAGAAGGAGAAGGGAGCGGGAGGGCGCGCATGAGTGCGCTGTTGGACACGTTTAAGTCAAGTCCACGGAATACCCGTGAGAGCAGTTAACGTTTACGATGCAATCACCTTTAACAGGTCGCGTCGTTCGGGAACAACTAGCGTTTCGCCCCGGTGACGAATCGAGGATCGCCTGCTCCAGTTGTACCGAATTGCAAGACCCGACGACGACTACCATTTTCAATTCCGAACATTCCAGCCAGGGGCGGGGTCGGGCTTCAATTTTCGACATTCCTGCGGCGCTTCAATTCCGCCAGTGAAAACCCGCCCAACCAGTTTATAGTTCGCCGGGGTCCTTAAATAACTAGATCCTTACCCCGTTTGTTTTACAGCCGGGAAACCGATGACGCGCTGAAAAGCTCCAGTCCGGTCCAGTGCGCTCTTATTGAGTCGTTAATTTATTATATAAAGGAACCTTTCAGTTCATAATGAGCCGGAGCGATTAAATACCTTCACTGTTTCGTTCATCGTCGACTTGTTCTACTGAATAACTTTACCAATACTCGTCCGTAGACTGCGGATCTTTATGCAAAATAAAAATTGTCTGCGGCGATTGCAGGAAATAGAAACTAAGTTGAATGTTATTTCTTCCCTTAATGATTTGAATAGAGGAGAAATCATATATTGACATCATCAATTTCTGACATTTTACAACAATTTTGAATTTCATCTTCTCAATTTTGCTATAAATGCATAAGGATCCGCAGTCTGCTCACCAGTCACATTAAGTCACACTGTGTCGTTTGGAAACGGCAATATCGAAGCTGTAAATTTTATACCGTGTGTTAAATTTTAAATTCATTACTAGACATTCGACCTGTGAGTATTCTAGTGTCCAACGCTTCCGTTATGTTTCCAATTTGTAGTGAACAACGGAAAGCATTGGAAAGTTTCATCGCGCGGAATATTCGTCCTCTTTTCCGGGATTGAGAGGCAGATTTGGCATTATTAAACATTATCGAAACGTATTGGAGATAATTGACGCGATGGTTGGGGAACGAGTGACGCAGCTCAATGCATTTAATGTACCAAACACACTCCCGTTATTTACTGGACAGATAACGCAAAGATTGGCCGACAATGACCGGGGACGGTTCTACTAATTCATGCACGGGGTCGTCGAGTATTATAGTTAAGCGGTTCGATCACACAGGTTCGATAGACGTTCTATCAGATACACGCATCCCAATGACCCATTTTCCTAGTCGCGATGTCTGACCCGGTAGTCCCATTATACTAATCGCGTCGGTTGATCGGTAACAGGACTACTCCGCTAGTCAAACGGTTCAATAGCCGCGCATATCTGTTCAACGTATCTTGTCGTCATATCGGTGATGGCAGTATCTTATTAATCGATACGCTCGACCGTGCACACCGGCTCGTTCTACTGTTTGCCGCGCGAAGCACCGGTCAATTTTATTAATTACTATCGTTTAACACCCGATCTGCAACGTATCATCTATCGCAATCTGGATCGAAGGCTTACCGCGAGATTATACGAACCTAATTGAATTATGCTGGCAATCGGAGTTTACAGAATTTCACAATCAAATCCATGTAGTCAATAATGCAATTGTATTTTGGAGTTTGATGAATTTAGAGACTGCAATGAATTTTGTAGCACTCGAGAGGATTCTGTCCAGCTTTTGCTGGACGGATATAGTATGAAATCCTGTGAATTAAATTTTGTTTTTTTTTTTATTGGGCAATCGAGAAATTTATTACAAATTTATTCCAACCCTGTGTCATTATTTTACTGAAAAAAGATGAATTAAAGTTGTTCATTTGTGTATATTCCTGTTGCTTCGAAGTCTGTCTGATTAAAGCAAAGTTGTACTACTTGGATCTTTATGGAGATAATTTCTTCTATTTAAAAGTCTGTCCTATGCAGGCCTATTCTACTTAATTCCGTGAAAACGTCTGAGCAAATATATACTCACTTATGTTACATGCAATTATGCTAAATAAATGTTGTGATACTAAGGCGAATTCGGTGAAGACCTCGCTGGCTTCATGATGAGCATTTCAGTCAGATTTCTATGTGAATTATGTTAATGTCGACGACGAAGGTTCAGTGTGTTTAATGCCAGCAATGTTTGCATTCACCGTTAGTGAAACAACTGTATTGTTAATGGACAAGTCTGACCAAGAACGAGTACGTTCCACTGACGCCGGCAAATTTTACCATTCCTCCCGTCTGACCCAGTACGGTCGTATTTCACTTGTCCAAGTAAATGCCCCTTTATCCCCGTACGCGTCAGATACGAGTCCCGAAATTGAATTATTCCATTTGCATCGCATTCAGCCGGGGCATTATCATTTGAACTATAACAATAACGAGGTAAAGGGCGAAACGAATTAATTCTGCGCCGCGGAGAGAGCGAGAGGATGAGAGAGAGAGAGAGAGAGAGAGAGAGAGAGAGAGAGACGAGTTGCCGCGCATATTCGGGGGTCATTTTCATAAACGTCGAGGCTCCTTTTGCACAAGGGAACGCTGGGAACCTCGTGAACTTTCCTTCTTCGCCTCCAGCACTATAGGTACGCCTGGACACTACGAGAAATTTCAAACACTATTCCCCGCATTAATTGTTTCTCCAACTGTAACATCAATTCACAGATCAGCCACTATACACAGTGTTTTCTCGATAAATGTCCCAAATGGACACACCACAGACATAAGACTTGTGTATATGTAGTTTAAAATATACATGGTGTCTCAGCTGAAGAAGGCCACCTAAATATCTCCTTTATTTTTAATGGCAAAAAAAAAGATATTTATGGCATAATTTAAATGGTATCGAAGGAGGAATATCATAGAAGAACAATTTCTTTTGTACGGTTATTTTTTCATAGTTTTTCCAAGGTCATCGTTATCTTTTTTCAGGAAAACTTTTTTTTTATTCCATCTCGTTAATGACTTAAGCATATTCAACTATAGCGTATTCAAAGCAAATAATAAGCAGGATCTATTGCGGAAGCATAGTAAATGTGCAACGCGAAGTTAAGAATTCCAGCAACTTCAGACGTAAAATATGATTTTCCCCAACCGTACAGCAACTTTGTCACTGTCTAAATAAAGCAGGCTGTCTCTTATTAAGCCGCCGGTGGAATAAAAGTTTGCGCAGCCCACGTCGTCAGCATCGAGGTGTAATGAGGTTCCCTACGCGGCGAACGAATTAGCGAGAAGCCTGCTGAAGTTCCCCGGCGAAATTATCGCAAGTTATCAAGCTACTCCGCGGTAGCAGCTCACCTTTCTGACAACGTTGAAACTTCGGGGGCGTCGGAGAACGCGAAACGGATGGCTGCGACACCCTGGCCCATCCGCCGGGGAAAGTTTTTCACCGGGGCTCTCTTCGCTATAAACACGAAATTCCGCGGTGCGAAATAACGGGGATGAATGCAAACGACAAATGGCGGGATTCAAAGCGCGTACGTTATCCCGCCGAGGACAAATATCACCGTCAGGAACGCGACGAACTGCGGTCGGGCCCCGGAAAGTTACGGAAAGATATTCAACCTTGCATCTCTCGGCCGAGAGATGCAACTCTGCGAGGGACGAAGTTCCTGCAATCAACGCTCCGAGTGGAAATCGGCAACGCTTGCGAACTGTTACCGAGAATTAACGAGTCGCATTCGTTCAGAATTGCAAACCGCGATTCCCTCACTGTGGTCCCATCGTGGCAATGATTAAATTGTGAATCTGCTACATTTTCGAGGGCCATTCTTCTTTTATTTTGAGACAGCAGAACATTTTGTCGAACCAGTTATTCTTTCCGCAGTAGACGTCACATCAAAATCAAGCTTTATTACTTCGAAGAACCTGAAGACGTCTGATCAAAATCAAGTTGTACCACTTCACATTTAGAAATCAAACCGATTAAAGGATTTTATCAATGCAGAATTTGTAGAGTATAAAAATTCTGTAAAGGTAGAAAATTAAAAAGAATGTTCGACAGAAAAGAAGTTACCAGGACTCGGTTGAAAGCTTCCTCGAAGAAAGGAGTTCGATATAAAATGAAAAATTTGCGAAGAAAGGATAACGTGCACGATTCGAGCGTTTCGTTGCCGAGTTTTCGACACAGGGATTGGCATAATGATGCCGAAACGAAAATAGGTGAAAGGAGATCGATGTCGAGAGCGTCTCGTGGCCAGCCGTTCTCGGTAAGTAGAATCGGCGAGCAGCGAGCAGACTCATTAGGCCAAGTGCTATTCAATGGCAGGCTAATGACCGGGGTCGGAGAAAAATTGCAACAGAATTGAAATTATCCGAACAGAAAGGGCAGTAGCTTATGTATATAGTCTATATAGTAGTTCGGAAGGAACGGGAAGTTCCGACGGCTATTATATCAAATGCCTTCTGCTCCATTTAAATTCCCAATGATCACGCGCCATTAACCACCGTTTCTCGCGGCCGTTTCATTAAATTCGTTGCTTATTAACAAGCCCCGGGGCAACTTTCGCGTCAGCTGGCGCTCTCCCTGGGCAAGTTCAACTTTAAACAGCATCGATTATTTAACCGGACCGGGATGAATCGTATCCGGCAAACAAACGGAATCGCAGCGAAACGGCCTGGGAAACCGAGCGGGAAAGTTTGCCCCGGGAAACTTATTTGCACTTACAGCCCGCCCCGCGACGCTGTTTGTTATCATGTCGCGATGTGACCGAGCACGAACTTGCTGCCAGCGAAGTTGCCCCTGTCCAGGGACCGCGTTTGACAAAAACGAATGTACACTTCGGGGAACGTCCAAACTGCGGACGTAAACGCCAATTCCTGCCGAAACAGGTAATATTCTACTTCGAGGCAATGCGGAGCTATGGGAATGGCGCATTTATAAATGATTAACCACCCTCGAATTACTCGTGAATATATAATTCTTAGCACTCGAGCGGTGAGTCGACACTGAAAGTTTAAGTATTGCGTGTGAGGTATTATATAAAATTCATATCTATAAAAAGAAAAAAATCATATACAATGGAATTATTCTAGGTCGGAAGAAATGCTTAATTTTCAAGTAAAATTGCTCCGAGTGCAAAGAGAGATAAAACGTTCCTCAAATTTTCCTTACATGAAAAATCTTACTGAAAAGCGACATTGATTACCGAATAGTTTGGTACTCTCTTCAGCGATGAATCGACGCACCAAATCGGATTAAGAAAAATGATTAACGGCCGCAGTAAGACAGAAGTAAATTGGGAAAGGCTGGCCGTCATATTAGCAACCAGTTTCCAGGTGTTCCTGCGGGTAAACTTAATCCAATTACCAGGAAAACTGGAGGCCTCTTGAAATTAATACGCTGTCTGCGGAACGTGCGCGCAGGAATTGCGAATCTCAACCTGACGCGTTGATTAAGTAACATTCAAATGGTAATGCAACGCTTTCGATTAGCTCTCTCCCCCACCACCGCCAACGTCCGACAGCCCTCTCCCCCCACCCCTAATTTAATCACTCGACAACTTCGTAATTGATCGCGTGGAATATATACAGTTATGCTAAATTGATTCTCGTCGAGTACACCATCGGAACTCCACCAATGGAATTAAGCGGGAACGGTCTGCCCGTAATGTAACTATCTCGTTAAGAGGGCGAAGTAACTCAACAAGTAATAAGTGATGTGTTCCGCAAACTCCTAGCCTTTTCATCTCCCGGTTGATTATGAGGCGAGGGTAAACTACTTTCCAGATACAATTATCATTCTACCTCGCAGTGTGAAAGGGATCCTTGCTCTTTGTCTCGAATCTACTTTGCTTCGTTCAAACAGCCGTCCGACTAGGGACGAGCGGATCTACTTAAAGTGTGGACGATCTTCATTTCTTTGGAATTTTGTGTGAAGCGTTCTGACGGTTTTGGACTGTTTAAGCACTGAGTCATTAGTGTGATAAAAGACTGAACCTACCAAGAAAGGAAATCAATTGTTATTTCGCTCCAGTTCGTCGCAATCGAGGCATAGATGTTCATGCGAAATAAAAACTGATCGTATTAATTACAAGACGCAGGAACCAAATGGTAATAAATGTCTAGGTATTCTTTAATTATTATAATTCGAGTGATCTTAGTCTAGCGATCAGTGATCGACTATGGAATTGCGCGGATGTTTCTTTGAGTACTGGTTCGTCAGGAAATGTAATTAGCCAATGGAATCTTACTTCTTCGATGTCTCACCTGCCACCCGCCGTGGTCACTTTACTTCCAGAGTCTCGACTTTAATCAAGATAGAGGCACTATTTAGTACTTGTCTGACCCGAGACTGTGGTTAAACTACTTGGCTCGGGACCACCGAAGGCGAGTTAATTCTGCTCGAGGGAACTCTACCAGTCAAAAATGTAATCTTCGTACTTGAGAGGATGCCTGGTCAGGAGTGTCTCTCGTACTGTGGAGAACGTCTGGGCAAATATGTGCAGTGTTTTTACCATTCCAGATGTCTGGTTAAATGTTTCTACTTCTGAGAACGTCTGGTAAAAAGCGTACTCTTGCTACTGAAGCACCCTTGTGGTGAGAAAGATGTTCCTTTTACTTAGGAGCCTGCTCTCTACGGATCCATTCTACTTACTTATTTCAACAGGTCTGACGAAGCATGTTCTCTCTCTCTCTACTGCCGGAGATGTCTGACCATAAACCAGTCCTACTACTTGAGAGTTTCGAAATATGCACGATCGTACGAAATAAAAAAATATCGTTCATACTGCAGAGTATTTTTTCGTATGGAGAGAAGTGACTTTCGCTGTTCTTCCTCCGGCCATTAACGGTTACCATGATCCGGTGCTTGCCAGTTAATGAAAGCACGTCGACGCGAGAGATTCCCAGAATATCGCGGGGACGACGCCCCACGGAATCCAGATAATGTTCTACGTATGCTATTACGAGATTATAATCCGCGAGTTCCAACGGAAGTTCCGTAACGCGTCTTCCGTGTTCTGACGTAACACCGACGAGGAAACTTCGCGCAATCAACATACAAAGCGGGCCGCGGCAGCGCGGGTCGACGCGACGCGGCCGCACGGACACCGCGCGAATTAATCTAGTAATTCGGGGTGCGCGTGAGTGGAATAACGCGGCTGTGTCCCATTCGCGATGATTTGGCATACCTAATGGGGTCTCTCAATATCCTTTTAGCCTGTGGATGTCCAAGGGCAAACGTCATTTCGCCAGACAATAGGAGTCGACGAATCTTCGTTAACGCGCCGGCAAGCTGACACCTTTGGATATTAACATTTGCGCTGATGACTGTGAGACGGGCTAGCTGTGACTCGTAATATGCGAGGTGGATCACTGTGATGGAGGTCCATCTCGTAGTTGCTTCATTGCACACTCAAAGTTGAGAATAAAAAATTCTTTTCCGGGTTAAATTTCATTTTCTTAAAATTAATTTTTAACTTACTTAAAAACAAACAGTTTACACTAAAATATTCATCAGTCGACGATACAGAAACTGGATTTTGATATTTCCGTCTGGGCCTAATAGTTTCGGAGATATTCATTTAGTGTTAATATCCTTTTCCTTGAAATATCTCGAAACAAGAAATATACGAGTTAGACCACTTTCACGATTATGGGCAGAAATATATTAGGGACTCTGTTGGGGATGAAGTTTCAGTTTGGAACCAGCCCTCGGCGGATCGACGACGTGGTCCGTGCGCTGCTTACAGAAGACGAAACTCGAAATTCCAATTAAAGCGGAATTACACTTTATAAATACAGCTAACCGGATCAATTTCCCTGGACCCCCGAAGTTGAGAGCGTTAATCTTTCATCGCGGGCTGGTCAAACACTTTCTAATCCGGTGGACCGTTAACGAGGTTCGCTAAAGCGACCAATAATGGGATAGAACAACCAATTACTAAATTCGCAGATATTGTCGCGCGACCGGTGCGAAATTATTTAGAAGAGGCCCATTAATTCCGCTGCCGAATTTCCCGGCCGACGGGGTCGCACAGAGAATCTGATAGTGCATCAAAGTCCTCACACGAATAAGATATTTATTAAACCCTCGGTATACCGACCAGCGCGAACTGCTTGTTACCGGCTGCCAAAATCGTATTTCATGTCGTACATTCTTCATAACGCGCAGCGATCAAAATGAATTGTTCAAGAGGGCTGCGAGCTGCTCAAAACATTTTTAGCAATGCAATCGCGATTATAAAAATGATTGGAGACATTGCTGAATACATTTAACTACATTTTAAAAAATTCCCAAGGGTACCATTTCTGTCTATAAAAATTCCGCAAAAGCAGATACATTTTTTAAAACAAAACACTCTTCTTTTGTTGCCTAGCACACTCTCGCAAGAAAAATAAATCACTGAACCGAAAGGGTGTAAAAGTGAATACCATAGAATTTCTTCGCAACAAAATTCGTGGTGAATTCAAAGAAATTTATCGGATAAATTGCCAGCCGCGCGTTCTGAAAGTTCGGAAAGCCATATCGGTGTCGCCGAGAACCGAATTCGTCTTCGCAGCATCGAGTGTCTATCGTGGGAGTTCACCTGGAGCCTGCGGAGTATCTGGTCTATCGATTCGCGTAATGGCTCGCCGCGTGTACCGAGTATATCCCGGTTGTCATTCCGTGAGCCATGAAAATGCAGTGATTACAGTGGCGGGCGTTAAGATGCAGCCGGCGTCAAAGAATATTAGGATTAATGGTTAGTAAATCACCGGGGGCCGCGTACCGCACGCATCCATCTTCGTTTAGACGGGCTGGCTGTCGCGCATTTCATTACACTTTTACATATCCCTCTCCGGAAAAGCTATTATCCGGTGTTTCCGAGTTTACCCCCGCGAGATCCGTCACCGCGCCGCAATGCTGTTGGGAAAAAAATTCCGCGAAGGTTCGCAGAAAAATCGGATTCGCGACGGGACGAATTTCTCCGGTGCTGTTCTCGTGCCGGTTCTTTTCTCGTCTCCTCGGCGCCGATAACGAGCGAAGGGATAAAAAATGATAACAGCTCTCGCTCCTTTGTCGTCGCCGTTCCCACGTCGCTCCACGGACAAAGGGGTAATTCCGTGGCTCGCGAGAAAAAGGGAAAACGAAATCGCTCTTCGGCCACCGCCGGCCACCTGAATAGAGTTTTGATTTCGCTGTCCCCGTAGACCGACGGGGAAATTTCACGATTTTAAATGCCTCGATGGACGATTCGGCGACTCGGCGAGAACATCACCTCATTTTCCACGTTAAATAGCGTGTATACGATACGGACCTTACTCCGGCGACCAGCGTTTTCGCTGCCAGTGGCGACGGGTGCGCGGATTTAGATTAGATTTCGAAATCTGACGTGCAAATAGAACATTGTAAATGTACATGACAAAATAAATGCATCTTCCTGCGTTGCTCCGTTTCCGAGATAATTGAATTCGAATATTCGCCGGACGCGCGCGCTATTGAATCGAGTAACGCGTCTGTGCATGGTTTACCGTTTCCACTTCTCATAAATCGTAATGCGCACCTGTCAAACTTTCGGTGCCGATTATTTCGGAAACGACGCCCCGTGTGAACATGATGCGTTCCGCATTTTCGACGCTGTTTTAATGCAGAATCCGTCAATCCCCAAATATTATTATCAACGAGTAAAAATTTAGCTGAAATCAAATTCTTATAATATATGAAATATCGAAAATTTTCTAGATTATTCACACACGCGTACAGTTATTAAAGGACCAATAAAATTACTTGAGATTTTGTAAAAAACAGAACTGAAATCAGAAGAAAAATGCCAGTCACTCTTATCAATCAAATAATATAACTTACAATATGCAGCGCATAAATAATGATGCGGGATTTTCCCCGAACCGAGGATCAGCTGTCACAATCAGACTCCATCATTTCCAGCCTGGTCCCGATGAATCGGATTGCGGAACGT
This sequence comes from Lasioglossum malachurum, assembly GCA_028455605.1. Taxonomy (NCBI): domain Eukaryota; kingdom Metazoa; phylum Arthropoda; class Insecta; order Hymenoptera; family Halictidae; genus Lasioglossum; species Lasioglossum malachurum. The sequence goes on along the minus strand of CM052313.1, from coordinate 6,831,124 downwards.
CGAGCGGTAATTGACGTCGGCCAATATAATCGCGAAAGGGAATTAATAATCGGGCCGCTTGATAATAGCGAGATTTCATCAGAATTCTTCGTTTCGCAATTCGCGGCTGTAGACTGAACACGAGGCTCCGAGGACAATTAACAATCGACGGATATGCCACGCAGTCGCGCTAATTAGTCGTCGCGGAATCGGCGAAATTGAAAACGCGAGCGGAATACCCATCCGCGACGTTCGCTGGCTAACATGTTTATTTTAGGAGCGCTCTTAGACTCATGCATAAAAGATTAATAGCGTTTAAAATTTAAATACGGCCCTGGTAAAAAGTACTTTAACGCGGAATCGTTCTCTCGCGTGTACATAATTCTTCGGCCGGTTATTTCCCCTTTCAAGAGATGAATATTTCACCGAACGGCTGTTTGCATCGGAGGAACCGCTCCATTCTCGTTCGAATTAATTATTGAGAGCAGAAATTAAGTCCAAAGGTTGTTTGATACATTTGTTTTTAATCTCCTAGCCATTCGCCTCTTGCTTGTGACGGTTTCTTCACAGCAAGTAGGTTCATCTTTCATTTCATGAAGACGAGTTCTATTTTGTCTGACTTGATATTGATCCTCGCTACACTGGATGGTAAAATAGAATAAATATTCCCACTTCTAAAATATTTATTTTTAATCAATGAAGTGCATGTCCCATCGTAAACAATGATTGCGCAGCAAATAATTTTTTGTGTCATACTTTCCATTTGATATCGGCGAGTTCTATTTGCCTGGCTCGATATTGACTCTCACTACTGAATGGCAAAACAAAATAAATATTCCCGTTTCGAAATGTGTATTTTCAGTACATGAAGTACCGTAACGCTCTTTTCGACGATTTTTAAGCAGTGGATCAATTGTAAAGCACCATATTTTACATTGTATATCGACCAGTTCAATTCGTCTGACTCGATACTGACTTTCACTACTGCGCCATAGATTAATCTTGTGGCATTTTTCTCGGACATTTGAACATTATAGGATCAAACTGCATGCAATAAGGTACTCTAGTAAATTATTACAGAATTTTAAACGATCCGTAAAGGTGTAAAAAAAAATGATGCTAACAGTGTAGAAGGCTTGGGTTGAACATTTGACAGGGTAGAATAAATCCTAGCCACTTCGTGACGAATTGCCGAACGGAACAGTGAATTGTGGGAGCCCGCAGTGGCCCGACGGAGCAAAGGAGATTCCTTTATCCAGGATCGGGCGATCATGAGGCCCGTAAGCATCGCGGCGGACGGTTTACGCTTTCCCGACGAGGAAAAAGTGTCCCTGGAGATTTACGGCGAGTAAACGCGCGCCCTTCCGGTGTCCCTTACATTCACGGGAACCCCTGCAGCCGGCGTAACTTCGCGGTTTAACGGCTTGACGGGGGTAGTTTCTAAGCGAGCGAGCCTGGGACGGGACTCTGACCTAGGAACAGTCTCCGACTAGCGATGGGATTGAGCGTGTCGCGTGCACAACCTCAATCTTAAGGATTTTCGCGTGGGGATCCCGGATCTCCGGGAAACAGAACATCGTGCAAATTCTTGTTTCTGTCGGCGGGGGAAATATAAGGGCTTGACTTTTCACGGCTTTCCGGCTCCGGAAACTTACTCTCCTTTGGCCTCGGTCGCGAAGAAAGTGTCTACCGGGCTAGTTTACTACGCTTCGCGAGCTTTACCGGTATTTTGCGAATTCACGCACGAAAAGGGACTTTCTGAAGTGCTTGTACTACAGATCTGTCAGTAGTAGCGATTTTCAATTCGGAAATATTCGCGAGCGTGATTGGCAAGAGAATTTCTCGGACGTATATTGAGAACGAAAAATCCTATTCTATGTGTACCACGTGCCAGAGAAATGTGACAGGAAGTTAATGATATTTCCAGCAATTTGATCGTTTTGTCGTATATAAGCAATCCGAAGTAAATGGGAATAGTTTGAAAAGTGGAAGTATTGATTCTGCACCGGCAGCACACTTTTCATTCCAACTACGATAAAATCGCGGGAAAAAATCGCACATCAATTTCCGAGTGGTCATTATAAAGGGAAAACTTCGCTTTACAAAGACACATTGAAATGAAAATGGAGGAAAATTGATTGATTCCCTGGGGTCATTTGAATTTGTAATATCTCGAATGGAAGAATCGAAGCAATTCCAATCGGTATACAATACAGGACATTGAGCACACCAGATTAAATTTAATCATGGAAATATCAGTCGAGTCAATGGATTTGTACATCCCCGACCCGGATCCAGAGGTTTACTAACCCACAATTCTTTTCACCCTCGAACTCCTCTTTTTCCCAGAGAATGCAGTCTCAGCTCGGTCCAGCTGGTATCCCGGTGGTAGGGGATGAGAAAATAGAGGTTGGAAGTCGGTCGTTGACGGTGGAGACGGATGCCGGTCGGAGGTAGAGCGGTGTAGGAACGCGAAAGGGAAAGGGAAAAGGGAGGGAACGGTAGTAGGAGGATGAGAGAACACGCCGGCTAGTGGTTCCTGACGTTTTCAATAACGGGCCGATGGATTTTCCCCGTTCACGTACAAGCCCCATTACGTATACTCTTAGCGCGGTCCTGGCACAAAGCGGAAAAGTCATGGTTCATTGATTGCGGTCGATGACGTACAGGGCTAACGTGAATCACCGTGCTTTATCACGCCCACGAGAGTTATAAGGAGGTTACGCGGGGGTTGGTCCGGCAGAAACGTGACCGGCACACCAAAATCGACCACCGTCTGGACATTGAAAGCTTCGGGAATCTTGTGGCTAATGCCAGTGACCACTATAGAGGCGTAAACGTCCAGCCAAACACTTCAATATCGAGAACCTTGCAATTCCGTGACCTTTCCCGACTGGTGGCCCTTTGAGTCACTCAGATATATGTATCTGTGGAAACGTTACTCCTTTCAGTCATGCAGGTCCTTAGAATCGTCGGCTCTTTTCAGTAGGACCTCCTTCGAATTTTGAACTTTGAGTTCCTGAAACCAGTGGAATTTCCAGCCCTTTGTATTTCGAGGACTTCTGATGTTATTACCTTTGGGAAAATCGCTCTTTGAATTTTAGTAACATTTTAAGATTGCTGTATTATTGGCATTTTTGGAGATGCTATTAGCCCGTTGCATTTTATGGACCCTTTGCAACTTGCTCCCTGCATTCCTGAAGCTCTCAAGACTGCTACACCATCGTACTGTAATAGCTTTTGTTAATCTTTCACTGACGATTTATTGACATAGCTATTGATTTTACATTCACGAACAAATTCTTCAATTGTTCCCTCACAGAAAAATTCGTGCAGTTCAAATTTCGAAACATTTGAGGTTGACAGAAGCGGCCCAAGGGAGGCGAAGCAACATAAAGGAGTCATAAAGAAGAAAAGCCTGCTGCAAGCTATCTTTTCGTCGTCTGTATACCTTAAGCGACTACATACGTTCCGAGCTGCGTTGAATATTGTAACAGAAAGTTCAGAAGCTTTTAAGCGAACGTCCAAAGAACGCAGCCGTGTTGTCTCACTCGAGAAATTTATTCACGACAGACGGATTGCTCGCGAAGAAGAAAGCAACCTGGGAACAGTTCCCTCGAATCATTACGTGCAGCTCTAATTGCACGGTCACAGGCTGGCCTCGTGCAGCCAAAGACCATTTGAACGCAATTATTTTTTACCACTTTGCAATACCGAGTCTGATTCGCGGTGGAAATTTTGAGAATATGTTATAACCAAGTATAATTACCATGTGGTCGCTAATGACCTCGCTGTTACTGCGACCACGTTAAAATAAACTGTAACTAAATGAATAAATTTTTCGGGACAATTCCAGGTTAGTCGAGCAACTGATTCGGAATGTTTTCAAGAAATTCGAAGGTGTCACGCCAGATATGGAAACACGATGTCCTCGCAGGCGTGTAGAGACCGCTTCCAGCCGAGGGATCTCTTTGCAGAGTACACACGGGGGTTTCTCCGATGTACCATTGGCCCGCGTGTATCTTCTTCCCGATCTTCCTCCTCCGCGTATCATTTTTCGGGGATCGAGTGTCCCGGCGCGGCACGGCGGCCGTTGAAAAGACGAGCTTCTCTCTCCGGGACGGGTATCGTGTTCTACACAAAAGGTTGTTCGGCTTTTCCCTCCCCATTCCACGCGAGCCTCTCTCACTCTTTCGCCTTTTCGCAGCCGCCGCCCCACCCCTCCCGCGGCCCCTCTATTTACCAGTTAACCTACCCGTCAGAGGTGAAGCCTTTGTTGACGGGAGGTGCGACTTCATACGTAAACACCTTTTGTGGACAGTGACTCTGCGACGCACGCGTCACTGCCTCAGCTATTTCTGGAATTAAACGGAGCCTGTGCGCTGCTTGTTTGCCACCATCAGAGACTGTTTACGCTCAGGAGAACAAACCAAGTAATGTTTAACACCGAAGAATCTCGGAAAAATGTTTTCCTTCCTACTGTTCTTGTTCCTCTTCTTTCTTTCTATGCTTTTGTTGGCTTCGCTTTCGAGAACCGTTTTCCCCGTTTCCTTCCCCGAAGTTCGCGTCCGCTGAGAAATGTTTGTCGCAGACCGTCTCATGCGGCCGATCCACTATCGCGTTTGCTCGATTTCAAAGCGACGATCCTTGCAAAATATTCGCCGGTGAGTCTGTTTCCTCGTGATCTGCTTTAACTTGTTCGTGGCTCCTCGCGCTTATCTTAATTCACGGACTTGGACCAGGAAGCAGCATTTCACTGGAAAGCTGAGACACTGTAGTGTACTTCAACTGAAAGTGCATATTATTCTTCGTAGATCGTGTTACATTCTTCACAAGTGCTCGTCTCTTGTGCCGGCTTCATTTTATTAAGGACCACATGATATTATTCACAGAAAATAAATTCTCTTTACATTTAAAAAAAAATTACGTTTATCATTACTGTAAGAAAGTGTTCCTTCTCTCTTTAACATTTCGCCACGAAAACAATTACTAAAACTTGTTCAATATATGTACTATACCACTGAAATACTCGTTTTAAAAAACGTTGATCGTTACCCAGGCACAAACCCTTAGCAAAATGTAATAAAATGGCGTAACGAAAATCGTGCGACCGTGCTAAAGATACATTCTATTTGGCTGGAATGGAAGCATAAAATTTGGGGGCTCAGGAAAAGTACAGTTCAGGGGTTTAGCGGCAGCGCGTCGCGTCGCAGGAAAGTGATTCTGGTTTAAACGGAGAATTTCACGCGAACGCAAATAAAAGGGAGGTGGGGACAGGGGAGAGGTGGGGGCGATGCTCGGAGGCTCGCTGGCAAATTTCCGCGGGTCACAGTCGGCCAATAGGGGGAAAGAATAGATTTCAATTTCGGCGGAAAGCGCGTGGGGACGCGCGAGGGCAATTGACGTTGCGCTCGAACGTCACGCGTAGCCGCGATGCGACGCCGGTTTGCGGCCGGCGTTTACAGCCATTCGCAATACCAATTACTTCCCCTTTTTGTCAACGGCCTATTCTGGTGACAACGTTATCATGGGATCAATCGACCGTCGATTGTGTTCGGAGAGTGTGCCCGGACTCTGTTCGCACTGTGCACTCTGTTGAAACAGCAACCCCCACACTTCCAAAGCATCCCCTTTGCAACACACGGTGGAAGATTAAAATCATCTAAAACACTTGGCCGCGCACTTAGCCTCGCCCTGGTCTAATTATTCTTCGAAAGATTCGATACATTGATGGAAAAAATGAGACACGACAATTAAAATGATTTTCGCGCTTGACCTTGCCCTTGTCTAATTATTGTTCGAAAATTCGATACATTAATGGCAAAAATGAGGTACGACAATTAAAATGATTTTAGCATTTGGCCTCGCATTTGTCTAATTAGTGGACGAAAGATTCGATATATTAATGGCAAAAAGGAGAATGTTCAATTTATAAAACTGTATAAAGATTCACATAGTTTGCAACTGAATATACTTGTCAACTTCGCGAGACTCTGTACACATTGGACAGTTTCCAGGCCAAGAGACTGAGCAGCAGGGATGAAAGAAATTCCCATGGCAGCGCTCGGTTCTCCGACAAAGGACGTGCAGTCGGCGGTCGCTTAAAGAACAGAGAAAATGTAAATAGATTAACAATTACTCGCGGTAAGGTGCTCGCAGCGAGGCGGACACGGTAGAGGGAGCGCATCCTTTGCTTCTTCGAGTTTTGTGAACGTGGCTTCGCGTCGCAGTAATGAGGACGTTGTTTGGAAAACCGTGGCGGGGAGATGTAATTGCGCCGCGGTTCCGCCGCGAGTCTCTGCCAACTAGCTACCGTCTGTCTCCGAAGTTTATTAATTTTGTTTCAGGAGGAATGTGCCCTCGAGGGAGGGTCACGGTGCTCGATCCCCTGATAACAAACCGTATACGGTGCCTTCGTTATTCGACAAACAACCGAACGAAAAATCAACCGAAAGTAACCACTGCATTCCGACAATTTACGCGGACGTTAAACTGCGTCTTGCAAATAAATGCAGATTTTTATCTGTGAAAATTGCATTTCCCGTACGAACTTCCAGTTCTATTTCCATAAAACAATCCCGACGACAATACAACACAAACACGCAATGCTATGCGATTCCCAGAAAGGGACCTGGAAGATCGAAGGATTCGGAGGCGCAGGATCCACAGGATCCGTGTAAACCAGCACAAAGCAGAAGGAAATCCCGAGTGTACGGTTCCGGCCGAACAGATCGCGAGGTACACAAAGCGGGAAAGTCTTTCAGCGAAAGGAGTAATGCCGGGTAATCCCCTGTAGACAACGTAAATCTGCGAGTGGAAAATAAAATGAGACTAAAAAGGGGTGAAACGTGGATTTCGTGGAACGATAACGAACGGGGCGGGATTCCGGAGACGCACAGCCCGCGTTCAGATCAAATACCTACAACTCGGGGAGACGCGTCGCGCCGTATCCGCTCCACCGCGCGACTAATTAGCATCCTCGGTTTCCTCGCGAAAACATTGCCGAGTACACACGCGGCCCCGGCATTAAGCGACGTCAAACGCACACAGGAGCACGCTGGGCCACCCACGCACTCGCTCGCATAACTCTGATAATTATTGTACACGGAACGCGAGACGGCTCCGGGGGCTTTGAGACCGATTTCCCGAGAACACGGGACCTAACCAAAACCTTTGTACCACGGGATCTCCGGTTTTCGTCCCGATTAGGGGATAATTTTAATTTACGAGGTGTCCTCATAGTTCCCATCACGATTTCTGCCTTTGTACCGTTTAAGGAGTATTCTGGCTTTCGAGGCCGTTTCTGAACGGATTTTTAGGAATTTTTTTCGGGAAAACTACCGAACCTTTTGCATTGGAATCTTGCACACATATTTTGTGGTATTCGAAGTACATGTGTGATTTTTTTCTTGTGGAAATAATTAAAATTACTTCAGCTGTTAATTTTTTTTATAGAGAATGTTTTGTGGGTTCCGGTTTTTTCTAAAGAATTTTTTAAAAAATGTCAAGGCCACATTCATATCGAGACGTCTATGAAATACATTTAAATGTATTTGTGCGAATTTTTACAAGTAGATTTTCGGGAACGAAAACTGTGTGGAGAAGTGTTGCAGACTCTGTACAGTCTGTGGAAGCTATTTCGAAGAAGGTTAATGCACAAACTTTATATTTAGAGCACATTTTCAGCGAAACTCTGCCGGATTTTTATGCTGAGAACCTTTTTAGCTGTGCGTTTGCTTTGGGAGGATTGTTTGGCTCCAGGCAAATTCTGAGCTGTCCATACAACAGTCCGTATTCCTTATTATTTATTTCATTTGGCATAATAGGATTTATAAATTGAAAACGAAGCTTTGATATCAATCTAGAATATTATCCGCGAGATACACGTTTCTCTAAATGGAATTCACTTTCACGAGAGAAGAGCAACAGAGTTCCTTTGTTTAAAAATTCATCCGTGTGTGCTTATGCATATTCCTCTTTGAAGCCGTATGAAATAAAAATTCGCCTGTGTTTTATATTCGTTGAAACGTAAGACAATGTTTTATGCATCCTCTCTGGTGGAGGATATGGAAATATAAAATAAACGTCTGTCGATTCTTATGCTGGAAGATCATCTAAATTTTATATGCATTCACACATAACTTCTCAGTCAATTTTATATTAGCAATAATAATATATTTCACAAAGAATATTTTTAAGATTCTTTTTAATATAAAGAATATTCACAGAAGATAACCACTCGGTTTTTCATTATTTATCTGCCAAGTCCTCCAGGATCTAGTACAAAACAATCGACGCAGTCTATCTCATTCATTTTAATTCGCTTCAAGTTGCAACGATGAAGATCGAGCGGTGTCGATGAACTTTATTCAGTGCAGTTACACAATCTACCGTATAAATAAATGGTTGTATATTTTTTTACAGACAGATGCAATGATCTAGAGAGAGGGTACAAAAATTTCGGAATTTCAGGTACCACTATCACCTTGGAAGAGAAAGAAAAACACAGAGAGGAGAGAGAGAGACAGCCGCGTTAAAACCTGAAGATCCAGAGCGCAGAAGATTGTCCCCGGTCTTTCACTGTTTTTTCTAATTGCAATTCACCGGGATTCGCCGGGGGAATAAAAACTACAAAACGTTGCCATCCTCCATTAAGAGATTGCACTACAAGTAAAAGGTTTATACTGTTCGGGACTCGCCTACGGAGCAAGAGAGAGTAAGAGAGGGAAAGAGGGGGAAATGAAGGTGGAAGTCGTCGGAGATAAGAACGAACACTGGTAATCCTTTCCGATCAACTCTCGCGACAAAAGACGATTCCAACAGCGTCCCCGCAACTTCTATTATTTTCATCGCCTCTCGACAAATCTCGCGGTCCCTATTATCGCGGCGATGATCACGACTTTCGACTCGCGTGACCGGCGTGCGGAAGACAAACCGACCACGACACCGACTTTGTTTTGTCCTTTTGTAATCGTCGTTCTGGCTACATCGATGACTGCGGTCGTTCCACCGTCGTCGTATCGATACTCTCGGACTCGAGGGTAATTTTACAGAATTCGTCATTGCTACCACGGAGCATCACTGTCTCCGCGATAGCGGTACAGATAGGCTTGCGATCGCGATCCAATGCCCTGATCCAAGGATCATACATAATCATCCTTCCTTTTTTGAAAAGCAATTTTTGTCTCGACGTGTTCAGCTAAATTGAATTAAGTGGAATTTATATCACACCATCATTCTATCAATTTTTCATTGTGCTATTCTATAGTTCTATCATTCCACGAGACTGTTCAATCATTTTATTCAATTCTATCATTCAACTTAAATTATTTTTACCCGAGACCCGTTTCCTGAGAACGCGGGCAGGTGATTTTAACTCTAAAATTAAACAAGAGGCTTAGAGATTGATACAAGGCGAAATAAATGGATCGTTCGATCATCTTAAGGGATAAACACACAGGACGCGCAAATACGCTTATACACCTTACAGTGCACCAGGTGCAGATCCCGTTAACACGTTCATTGTACCGAAAGACAAACCCTGGAACACTTTTGCTGGGTTCAACATCGTCTATTATCGTTTGTAATAACGGGGAGAGAGGCAAAACTTCGAGGATCCGTGCTATTGGATCCCTTCAGCTAAATTCTATATACCATTGCACACGAACGCAAACCAAAGAGATTAGTACTTACTTAAACGTGAAAAATGTACACTTAAAATGTTCAAGCTTTGCGCAATACATCATAGAAAAATTACAAGAATAGCGTAGCTGGACTTTTACTTATTGTTAGAAATTAATAGTTTCAATGCGATTGCGCTGTGTTAAAGAAAAAGCCACTTGTACTCCTTTTAATGAAGAAAAAATATCACACTTCTGATCAACAAAGAATTAAGAGAATTGTTTGATTTTCCCACGATTATTCCATTATCGAGGACGATCGAACAGCGCGCCTCGTCGAAGAAAATCCTCGAGTGATCCAGGATGATCCAGAGCGGCAATTGACCATTTCCCGGAGTGGGGCCGCGACACATTCGATTTTCATTTTCCCCGATATTACGATTGTCAGCCCGGTTTACGCAAGATCTAGTGGCCGGGGGTTGCCATGCATTTCAATGCAACATCGCCGGAGGAAGATCTATACAAATCCGCGTGCGTGGGCGGGATAGGAGGAAGCGGAAGAGGCCGAGGTAGATTTCTTATTTCCCTGGGAACTCGGCTGCAGCGACGCGTAATCGAGCGGCGGCTTACGTGCGTCGCATGCGATACTAATGCGCGGACTCCGTTCGATTTCTTTCGGCGGAATGAGCGTAAGCGTGCAAAGGGGCGTGGCACGATACGCGAAATCGCTGACGCGAAATCTTCTCTCCCCCCTCCGCCAGATCGTTCCCATCCTCCCTCCAGATTGCTGCGAGATTCCGTTTCGTCCGGAGACGACGTCGTTTGCCGGTGAATTATTCCGAGGGTGCTCTCGCGAGTTCGATGATGTCGCGCCTAGGGGAATCCGCTGTGCAACGGTATGCACCACTATGCAACGCTCCGCATCGGCATTAATGCGCCCGAAGTCCTCCTTGATCGGTGCATGATGTTAACTGCGGGACTTTCGCCCTTTCCCCGAACGCTCAGGCGAGAGAAAGATTTTTTGCTTTCCATTGTGTGAAAATATTGTACACGTGTAAATTGACGACAGAAATTGTTCAGAGTGTGTTTTTGCTTCATGAAAAAAGGCGGAATATTTGTATCTACGAAATCCATCGTTCATATTTCTCAACAAAATTTTTTGCAGTCATGTAACAGGTGAGAAAGTGAACATACTTTGCTGTTTGGAAATTTTTGACGATTCAAAGGCTCGTGGAGACGTTAACGATTTCCCCGGGCCTCCGCCGACGCGACGCGTCGCGACGACGACGCCTTTATAAATTAATTTAACGAGTCTCGCTTTTGTGCTAACGATACTATTTGCGGGGGACGACGCGGATTAACGTGTTTGGGAATTCGAGTGGTTTTGAGATGGCGCGAGACGAGAGAGAGCAGGCTGCTTTGAGGGCGCGCCCCGAGAGTATGATAACGAGGGGATTTTTTGAGGAATTAGTAGCTCGTTGACGGCCAGCTGAAAACAGCCCCTCTCCAGCATACACAGCATGCCCGCTTATGCAGACCTTCTGAATGCTGGCTTGCTGAAAAGAATATTAGAAAATGCAAAATGGAGCGCGCGAAGTCTGGGGGATTAATAAACCGGTGAATAGGGAATTTTCTGTTCCCTGTGTGTTCGAGGCTTTCGTTTTATTAAATGCAAAGTATCTTCTGGTTAAAGATACAGGAACTTATTACTTCTCGCCTCGGTTTATTGATTCATGTGCTCTCGGAAAATTAAACTGCCGCGTTATTCGCTTACAGATACGGCGTGCGTAACCATGAATGCAATTAGAGTCTCTGTAGAGTAGACCGTGCGAAGAATTAAAAATATATTAAAACATTTTGTACGGTTACAAAATGTAAATTAATTCTGTAGATTAGATGTGGCTATGGATAAAATAATGAATAATTTCAAATAAAATGAGAGAATGAAGGGATATACATATAAAATGAGAGAGAAAAGTTAAAAATAATTGTAAAATAGGAAACGACGCGCGCGCTCGAGGATTGACAACAGCAGAGTTATCGAATATCAAATTTGCCAAGAGACGGCGCGGGCGGCCATTGTAATCCGAATTAAAGAGGCCGCGGCTCCTTTATACCGTTGCCCGCCGCGAGAGACACTTTGAATAGGACTTTAATTAAAAATGACATTAATATTGCCGTAGAATTGGCCCTTTACCTGGCCGCGGCACGATCTCCCGCCACGATGGCGGACGCATTAATTATACCACGGGCAAAAAGAACGCATTCGTGGTGTCAAACGACCGCGACGAGGACAGGAAGAGCGATGAGCTTGCTGTTCCTCTTTTGTCGGCGTTCTTTGTTCATTCTGATCACCGTCCACTGACAAATTAGTCTTTCGTGAATGCCAGCAAGGAGGCCAGCTACTGCTTACTGTTTTTCCGGAGGAATTGAAAAACAGGACATCCACGACGTCGCCAACAGCTTCGTCGGTGATTCGTTCCCGTAGGATATCATTTTTCCCACCGTTCGCCAATTTTTTTTATAATTTTTCAGAATATTAGAACTTAGTGTTAATTCTTTTCTTTATTAATGGGAACAGTGGAAGAGGCAAGTTGTAATCAGACACAGCTTTTACATTTAAAGTAAATATGCTACAGTGTATACCCTGACAATAATCTTCCAATAAAACGAGATTGTTTTTGCGACGATCGCAGGTCCCCAAACTCAATTAATATCGCACAATATGCTTCCACGAAGAGCTCTCGGGTGATAAACATCGATGTAGGTTGAAGCTACGATGAGAAAGTATAGTGGAATTTCAGAGAACAAGCCGCAGAATCGATAAGACGGTGATGACCTCCTGATAAGAAGACTCCGGAGCTCAGGATTTGCTCCGGAACCGCCAAGTGCGAAGCACGTTCGTAAACTTTCCAGAAAATCTCACCGAAACCTACAATTTATATCCACTAAATATTATCGATGTTCAATATTGCCTGACATAAAAAGTCCGACAAGTAGGTCACCTACAAACCATTCAATCAATAGAAGAACAACCTAACGTTAAACTACATTGAGAAACACCGTGTATCGTGACGAGCGACGATCAAAATCATTTTCACTGGACACACAAGAATAATAAGCAACATTTTCGGCATTGTTTCAGATCGAATTTCGGTCGTTCGTCCCGCATGGACCGGCGGTCGTCCGGCCAGGGAGCCGTACAAGTAATCGCGCTAATTTTACGACGCGTCGTTCTGCGATAAGGGGCGAGACAAAGTCGCGGTTGTTTTTGCAAGGTGGCGAACGGGAATGGCCGTCGGTGCCGTCGCAAGAAAGAAAAAGAACCGCTGCGCCGCCGGCAACTTTGTCACTTGACTTTTTACCGGGGCGACTTATCGATCCTGGTCGGGGGATAGATGTGACAAATTGACGGCGGTGTGCATGCGTGCCAGCAGCCTCTGGCTCTGTGTGCAACACCGTGACAAACTTCCACGAACGCGACACCACCGGCACGGTGTCTTGATAGACCGGACAGGCGATGCGGAAGACAAAGAAAATGAAAATAAACTGTATTGGAAACACGATGAAGAAAACCCCCCGGTGCATTTTAAAGGCTTAATTATCTTCCAATAAGCTGGATAATCAAACATTCGTCCTGATGAAATGATTACTGCTACCTTAGTCGAAGACAGTCTAATACTGTGTGATTTTATTTATTATTGATATTGAAAGATGATTTAACATGTCGCATTCAAGCATTTTAACTTGTGTTTGGAATTGTTTGGCAGTCCATGGATAATTTAGATTTGTGAATGTAGACAAGCATTTCAGGTGTTGTTGGCGGAATTCCGAATTTTGCCGGGCCACTTGAAATCTTTAATTGACGACACGTCAAAGAACACGCGCGTTCGCGGTGACTTCGCCAGTTTCGAGTGCTCGCGCAATTACGAGTTTCGCGGCGAGGGTAATTGTCGCATGAAGCGAACGCTCGCAGTTGCGGGGGAGTGACGGTCCAACGGAGAACTTCTGGCAATAAGGCTCGTACGTGCTATGTACCGTTTGCACGCCGCGCCGGATGGAGCACATCTGAGTGCCATGGACCTGTATATGATTTTTATCCCCGCTAGAAGCCGGCGTTGAGTGCATAAGCCCATTAGACCTCCATAGAAAACCGAAACTACTTTTGTCACGTCCAATCACATTTAATCAGACATTCTTCCATTCTCAATTAATTGAAAATTAAATTTTTTAAACCTCGGACACTCCTCGAATATTTATTATAAATGTAAAGAGGAATCGACATTAGCGACTATTAAAAATAATTCTATATATACTTCAAATCAATTTAGAAATGTCTATCTTCGTTATTGCTAATCATTTGTTGTTTGATAATGCAATTTTACGCTGCCAAGTAAAATACATGACAATAAAAAGTCAATCAGTTCGAACAGTGTATCAGGTTTGACGAAGTTTGTATTAGTTCGCTGAATGCAGGAATAACATTTACGTTCACAACATTATCGATAAAATAATCGGTTCCATCATGAGATATTAAGACAATCGAGCCGGTTCCCTTTGAAGTAATTTATGTCGGCGAGTGGTGGATTTCTAATTAGCTCAGCTAATAAATAGCGCAGTCAAAGCTCTGCGATTTGCGTTTAATAAATTCATGTTTCGTTGGCGTCCTGATATAACAATGTTTCGCGCTTTACAACGATCGAACAAAGCATGAAATAATTCAGTCACTTTCATTCGACAACTATCGCGAGTGGTAAAGTATCGTCAGAAACGCTTTGCAACAATTATACTCGGTGCGGCGCGGCGGATGGTTCGATACGAGCCAGCCGGCGACATTACTATTGCGCGCGATGCAATTAATATTATTCCGTGGGCACGGTAAGCACGCGTGCCGAGTATTATTGCCGCTGTGTGTATTATGACAGAAAATAATTACCGTTACAAGGGACAAACGACCGGCAACAATTTTCCGACCCGCGGATGCAATGGAGAACCGGAAACGCGGGATCGCGTGATCGCGCTCGCACGCGATGCATTCTATTCCATTGGCTCTCTCATTGAGCGAGCTAATCCTCGTTCTACGTTTACGCTGATTAAGTCATGGCCACTCTTTATGCGACGATTTCCCTGACAGGTGTACAGAAAAGGCTAATGCTCCTCTAACACGATCATAACATTCATGAGAAAATGTAGTAGGTACAATCGAGGCACACAGACGAGGTTTAATAATAGACCAATCACCCAATGTATTTTTCTGTCTCACGCTCGTGGGGCTCTAGGGCCCTCTTACTATCTTACCATCAATATACCATCAAAACTAATATTGTGGAACTTATATTCTACAACGACGCTGTTACTGATAGAATTTGATATCTCATGTCGGGGATTCAATAAATGATGTATGCAACAAAAGAATGTTGAATTTTGAAAGTGTTTTACATTGCAAAAATGACGAGGCTTTATTTATTTAGATTTCTCTCGTACAATTTTTATTACAATATGTGCTTGGATAAAGAAATTTATCGAATCATTTTCCATGCAAGTAACTTCATTATCTCAATAATTGTAAGATCGAAAATATAAAACCAGTCATTTGACTGACAGTGGTAGGCTTAGTGTTAATATTGTACTGATAAAGATAATTGTAGATATATAACATAATGACATCAAATAAAAAAATTCATAACATCACAGACACGACTCGTTAGCCATTTGTATTTGATCGTTTTCGTGGATCTAGTTCCAACATTTATGGTTCGTCAGCGTAGAGGGCGTAAGAAAAGCAGATGTTATTGTGTGAGACACGAAACCCTGTATGGTGATTGGTCTACTTCTATACCTCGTCTGTCGCACAATTAAAGTAGCGAGAAGATTAAGGGAATATTATTTTCAATATACGGGTTCCAAACACGGAACGAGAGACGCTCATTAATTATCATTTGCCATGGTTAGGTGCGTGAAGCTAGCCTAACGTAACATGTTCTCTGGGAGGTCGTAAATCTTATTCCGAAGTCCGAGAGGAAGCCCGATATCGAGTTCACACGCTCGCGCGCGGAAATTTGTGGACACCGCGAACGCTTCTGCTTGTTCCGCTCTGAACACCTGTACTGTTGCCTTGTTAACCGATACCTCGATGGAGAGTAGACACATACACGCAGGCGCATACACGCATACATCAACATCGATGTTTCTAGCTGCTAATCGAGTTTGCGGAACGTCAAAGACGTTGGTCGATTCCGGACGTGTCAAAGACGAGCGTCTGACGATCCACGAATGTCGGGAACAGAATCCTGTTTAGTGTTTCTTGCGTGTCGCTTCCGACGTTTAAGCGTAAATAGCAAATAGCTATTTCGGGCACCGTGTTTGCGGAGGAGGAACTGCAAATTTGCAAAAAATTTATGTCTAATCGGGGAGCCAATTAGCACTTTGAAATGGTTGGTTGATTACAGATGTTGAAGATAGTGTATGCAATTTTCTTTCTTGCGTGCAAGCTCACAGTTTTCGAGTGTGAACACATGTTTAGCATTTAGAACAGAGGGAGTGAAGTTGGGAAGAAATTGATAGTATGATGATTGATTGCTGTGTCAAGTAACATTTGCAACGTCTGATGGAAGGAACAGTCAAGTTTAACAAAAATTGATAATACTGTCAATGGAGTGATTGATAGAAGAGAGAGTGAAGTTTCAAAAAAATTGATAGCAGTGTCAATTCAAATTTGGAGCGTCCGATAGAAGAGGAAATGAAATTTGAAAAAATTGAGGACAGTCTCAAATGAAATTTTAAGTGTCCAATTAATGGTAGTGGCCCATAAATTTACAGCTTTTCTCATTGTACAAATATTTAGCATTTACAGAAGAAGAAGTGAAGTTTTAAAAAATTGACAGTGGGGTGAATATGAAGCAGCTGATTAATTAATGATGGTGACGGATTCGTGGATGTTTGATGTAATGTTTGGGGCGAACAAAATGGGAGCGGAGTGGCAAGAATTCCTTGGAATGTCAGAAAAATATATTCATCGTCGGATACATCGTCTGTAGGATCGATAACGCCGGCAGCAACATCTAGCAGAATGATGCATCGCGATGCACTCTCCGTCAATCTCTCCTGACTACGATTCCCTGGATACCTCGCGTACAATGGGAACGATATGGGGCGGAGAGGCTTCTTACCATCTAATCTGTATGATTCTGGCTGCTCCTCAGAAAAATTGAGGCAGCGGTAAATATCTGAGTGCTTGAGGAATTAATTGGAAAAGCTGGCGCGGTTCGGCCGATTCATCTATCAAGTGGAAACTGTAATGACAAGGGCTTCAGTAGATTGAGGCTACTACTAGACAGACACGTTTCTGCAAGAAACCTGTGCAATTCCTTTACACCTTAATTAATATTGACACAGTGCACGAAACTCCAGGAACTTACGGAATTACTTTTATTCAGAGCGACTTTAAGCTGAAAAGTTCTGTGTAGCGTAAGATGAGAAAGTCCAACTTGACTTGATACAAACCAATTTTCACTTTTGGAAAAATCAACTTCCAAGTCACGGAGAACTTTAAGCAGAATATGTAGGCCAATGCTCAGACGTGATACATTATTAATGTAACATTAATGAGGTGTGAATGATTGACACATAATTTCGAAGATTAATTAGACAGTGTGGAAGTTTTTAGTAGAGTATTTCTGCCAGTAATACCTCGCGTTTTCATAAAACAGTAGGTGCAAATAACTAATATTATGAGATCAAAAAATAGAACTCCGGTAATTACAAATCACGGTACGTAAAATTTTTCAGCACAGTATTCCTATAATTAGTCAGACGTCCCACATTGATTTTCAGTGCATGTAATTATTAAAGCTCTAGATTAATTACCTGGTAATTTGATATTATAGAGCTCAATTAATGTCACGAGTGGAAATGTGATCTTAAAAATAGCTAATTAGGAATCATACTAAATGAGAATAATCCTGCCATCGCTCGTACATCGATATACATTATCGGTACAATTTTAAAATAGCCTCGTAAGCATTGAAAGTTCCAAGAGGAGGAAATTAGTCGAATAAAGCAAGCTGAATCGCAACGGAACGAAGACACAGGTATTGTGTATCGGTGCGAAAACGAGCCGGCAAGGTCTTAGCAAAAGATTGACTCGGAACGAGTCCCAAATAAGGGAAGTATGTCACGAGACGTTACAAACGTTTCCGCTCAAAGAGGCAGCCAGCCAGGGATTCAATAAGATCACGTGACACGATTCGTTACACGTGGTTGCGTAAAACCAGGCCAGGCATCGGGGACCGAAAGATTGCTTCGCAATCTTGCGATTGCTCCGCCTCGATAAAATCTTGTTCCGGGGCTTATTGCAGCGAATCGACTCCGATTGCAAAGAGAGAGAAAGAGAAAGGGTGGGAGAGAGAGAGGGGTGAGAACCGTTGTATATCGCGTATCGGCGGATCCGTTTTTCCGCGAGGGCCGCGGGCTTCTCGAGACTCCAAGGCCAAACGTAGCCGTTCTAAGCGATACCTTATCGGCTAGTTTCTTGGACGAGGCGAACGCTTCCGGTACCGAGCAACCGGAACGCAATTATTAGTCGCAAAACGGTCTTATCCCGGCCAATCTCGACGCCGTGAAAAACTGCGACCGCCCCACCCCCCGCCGCGATAAAAGGCAATCTCCTTAGTTCGAGCAATGGGAAAGCAGCATTTAAAATAACGGCGCTCGACGGGAAGTCTTGTACTCCCTAATCCACGGCGGATTTACAATATCTCACGAAACGGCATCGCCCGGAGAAAATCCGGAATATCAGGATGGACAAAATTCAGCAACTTTTGAGGATCTTTTATTGAATTAATTTGTTTAGCGATCTGAAATTCCTTTTTTATTCGACAAATTCCCAACATCCAGTATGCTTGTTCACAGAATTAATTACGATGTTCCAGAATGCAAACTATTTTCAATGGCGCAAGAAGTTTGTTTGGCGACTGTAATATTTACAATTTAATTATCCCTGTTTCAAGAGAGATCGCGCGCGATCGGGAACTTCGATAAAGCAATATATCTTCATCGTATAATATTTAATAGAATAAAACTACTACCGGAGGGGATATGACTAATTTCCGTCTTTAATCCTGTCACAATTAGCTTACGGTGTGCACCAGTCGCATACTTTGCGGAAGCTATATACGCCACGAAGTTTCCTCGATCTTAGAGAAGATGCGTCGTCATTTCAGCAGCACATCGCCTGCTCGTAAAGTGATTTTAATATTTGAGAAGCGGAAAAAGCATCGCTCCGATACGCGGTCCGGCAATGGCGTCGATAAAAAGTAATCCCGACGGTTCCTACGGCCATAAACAGACAGTGATCTAACGTCGAACGGGATACGAGCGGACAATGGCCGTTATCCGCGTTATGGCAGCCTTATCTATGAGTTTTTCTCCTTCTGCTGCTGCGAAGAAGACCCTTCTTTACGACACGATCCTCGAACGGGCAAATTTCGCGAGGCCACGATGAGAAGCAACTTTCCTGCAACGGTTTAACCGTTCCACCATCGAGAATAGCTTCTCCAGATTTTTAACTGCGATTTTGATTAATCGCTACGTACATGGGAGCGGACACGTGCCCACTGAAACATGTTTGAGATTTTTCGTGGGCTAATGAGAAATATTTTTTCAGGGAAACTATTACACTCTCTGTATCAGGATTTTGCACACTACTTTATGGATACTTGACGAGCATACGTTATCTTTTTCAAGTGAAAATAATCAGAATTGGGTGAGTTATATATTTTTAAAATTGTTAAATTTTGCAGCGGATACGTGACGCCCCGCATCCGCCACGCCCCCCTCAAAGTATTAATAAATTCCCGCGGGAGAGCTTTTACGCGTCGAACTACTTAGCCGCGGCAATGTACACCGACTTTGCATCGAGTACACTTTTTTTATGAACCTTTAATTCGCGAGGAAAGTAGAACATTATTCCCGGAGAAAGTCGGCGAGGATGGCCCGACCACATTCTTCGTCTCAATCTCGCTCGGTCTTGCGCCCATGGGGAAAACAAAGTGCGCGAGTACAATAAAACTCCGCTAAAGCTTTTAACCGTGGCACACAACAAACACTACTTATTACAGAAACTTTTAATTATAATCCTCCCAGGCCGCGGCCCTACGAGAAAAAAAAAGATCAGTTCTCCTCTCTCTCTCTCTCTCTCTCTCTCTCTCTCTCTCTCTCTCTCTCTCTCTCTCTCTCTCTCTCTCTCTTTCTCTGCCGGACGGGAAGACATCGACCAGACAGTTATTAGCTCCTTTCATCCTGAAAAGGACGACCCAGTTTAGGGACAATGGGCAACCCTTCAGACGACTCCGTTCCGAACGGAGAAACATCTGGCCGGGGTTCTCGCGTAAAAAGAAAACGCCCTGGACTGGCAAGGAGCTCTTAATATTATTCCGTCGAATTTTCTTTAGCCAGGGAAACCCTTTGCGACTCCTTGAAATATTGTAAATCCCTCCTGAGGATTACCTCCTCGTCGAGGACCATTATTTTAACTGCCACTCCCTCCGCCCGTGACGTGAAGAAAAAGATCGAATTTTATCTCGTCTTTTTCTTTTAAACGAGGTTCACGCGTTCCCTCGTTAATATTCTTAATATATTGCTAATAATTAGACTGCGGATCTTTATGCAGAATAAAAAATGTTTGCATTGATTGCAGGACACAGGAGCCAAATAAAAATTGTATTCTTCTTTTAATTATCCTATTTTGCTGAAACTAATACATTGATGTCCTTAAATATTTTTAACATGTCCACTGTTTGAAATTCTACGTACCCATTCTTCTCATAAATGCATAAATTTAATCTTTCGTATTAGATGCATAAAAAATCCGCAGTGAAAATATAAAACTCGATTAATCCCGTTTCGGTGTGCGTTCTTTCGGTTCCGAGCAATAATTGTTTAAACGCGACAGCCACGAATTAATTGGTAATATTTACGATTTCGATGGAATATTTTCCGGTCAGGGTAATAATGGAACGACGTGCCGCGACCGGCGTGCATGAACGACAGGAACGCAATTAGGCAAACTAGTTTCGATTCGCAGTTACGTTTCGGGAATCCCGATTACCCGATTATCGTAACCCGGCATATTCACGAGAACCGGGCGAACATAATCGTTATAACCCCGACGGATTAAATCTTCGCGGAGTCGACGTGCTACGTCACCGGCAGGAGATTGCGGACTGTGGTCCGCTGCTATTGCACATCTTTCCAGATTACTCCGGCCGTAGTTTATGAACACGTTCCACCGACGACCCCTATTTCCATACCGAAAACGGGGATCCTCTCGTCCCTTTTTTTTCCTCTCTCTCTTCCCTCTCTTTTTTTCTCCACCCGCCCACTCTTCAATTTTCTCTCACTCTCTTGTTAGTCCTCTCTTTCTCCCTCTTGCTTTTTCCTCTGTCTGCCTTTCTTTCGGCTCCTCCCCGTGCGTCGGCCCTCTTCTCTTTTTGCTCCGTTTTCTACTGCGCCGCACGAGCACTTTGTGAAATACGCGCGCGACGTGTCAGGACACTCGAGAGCCATTCTAATTCGTGCCCAAGCGACGTTAACGAGTCCCACCAGTGCGTGGAAAACACCTCGTTCCATTTTATAATGCTACTCCAATTTCGGGAGCGTCTGGCGTGCTTAAAAACCCGGCCGGGGATCGATCGCGCGTCATTGCACCCCCGAACCGAGGGTGGGAACACTCGATGCGCATCCATTCTCCGAACGGGGATGAGTTTCAGGAATTTTCGGATCGCTCCCGATTCGTATCTGTTTGCTGAAAAGTGAACGTTTGTTGAAATTTTAAAGCCACCGTTCCACCGAGCATTTTAGACACTTCAATTATTCAACCTCCTAGTTAAAACTACACCACCGCGCGGTAAGTATTAGGACACCGAATATCGAATTAAAAACAAACTACTCTCTTCGGATTTCATTTTTCAATGGTGCAACGATCATTAAGTAAGCATATACACAGTGTTAACAAACAACATTCGAAGTACTGTAGCTGCGAAGTAATAACTAGGTCAGGCAGCAAAAAATCTTGTAAGGTTGAAAATTGCGAATGAAATCACCTTATAATTGTTGTTGCGTAAACAGATATTTACGCTACAATGATCGCTAAATACAATTTTCACAGCACTGGAAAGACCTGATTACGGTAATAGTAGACCGTGATCTTTTTACGAGTTTATAGGGTAAAAACTTCATTAATGTTTAATAGGATTTCTCATTTTAATCGGCAATCACCGATTAGTGAACGAAATCTAATTATCCCTCAATTTAGTTATTTAGTAATATAATAGTTAATAATAATATAATAAATTAGTAATATAATAAATAATATAATAGTTAATTTAGTTATTTTAATATTTAGTTTACAATAAGTTCCGTAGTTGTGACATACTCACAATTCAACTAAATTTTTTAAACGTCTGCAATCCAATTTTCTTCTCGAAATAATCACAAATATCAAATTCCACCGACTGCCTTCCCATCAATTTTCACAGAATTATTTAATAAATCGAACTATAACACTTCGCAGAATACAACGGTGGCACCGCAGAGTTACAGTTCACTAATGGCGCCATCAATTCGAATATCTGTCTCCTCGCCCGTGATTCCTCGCCGTAAACCAGTTTCCAAAATTAATCTGCAGGCCATAGCATCCAAAGAAGCTCTAACACTTTACTGCCTTAATCTCGAGAGTCCCTACACCGGGAAGAGCGTAAAACTTAACGATACAGTTTCACTCTCGGAGCTGCTGATCGCAAACACGAGAGAGAGGGAGAGAGAGAGAGAAAAAGAGAGAGAGTGACAGTAGCTTTTCGAGTGTGAAAACAAAAAGCGTTCTTTTACGATTACGTCTGCTTACGCCCGTATGAATTCTGATCGTAAATCGCGCGACAGACTCGCGAATTAATCGATTTTTCGGCGCGCACGAATCACTAGGACAATGAAATGAGATAAAATTCGCTGTCCGGTTTTCCGACGAGTTCAATCAGCCGGGAACATTTCCATAAATTCTGCAGCAGGTTCTAGACGATTCCAAATAAATTCTTTCCCGAAATGCACACGCTCTCGATAGAATTAAATACATTAAGTAAATTGGACCTAGAATCAGATAATTAATAAATTGCACACGTCTGCGTTGCGAGAATAGAAGGGGTCAGAATCGATTGATGAATAATTTACACAACATTTAAAGTTGCCTGCTTTCCTTCATTTTTTAATTAAATTCTACAGGCAGCATATTTCTCAGAGCTGAACAATAACTTTATAAGATGGAGCGGTTCACGCTGACCGTTAATGGGCTTCCGTTTTGTTCCCAGGCCTGAATAGCTTCCGGGCTCCCTTCTTTTTCGAGGAACAGGGAGAAAGGGGTGCACGGAGCCCTTTTATTTAAATATGAATCGGGCCTGGCCGCTAAAGCGGCAATTTATTGCACGTATGGAACGCGGCTGAATTATTCAACGTTGACCGGCTAACGCACTTCTACTTTCACGTCACTCTTGTTCCAATCAGGGAACTTTATGTCTCTTCATCGGCGAGGTAAATACTTATTATCAGTCGGCCGAGATTCATGCAAATGTTTGCCTCCGTGGATTGCTTGGAAACGGTTCTACCATCTGCGTAACAATCACTGCATCCGAAATGAAATTTTACAATTTTGTTCCTCATTCCACTTAATTATTGTTCTTGTTGTCCTGATACAACGAGGAAAGCATCGAAATTCTGCAAATAATAAGTCATTACTGCAGTGAGCAGATTTGCGGAAGTTTTTATTTACCGTCGCACTATGTCATCGTTAATTGTCAAATCCATCTCCGTTTCTTCGAATCTCGTATTATTATTCTCGGTATCCTCGCAAAATGAGAATCCTTATGCCGTGAAAGCTTCAGCTTCGCAGTATGTCATAATTAATTTCCATGCCCGTCCTCACCCTTTAAAGTCTCTTCCATTCATATCACTTTGTTAGAAGATTGTACATTTTTGTGCCTTTATTTCATTTGCGACTTCGTGAAATGCGAGGAAACGTTTCGCAGCGTAGAACATTTCAATTGTTTTGTCATAAGAACTGATGTATGTATAGTTGGAATTATATTTCTACTTTTATTCTTAATGAAAGAGTTTATAATTATTGCAATTACCTCAAGAGGAAATGTGTGTCAGAGACCAGATGGTTGCTTGCAAGAAGAATTATCATAAGTATGTTGCTCATGTTAATTAGTTCAAGCTCCTACCGGTTCATTGTACATTATCTCATATAGTGGTGCCATCCTTTCTGCCGACAGAGTACTTTTATAATAATGAATGTGCATTACAGTGAGACCCATACGATTTTTAAACTCATTTTAAATTCATCTCTTGATCTTCGTGCCGTAAATGTCATAAGGCTGTGCTGGGCACAGTTAGGGCCCCTCAAATGATTGCTTCCACCTCCAAGCTTCCTTCCGACGCAACGCATCCTTCCTTCATAGCAACGACGGATACTGGTGGGGAACAGTGGGCGCTACGGTGGGGACGGTTTTGTCTCAATTGAGACAAAAATACCCATGCCTGGTCTAAGAACATGATCGACGTTAGTGATATGATCCTCAGATGAGCAACGCTCATTCTAATAGCTGCTTCGACTGAGCAGCGAAAAGTGGAGCACAGCTTCCCTTGATATGGGTCACACGAAGCACACGACCGACCTATAAATAGGCTTAAGCACAAAGCACACAACGCCAGCTTCCGTTTCTGTCTCTCGCCGCGTTTCTTCTCAGCGGAGATCAAAGTTGCGGAGTGGCACTCCGTCGAGTGGATACGTGCTGATCTGAAGAGCTTAAAGCTCCCTGCAACCGCTGCAAGCTCGCCGAGGTTTTTCATAAGTGCTGAGGGTGCGAAGTTACCTCCAAGTAAAGGAACCGACGAGCCCTGTTATCCTTCCTGATTCCAGTAACAAATCGCTCGATCCGAACCAGCATTAAGCTCTTTGTGTTGCATGGTGTCTCCGTCAAGTGCTCAAGTGTATAGAGATTTTCAGATGTAACATTATGCATAAAAATTGAAGTCCCTTAAAAATTGAAATTCTTGAAAATTAAACGTCTCAAAACTTGAGTACATGGATATTGAATGAATGGAATGCCTTGAAATTAAAGTGCCTTAGCAATCGGGATTCTTAAAAATTAAATTTCTCGAAAGTTGAGTACTTCAAATGAATGAATAAAATACCTAGCATTTTAAAATTAATGAAAATCGCACTTTACAGTTGAATTTAAAGTGTGCCTTAGAAATTTAATTTTTCAAAACATGAGTACATGAAATGAATTAAATACCTGGCGGTTTTGAAAGTGATAAAAATCGCAATTCAGAGTTGAAATGAAAGTGCCGTAACAATTGAAATCTTAAAAATTATATTTCTCAAAACTTGAGTACATGAAATGAATGAATGAAATGCCTAGCAATTTGGAATTGATAAAAATCGCAATTTACAGTTGCTTCGTAAAGTACACTCGCGGCATCACCGCACCGTACGGAAAATGTGAAGCAGGAGTTGAGAAGGGATGTATTTAATCCAAAATCCGGGAGCAGACCTGTGGCTTCAATGCGAGGACACAGAGTCTTAAGGAGAAGGATTTATTCGCAGGAGTTGTCTAGCAAGAAGGAAGTTTCTGGGATCGAAACTGAGGGAAAACCCTGTGATGGTGAACCTGGGATGGGTGGGGTCGGGTTTGGACGATGCCGAGGCACAATATAAATATGGATCACCGGGGATCCAGAGCCTGGTAAAAACGACCTACTTTCGGTCCGAAGTTTACTGGACTACAAACTCGACTGAAGACTGTACTTATCCGACGATGCTCCCTCTCGAAGATATCCTCGTGTATACTGTTCCGCTTGGAGCATCATTATATCAATCTCCGGGGGATCGCTATACAAATAAACTCGTGTTTTACGTCGCGCTGGATGTCTCGGTAGAAATACGTGTAACTCTGAAATTGGTTTTGAATAGAACGGTCGCAAAATGAAGTATTATCCTGGAAAGATAAAATTGAACTGAAATTGTGTGCAAGATGAAAAATTGTTCAGCAATTTTCAATCATGTTTTACAAGAAAGGGAGTTACATAAGAATTGATCTCGTTCTCGCTGCCAGAGGATCAGAATTGAAACGAGACGCTTCCAACTCCGGGTCAAAATTGACCCAACTTCGGCATCCCAGGCTTAGGGTGCAGAGTAAAGAAAGCACATCATTTAGATTCCCTCGAGACCATTCCCAATCCAGTCGTAATCCAAATGTAAATCCGCGAGTAATCCAGCTTGGTTAAAGAGGAAGCAAGCCGTAAGATGGCACATCGGTGCACTCTCCGGTTGCTTCCTGCGGCTCGAAGCGCAAGAGGGAAAGGGCCAACGATCCGGTGAAGGGCTCAGATAATTTTTTAACGGCGGGAAGCTTCCAGCCCATTACTGCCGCTCGTAAATAACTGCAGCGGCGCTTCCATCCCGCCTGGAACGACACACAATTTTATGGTGCCGCCGCAATAAATAACCGCCGTTTGTCGATTCCATTATACAGGTAATAAATCGGCGTCGGCCGGTTGACGACTCGCGAAAATTCGCCGCGCAGACAATATCTGCTGAAAGGGCTGTTCCGATTTTCGCGACCGTTTTTCCACGAATGTCTAGGAATTTTTTTGACGGAAATTATCGAATCTTTCGTATTTGGTATTTTTTACACGCGTTCATGAATATTTTTCAAATACAAATGATAAAAATCGCAGGAGTATTTACAACACTTGTACTTGTAGAAAATGCAGAAAATAACAGATCGATTTTTTAAAATGCAGAACTAGAGTACCCACCCTAACAGGGTGGGCGCAGAGCCGCGAAAAGTGGCGCCGTCCGAAAGCGATCCGTCTTTACCACTGACAGACAGGTATTACCGAGCCAGTAGACAGCGCTCTCGCCGTCCTGTAAACAACGGGAAAATAGTACAAAAGCCCCAACCAGGATTCCTGCGAATCCGTTCTCTCGCGGAACTTCGGCCCGAACGTTCGGAAGTTTGCGGCTGACTTCCGAAGCCTTGGATAAAGGTGGAAGCCAATAAGCTAAATATCTGCGAGGAGACCAGCAGATTTTCTTGTTGTTGCCCTGCAGGAGAGAAACCAAAGTTTCGCGAGCCCTTCTGGCATATCGACTGCCATACCATCCCATTTGTCGACGAGCTGTCTGTAATTCGCCAAAGAAAAACCACTTCGTGCCAAGTAATCAATTTTATTTATCCAATTATTGTAGATGTTTCTAGATCAGTGGGAAACTAATGTCTGATTTTTAAGCTACGATGGGATTACCACTTATTACTGTTCACCGAAATTTCATGTTTATCCAACTGACTAATTACTGTCAATTATAAAGGCGACATTACCGAGAAATATGATTAATGAATTTCATTATAACATTCGTATTTTGCATCAGTAACAATTTCTATACGAGTAAATAATGCGTACAAATTCGGATGTTGCGCTATGCAGAAATTAATGGTAATAATTAGACTGGACGCCCTCATGAAAGCACAAATTCATATAAACCAATTTGTTGGAGCTGAAATTAAACAGAAATTGGCTCGTAATTTCAAAGATTCCAACAGGTATCATACGAAATAACTTTGCTACCGAAACATTACCAAACTACGACTATTCAATAATATATTCTACATGAAATCTGGCGACAATAAAATTAGTTATTTCAGACGATTTAAGGAAGAACAAATTTCCTCAATTTCAATTCATAATTTTCAATTTATTTGAACCCTCTTTTTTTTCTTAAAAAAAATGTTTTTATTGTAAAATGATTTGGTCACGTGTATTCGCGCGGAACAATTACTAGCGCAAGGAGTTCATTAATTTCGTGATTAAAAAATCAGTGATTCTTAACGAGTGGAGAACGTATATTTTTTTCGTCTATTAAGTTCTGCTGAATATCTTGCGTCCTCATTGGTACTTCAGAAACGACCAGGGTCCGTCGATTTCCTATATTTTCGATCGCGCAATGCAAATTCGCGTCGAGTTATTAACCCGATCTTCTGGAAGGACGTTCGAGGAGCCCGGTAGGCAGCTATCGAAATGAGATCTTCGGCTAACGAACGTCTCTCCTTTCCAGACACGAAGCCACCGGAGGTCGTTCCTCGTCCGATAGAAATATGCACGGCGATGCGGAGCGCGGACGACGACTACGACGACGACGACTTTCTGTACCGGAAGTACGCCAGCTTATTTATAATTATGTACCGGGGGCCACTATTGATCGTCCTAATTGGATCCACGGTCGAATGCGAGATAATCGAAGCGGCCAATTTAGATGCTGGGCTCTGCTCGTTCGTGGCTCGGAATCTCATTAGCCTCGGCCCGGAGATTCTCGCGGAAATAAATAAAAAAAAAAAACAAAAGAGAAAAAGTCGAGAGAAAGAAGGAACCGCTTCGATTCGCGGTACGCGAACTTCCTGCGGATCCTCGACTATGGTCCTTTGCAGTTACTCGCGATCCAGAGAACCGTTCTTCGATGTTCTACCACTAGAACCAGGGCACCGCTATCTTTGCGAAACTTGTGTAATATTGCAAGCATTCAGCGGGTTAAAATATTGGCCGCTTTAGTTGTCTGCGCGATTTATTAAAATACTTGTGTTGCGGTTCGTTGTTCATTCTTTTTAAATATAAAATGTGAATGTTCAGTAAATACTAATAGAAACAGGACTACACAAAAATACTTGAAATCGTTCTTCATTTTCGTATCATTCTCGACCGTAGAATCGGTATGGAGGATTTAATAAATTTTAGAATCGTCGCGATCCTCCTGCAGCAACGCTCTAAAGTCACGTAAATCGCAGCAGGCCAGGAATCAGCAGAGAAAACTCGTGGAAAACAAAGGCGCGAGGAAAACGCGTACAAAAAGGAGAACTGGCCGGAAGAAAAGTATGCAGAAAAAGTCGAAAGGAAGATCGTATGCTCGTCGACGGATGTTTCGCCGCGCGCAAGTCTACGGATAATTATTTTCCGGCGGTGAAGAGCGAAACTGAACTCTCGCCGAAATTCTAAGGAAGATATTAGGCAACGTTTTCCCAGGCGAGATTTATGGAACGAATGCTTCAACACGCAACGGGCTTCTCGGATATGAAATGCAAGCTGGCATTAGCCCAAATTGCTGAATGTCTAAAGACACACCGAATCCTTATTATTTACTGGCCTCTCCGTCGACGTGCCAGCCCCAGTATTTTGTTGCGTTCTCTCTCCATTCCGATCTCCTCCCATTCCGCAATCCTCGAGACGCACGCAAATTTTCACGTAGCCCGCAGTTACCAGCGACCAGGGGATACACGTTGCACATTTTTCGGGACATAAATCTTCCGGTTCGAAACGGGGAGCGAAATTTCTGGCACGACCGAATTCGGGCTCCGTTTTCGAAACGAGTTTCCCGAAACGCTGCCATCCTGCACGAAAGATGCTGACTGCTGCCCGTTGGGAAACACATTCTGCTAGATAGTTGCTAACCAACTGGTAGCAACGCTGTGCAAATTAATTTAAAGCTGATATTCTACTTGAGGTTTATTAAGTTTGCCTTTTTAATTGTTTTTAAAGGGACCATGAGACATAACACAAGTTGGCTTGGTTATTTTTAATATCTTCTGCACCAGAAATATTTATTTAGTACAAGTACAATATTATTAAATGGGTGTTACATTGTTTCTAAATTCTTACGGAACATTGTTTGAGAATATTATAAATTATTTTCCTCTGCACCAGGAATATTGAGGAATTAATGTTGACTTCACTGTGAATGGACGAGGAGTTTTTATGTTCTCTGAAAAATGAGCTGGCCCTTATTGATTCCACTCGAGGTCAAATTGCACATCGTTGTCCAGAATCGAGTGTTTTGTTCAATTATTTTCAATGTCCTCTTTAATGTCTTCTCCACCAGGGATATGGAGGATTTAATATCGAATTTACTGTGGAGGGATGAGGACATTTTGTGGTGTTTTCGAGTGTGGGAGGATTTGATATCTGAAAAATGAGCTGGTCCTTATTGATTCTACTTGAGGTCAAATTGCACCCCGTTGTCCAGAGTCGAGTGTTTCGCTGGAGATAAGTGACAGAGGCGGGGACCAGCTTGGATTTCAGCAGCGAAGCGAGCAACGATACGATTGCACCGAGCCGCGACCGCTGTCGAAACCAGGCTGGAAGCGTGGTTCCGTCTAATCGGATGCGTTCCACGCGCGGCACGAGCGTCGAGTGCATTTCCGGCCTGCAGTAGACTCGCGTGCACCGACAGCTCCACACTGGCGAGGTTACAGCGCGCGCACGTGCGTCGAATAATGGGTGCAATTAGCACTGTGCCTCGCGAGAAACTTCTCAGCTCGTGCACCTGGAAATCGCTTTTCCAATTTTATCCCAAGGACCCTTCACCTAACCGTACAATTCTAAAAATATCCGAGGATAGATGGCATTTTGTTGATTAAAATACGAGAAGAGTCAGCTCGATCGGACATGTAGTTTCGTAGATAAAAATTGTTAAATACCGCAATGTTTGGAGACTCGTATTTTCTGAAGAAATCTCAAACCAGTGAAATGATTACACAAGCTGGAATGAAGTACTTCACAGAGTGCATTTGTAACAAAATCCTCGTAGGAGAAATTAATTTTTCACAGTGGCCGAATGACCGCGTCACCCACGGTGTCCCGTCGAACGAGAACGTCATCCTTCCGCGTCACTCCAGCGCCAGCGGTGTTCTTTTACGTGTACCGCATGCACATTTCCGGAAGATCGTCTCTCTCTCTCTCTCGATTGCCGTGTCTCTGTTTCGATCACGTAGGTTTCAGGTTTCAAAGCTTTCGGCGATGTTCCGGGGATGGTTATATTCAAAGATGTATTTTTTAGCTTTATTGACGGACGGGGAGGTGGTTGCTTGTTTGAACGGGGAATGGGAGTCGCCTCGACAGAGAAAGGAAAATATAGTGGAAATAACAATGGTGTGCTTCGAACAATGGGGTCACGTTTCGGTACTGCTTCTCGCTGCACCCACGGTTTACACGATGCTCATTGATTACACGCTTTAATCGCAGTTACTTACTCCGACCGTTCCGCGATAAAGACGTGATATTTAAGCTGATTATTCTTTATGCGTTCACGATATACAGAACTTTTGATTTTTCACAGTGTGGGCAATTGTGTGTGTCTATTTGAAAACTAGAATTAAAGTTCAGATTTCTTATTTCATTTCTAGTGTAATGAGTGCCAGTCTTCACGAGAGTAAACATGAAAATGTTGAAGACCAGAAAACTAGAATTAAATGGAGATCTAATTTTATAGCAAATAAGGTAAGTACTCAATCTGCGTCCAATTTCCCCAAAAAATGTCCATTTCGCTAAATTGTGCGCAGTCGCTGTCGCAGAAAACTGACGAAATAGTTGGGCGAATGTTTTCATTTATTTTCAATGAACGCAGGAATAAACACACGCATCGTTGGACTAACTATTGAATTACCTATTAGCGCATCGGGCAAATTTCCCCGGTATTATCTGCAATTTGTTACGAGCTGCCAATATGCATTTCCATGTCAAATTGAATAGCGGACAGTTGTAACACCAGTTGCAGGCGGGTCTTTGTTCGGAAAAGTTCGAAATTTATAAAACCGGCGCGGCGAAGCGATCGATCGGCGAACGCATACAAATTCGCAGATTCTCGCGACGGATGGTGGGAGAGGACAACGTTTCACTCGCGCATCGGGTAACGGCAACGATGTAACCGCGGTCGCTGTCGATCGCGAAACAATGCACTCTACCGATATTTAGTTACATCCCGTCAACGACAGGTGTTGCGCCAAATTCACGGTAACGGCCGAACGAGGGCAGATTACAGGAAAGTGATTGTTGTGTCGCTCGGGCCGAACTGCCTCTCGATAGCGTGTTCGTTTAGATCCTGATGGCTCGTGTAAACGCTAACACTAATCAATAATTCATTTATCACATTCCGCAGTCCTTCCTCCCGTGTATCCCGTTCTTTAATCCCCATTTCATTTTTCCAATCCTTTCATGAACATGTTCACTTTTACGGTATTTTCAATTATCTTCTGTACTTGTATTTATTTTTGGTTTAATATTTGTGGTATTGTGTCTCGAAATGTATTTCATTGCATATTTCCTATCCAATTTTTCGCGGTATTGTGCTCGCAATTGCTGTTCGTATATTTTTATCCGCAGTATTTACTTTGGGGCTTTGATCTTCGATTTATCGCAGTTACCGCGCTTGACACTACATTTTCGTATCTGCCCCCTCAAAATTGGATTAGTGAAAAATACAGTTGCAAAAACCGGGAGCATATTCATTCGCTACCGACATCGCAAATCCGACTCCATTACACAGTTTCCGATAAAGATTACATCGATCTCCCCGGTTACGTAGCAACACAGCTGTCACTGTTATTAACACGAGTGGTCCGATTTTCGTAAATAACGCAGCACAAATACTTGATTCATATCGTTTCGTTGCACGGCCCTCGCGAAAATTGGCGGATTCATTCCGAGAATAACGTTCCCATCGGAAAAGTGGAGCATTTTCTCCGTTCGAATGGACGATGACGATCGGTTCCCATTGTCTGTCAGGAAAAGCAGATGCCACGAAGAAATTCGAGACGCGTATCATTGTATTCTCGACGTGTTAAATGTTCCATCTAAAAAGGGTCCGTTCCACAAATCCCTCGGCAGCGCAACGTCCGCGAGAGCTGCCATGAATATTGTAACGAAATAACAGTAAACAACTTGGAACAACCGTGGGATGATATTCTCGCTGACGCAAATTCGATAACGTAGGAAAAAGAACAGCGGCGCACTCGATGCTTTTCCATTTCCGTTCAACGAGCCGAATGCAATTTTGAAAAGGGGAAATTCGAGCCGAAAGTGGCCGGTCAAATAAACGAGTGCCGCTGCCATGCCCAACGCTAGCGCGTTTTTGTCTTCAATATTTCATCGGGACCAGGTAAAAGGGTAAGGCTAATTGAAACCGGCTCAATTTGCAAAACCGCGGACACAAGCGAGCGAGCGCGCGGTCGCGCCTCGCTGATTGGTATTACATGGATTATGCAGCGTGTAACGTGTCGCCCCTGCTTTTGCGAAGACGCGTCGCGTCGCGGCGCCGCACAAAGCTGATTGCGGCTATTATTCGGTAGCGGCCTAACCGCAGATGGTCTTTCATAGTGCTGGCTCGCGTTGCAACAGAGGACAACGCGCTCCCCCCGCTCAACACGTTCAAAATAAAGACAATCAGCTATCTCAGTTACTATTTTGCTAGGACACAGTTTTCGGAAATTTTGTAGAAAATTCGGGACTCGCTATATATAATTTATGGGTCAAATCGTCACTTGAATAAACTTCGTCATGATGCTCTAGATTCGTGGCAGGGAAAAATCATTTTGGGAAGTCTATTAGCGAGATGGGGATCGTTTATAGCGCGCTCCACACTGATTTTATTTTAAGTCGTCGTCCTCCTTTATCTTAAGCCATCAACGTGTCCGCCATGAAAATTCAGCTTGCGACCCGGAGAGGTATGATGCACGCTTGTCTATCTTGACTCTAAAAGGGTCTCAACGCGTCCCGTTGTTCATAATTCAAGAAGGCAGAAATACCAACGATCAGCTCGTAATAAATAACACATCCTTGGTTTCCATGAATATTTAACGGCGCGGTACCCGGGCGAAACACACCGCTCGTATTTCTTGCGGGAAATAATGGCCGCGCGGTAAATTAACCTTGATCAGAATAAACGCGCGCGGTAGATCTTCGTAACGCAGCCCGTGGAAAAAATCGCGTGGGAGGCTATATCGTAAACGACACTCTTTTGAATATGATGGTTAATTTCCTTTCAATGACACGCTGCGCTTGAGATTACGTTAAAAAACTGCTCCCGTCTACGACGAAACCTTTCCAAGGGCAGTGTAAACGCGTGTCATCCCTTACTCTTAATTTGCTGCCTGCTAACTGTGCTTAATGTTCGCGTAATAAAAACGCATGACGCCTATTAATTATTCTGCTGAGTGCCCATTTACATAAGTAGTTTTTCCTATTTGTGTTGCGCAAATTTATTCGACCCCTGTTAAGCCGAAGGGTCGCGCTGTAAAGATAGAAACCATTTAACATAAATTATTTTCGTACAATATAATTCTTGCACAATTTTCAATTTAAAAATAGATGATTAAGCTATCAGTTTAAAATTATATGTGTTCAGTACACGACTGGTGTCTAAATATTTTCAGCGATAAATAAAATGAAGGCGAAGGGAGATGATACTTCTTCAGATAGTTGAATAGCAGGATAACTTCGAATTGGATCTTGAGGATTCACATTCAGGCTAACACCATGATCCCCAGAATCCTTGAATTGTTACTTTGACGACTCCCGACAGTCTATTTGTCCAGGCGAACATTCTCGCGAGAGGCCATCAGAGCAATGGCGGTCCGGGGTTAATTGTATTTCTATATCCGTTCGGTATCCGTTTAGTCGGCCCGATTCTTGTGTCCCATCTAACTGGAACCTGATACGTACACGATCGCGCGGTTCGACCCCGTGCGCAGTTCGAGGGCTTTGTCGACGAGAGAGACGATGATTCGCCGGCGTGGAATTAGCATGAAAAGCGACGGCCGTCTAATCCAATGCATTCCGTGGTGCTCACGCTTGTCGAATCCGCTTCCTTGTATGCGGGTTGCAACGGCTTACACGAACGGAGACGTCATGGGCATGCACGTGCCTTGTCTACACGGGGCTTGCGATAACAAGAAGTCCATAACGCGTGCACGTTCCCAAGGAACAACTTATCCTCTTGTACTATTCTGACAATCCTACGGTTCTAATTGTCACGGGAATTCCGACGGGGTTACAAATTGATAAGCGTCACGAATGGAAATTCCGCAGGAGATATTCACAATAGCCTAAAAAAATATTCGATGTATTGGCTTTCTGGATTTTCTATTAGATTTACTATTAGTTTCATATATCGATATCTTTAAATTCCAAAATTTTTTAACAATTTTGAATGTCAGCTAGTTAATTTTGCTATAATTGCATGAAGATCCGCAATGTCTAGTCATCACAACTAAAAGAGATATTTAGGTAGCTTGTTCGGAGATAGCAGGGTCCACGCCCTTTCCGATGCTTTCTGTCCCACGTCGATATCTCTATCCGTTCCCGAGATATAAGCGTCGAAAGTTTTGTTAGTGGAGGGGAATGGCGCCCATTCATAAATAACTTCCTGGAAATGTGTACGCACTAATAGTAAAAACTGGCCTGCCGCAACCTGCAGCGCGGTGGGTTGGTCAGTGAGAGATAGGTCAGGAACGAGTGCGAGAGAGGCAGAGATACTTTGAAGCCGAAAAATTACGTTCCCGTTACACGACGATATCTCGGGAACCAGGCATCGTAGCGTGATCAAACAAAAAGCATTTTAAAGCGCAGACTTCGCGCTCTCCAACGCTTGAAAATTTATTAATATAGCGTTATTCATTCCGAAGTTACAGCAATTCAAAAATTGACTAATTTCAATACGATTTCTCCGCCCTTCTCACGAACTTCAATAGGTCAAATTAAATAAATAACCTTTATTTAACACTAATTTGATCGACTACTTCGTTCAGAAAGAATCAATACATACACCTAATACAAACTAGAAACAATAATTATATTTTACAGATTAATTTCAGCTGGAGAGAGGTCACCTACCAAAAATTCGACCGCGCCAAAATCTAGAATTTCTCCTCGGATTCGAATCAGACATTTTCGACACGTGCGAGCAATACAGAATTCATAACAAGGTAGAGTATTTCCGCCACGAGGTGGACAAAAGATTGCACGGGCGAGGCACGCCGGGAAGAATAAACCCCAGGACACGAGGCGGGACGAAACGAAGGGGAGAAACGTGTTAATACTCGCGGCATGTTTACCGGCTCGACGAGAGAGGATGCTCGATTTTCGTGGAAAAGGAAGCAAAAACAATCGCGTTATGCCCACAGGCGAAATCCCGGGGAATAAGATGGCGGTTCGTTCAAAGCCATGAAACACGGTGCGTGTTTCTTTCGTTTTCTCACGGCTCGTAGAAGAGAATTCGGGGCCGAGAGGAAAAGGAACAAAGGGTCGCCAGGCACTGGTAATGCGTTTTAACTAGGAGTAAAGGGCAGATTTCCCTTACGGCGATACACTTCAGACGCTTTTGTAGCCGGTACCAGTCGTAAACTGGATTTTGCGATGCCCGATACGGCGTGCGCGCACTGCTACTGCAATCGAGGATTCCGGGTCCCAACGAAAATTCCACGCGGCTTTAATAAACTCTCGAACGTAAACTGACCGTCCGGTAACAAGATTTTTTTCAGCCCACGATGATCCCGCTACCGCGAGAGTAAGCTCGGAAAAACGCGTTTTTATATTTTAAAAGGGACCATGGAAACTGCCGGAGCCCTCCTGTTGCTGGAAATAAATGAAATCCGGAGAAATAATAAAAATATACAGCTTATCTTGCTCTGATTTATGGATCCTTTATCTCGCGCCGTTATCTTTATCCTGGATATTTACTAGAATCCGGTTTAATCCTCGGAAAGCAGACGTTTCTTCGCGTGGATCTACGTCTCTTGGTTGAAACGCTACGCGATCATAATTTAAAGGAATTGCTTTGCTGTGAATTGCATTAATTAGCATCCTGCATAATTATTCCGCATTATGACATATGATTTTTTCCTCTATCACTTTTCTTCTATTTTTACTTAAAAAAGAACAGTAACTTGTTCCAGTTCCCAGAATCACCATGTATAATGGACAATTTTTTGTGCGTCTGCACGATTAAGATTCACCAAAGATTTTCCAAAGAATGGGAGCAAAGGGTTGGCAAATTTTTCTCATTATCACAATGGGCATTAATTACCGTCCAGCATAAATATCCCGCAGACGATGCAACCACGTGAAAGACCTCTCTATATTAATCGCAAAAAGGCGTGCCGTCCTGAACGAGTCATACCCACACTCCGACCGACGAACAGTGAATTAAGTCCGGCTATGGCCAGACACGAAAAAGGCGTATCCTTCTGGGAAGTCGAAAGCATTGCCAAAGAATGAGCCGAGCATAACTACAGTGTCTGAAACGGAGCCAGTTCCTTCGTCGCTATTCATATGCTCCTTCCTCTCTCATCTCTTCCCCTCCTCGCTCCCTCTCTTTCCTCTTTTTCGGAAAAAAAATTTCAATATCCCGCGGACTCGTATATAAATTCGCTGACGTTCTCGGTTTATCGATTATGAGAACGTTCGGTAACGTTGTTTCTGATATATGTGTACAGTACTTTATGCTCCATGAATCAAACTGATCAGGTTTATTCGACCTCACGAGGACTGGGATCGTTCCTGTTTTTATTCCTCCACTTTATAATTTCTAATTTTTTTTAGTGTTTATAGTTTTTAAAAATTGACATAACCAAATAAACAATTTCACTAAACGCAGGGTAGTTGTTCTAATTGACGGAATTGCCAGAAATCTGTGCGGAAAATTCTGAAAAAATTAGGAACATGTACGGGCAAGTGAATGTTTGAGTTCAGAGTTTATTGAAATTTTTAGGGGAAAATTATGATGTGTCAGGCGAGTGTTCGCCTTAACGACTCGTTAAACGGCCGAAAGCGAGCCGGTCCGCGGATCGATGCGCGTAAACAACGCGTTCAGAGAGCATTTGGCCGGGGCATAGTGAGCGCCGTCGAATAAGGCGAAGTTTGAATGGGAGCCCGGGGTAGCGGAGCGTTCGGAAGCTTCCTAACAAGTTTGTCAAGCGATCGGCCGAATTAGTCGCCTCAAAAGGCGCTCGATTTTCCCGGGCGGCAATTACCGGGCGCGATCCTCGCTTGTTAAGGAAAGTGGCCCGGCCGTTTTCGCCACGGTAATGGAACTTTTCGATTGAATCCACGGGTCGATTATTCTGCCGTTATTTCGAGTGGTTGCGCGGGCACGCGTTCGATCTCGTCGTTCGGGCTGATCCGGCCTGTCAGTCAGAGGGAGTCTCTTTCCTTCTTTGCTGCGGATCGACGTCGCCGAGGGCGCTCGTATCGGAACAACCTGCTGGAAAAAGAACTTTCGCTCGACTAATATTTATTTTCGCGAAATTACATTAGCCCGGCCGCCGATAAGGGAATTACGAAAGTTCCGCGAAACTTCTCTTTCCTTGGAGACACGTCCCCCCGCGGCCCGAGGTTTCCATCGCATGCCCCGGCGATTAAATACGGCGCAACCGTAAGATTCCCCGTTGATGAACGCAGGGAACCATCTCGCCAACTTCAAATGAATATTTGAATTTCATCGGAGGTGTTCTACATCTTGCAGGGATCCCGGCGTGACCCCGGGTTTTAAATCAACGGTGGACAGCTCGGTCTCCCGTGTCTGAGCCACCATCGACTTGCCCCAAGCTCGACTCACTGTGATTCAGTGCGATTCGGATTCTGCTTCCCATTTTGGAAAGTGTTTGACCACAACTGGAACGAGGGAAATTAATTTTGAAATTTTTGAGACTCCTTTTATCAATAAATAGCAGTGTTTATGACCCCAACAGAGCGGAAGAATATTTATTATTACATACGTTATTCACCGAATGAAACACAACAAGCTTGTGACCAACTATGTTTCAACACTTGAGATTTCTCGCAAGCTTGCACACAAGACCGGCAATAAGGCAATTTTCAAAGTTCTGAATAGGAGAAACGCGTTCGAC
Source organism: Lasioglossum malachurum (assembly GCA_028455605.1). Classification (NCBI taxonomy): domain Eukaryota; kingdom Metazoa; phylum Arthropoda; class Insecta; order Hymenoptera; family Halictidae; genus Lasioglossum; species Lasioglossum malachurum. The sequence continues at coordinate 6,792,744 of CM052313.1, read as the reverse complement.
GAACAATGAAAGCGTTCCGGCGAAAACAAGGACACTTTGTAGAACAATTAAACGGTTCCGAATGGAAAAGTTGACGCTGTAGACCGATTAAAGCACTCCGAATGAAAAAAAGGGTAGAGAACAATTAAAACTTTCCCGAATCGGAAAGAACCTGAGCGGCGGTAGAACAATTAAAACTTTTCTAATCGGGGAGGACACACGCAGAGTTCTGGAAAATTAGATGCATTGGATCTCGCATGTATGGATCGGCCGTCGCGTCGTTTCGGGACCGATCGAGTTTAGGGGTATGCGATCCGAAGTATTATTTCGCCGAGGCGCGGAGAAAAACGAGCGAAAGAGGGTTTCGCCGAGGCTCGAAAGCCGATCGCGATTGTGCGGCATAGATATGACATCCGTGACGGAAACTTCTCCCAGGACTTTTCCCAGAGTTTATCAATAAGAGAAGTAAGCGGTTCGCGAGACCGGTCCCTCGTCTAGCGAGCAGCGGCAGGCAGGAGCAGCACGAGCCTCCGAGAACCCTTTTAAAAGTTTCAGAAGGTGGGATATAAAGTGTAATGTTTGGGGGATAAGGAATATTGAAACTCGCGGATCAACTTCGGAATAGAATCTCGAACGCCGCGATCCGATCGTTCGAGGAATTACCCGGATACCCTGGGATGGCCCTCGCAGTCTCCCTCGCCCTCAAATATTTACATATTTCTGCGCGGCCGGGATTGGGGATCAAAATATTTTCATATCTCAAGATTTTCGCGCATGTATCGCCACGCGCGCGATCGGCCCGAAATTAATAAGATCCACTCCGATCCTCGATTATTCAATCTTCCAAGTTCGTTCGAACCCTGTGAATTATTAAGTGAAACGAGTAAACCGTAAAAAAGTATAAGGTAATCATGAGACAGCGGATGGGTTGGCATGAAACGGCGAAACAGATATTGGGGGAATTTATCGACAACTCTGCGGAGACACATATTTAATGAATCCATAACAGCAAAGTTTCCCACGTGCTGAAGAATGTTCGATAGTTCCCGTGCAGCCGAAGAATTGAAATTTCCAAGTGGTTTACGCGACGAGTGCAGAATTCTTGAAGGAGTTTCGACTGTTCGCTAGAACACATATTCGTCTCGCACAATGCGGGATCGTAACCGAATGAAAGGGGACGCCTCGGTTGAATTCTCAGCACGCGTTTCATTGTAATTCGTGCATACAACCTGCTCTCTCTCTCTCGCTCACTCTCCCTCTCTTTTCTTCTCTTTGCAGGGTCCGCAGAGCCTTCGAAAAGTCGATCCCTCGAACATTTCTCCCGATTAAAGGCGTTTCCTGTCGCAGCGATTCGACGGGGACGTGTCGTTTCTGTCGGCGAGTGAAACGAGCATATTCCTCGAGCAAAATATCGAGCGTGGAACAAGAAAAGCCACTTGGAAGACAGAGCTGCCATCAGGCGGGGCGGCGGCTACGTCTCCGCGGAGTGAGCGTGCTTCTAATGCGCTAGTCGACGTTAATGTACGCGCGTTTCCCAGCTACCGTGAAATACACTCGGGAAATATGGAGAATGCCGCGGCTGTTTTCCTAAATTTCCCGGCACACCGTCGCCGGAGAGCTAACTTTCCACTTTTCGCTCCGTTGACGAACATACTTGCTATCCGATCCAGGCTGCACCGCGAGAATCTTCGTTAGACTGCCTGGAATACGTGCAAAATACCTCCACTGCGGTATTGCCGGTGAGAAAATCTCGTTAAAAGGCCATTCACATTTCTCGGTCTGATTTAAAAGCCAATCTCTATTAACACCTTACGCTTGGTTAGACTACTTGAAATTTTGAAATACGTCCACTGCGAAATTGCTGGCGAGTAAATGTCGCTAAAAGAAGTATACTTTCATATTGAATATTAAAGACAACTCTTTTAGATATTCCCTTCGTAATACAAAATGAGAAATTCTGACAGCGGACTCCTGCATGCCACTTTACTGCGAAACAGAATGTTAAATTTGTGTCCAGCGTAGAAACGTCTACTTTCGGGAAGGGAAATTTTAGAGGTCTCTAAAACGTTCTACAAGATATCTATTTATTCTAAAAAGAATATTAGAGTTTTATTCAACATCCTATAAATTTCTGTTTGTGCCAGAAATAATGTCCTGTCCAACATCCTATACACGTTTACGTTAAGAAAAATACTAGATCCGTTTCGAACACCTTATAAATTCCTGTTCGTGTTAGAAAGAATATTAGACATGTGGATCTTAGAAATTGAAAGGAGGGATATATTAAATCACTCTCCTACCTCTCAAAAATGTTTGTCTCGAGTTTCAACGATCGGTCAAACATGCTTGAGCGAAATGCATAAAAATGGACAGTTCTGACGGAACTTTACAAAAACCTCTTTAACGCGAGATTGAATGGCACCGGAGAAGTTCGTAAAATCAAGGAGAGCCCGACGTGGAAAATGTGAGAACGAACATTCCGATGGAGCATTACGGTTCCCCGCGAGTTTAATGCATCTCTCGGCGTCCGTGCGTTCATTTCCGAAAGATATTTTCGGTGTTTCCTTGATCAGCGTAGCCGTCGCGCCGCCCCGCTACGTCCGAGCACGATTTTTCACGGCGAACCTCTCATTCCGACGATGATTTATCGCGGCACCGTCGAAAAACTTGCTAATGCGTGTGCACCCTGGACGAAGATACACGGCCACTGCCGGCAGCAGCGAATCGACTTCCAGCGATTTCCGGCGCTGCGTTATCGGGAATTAATCTTTCCCGTTCCGTTTTCAACCTCTCCGGGTTCTACTCACGGTAAAGAGAACGCCCCGAAGAAGAAGCTCGAATAATATTGCTCCTTCATTATCGGATTATTAGGCCGGAAGCATCGTTTCCGGTCCAATAATCCGTCTGCGTAGCGCGCACTGCGTTTACGCGCAGAGCACACCGAAACGAGCGATCGCAATTTCAACGGCACGAATGATCCGTGTCGAATATCAACTGGAATTGCGACTGTTCCGTGGCTCTTGGCTTTAATTAGTGTATTGCATTTTTTAGTTTAAATGTTAGATGATCTTTAATTTTAAATGTGAAAGAAAAATGATTCTGGGTTGGAATGCACACTTGGAATTGTGTTGAGAATGTCGAAATAGATGTATTACATTTCTCATTTTACATATTGGACATAAAGGTCCGCAGTCTATTTACAATTAAATGGTAACGGATCAATTCCTTCATGAATGAAAAGATCGTCAAATTACCATATATCTGTGTGCTGCCGCCAATAAATAAATAGTCGACGGTAACATTTCGATCGTTTCGTTTTACAGTTCAGTACAACATACAGTTCACTTTAACATGTTCACTCACCGATTTGTCGCCGTTGCCAGGAACAGTATCCCGCGGCAGTCATCGCGCACCGCGCTGAGGTATTCTCTGGCCTGGAACAGAGAGAGGATTGTTTGCCAATTAAACGACACAACGGGAGGACCCAGGTAAAATCGGCGTGGCGATCCGGTGGACGCGTGAACGCGCCGTTTGACATGGTACCGCCGCGCCGGTTGCGGGGGCGGCTTAAAGAAGCGTCGGGAACGCGGTACCACGGCCCAGGCCGCCGCTCCGCAAACTTTGGCACGTGTTGCACCGGAAGTTTGTAGCGTTTAACGGCCCGATAAAATCTCAATTATAGTCCCTGGCGTGTCCTGCGAGCTGCCGGTAAAACCATGAACACCGCGGACCACCGGTCCACAGGCGAACGTTGTTATCGCGAGCTCGCAATTCACCGCTTCCCATTCTACTTTGCCACATTCCGGGTTCATTAAGAAATCAACCATACTCGAACAGCACCCAACGCTACGCTCGTTTTTTCTTCTGAAATTACGGCCTGGCTTGGCAACGCCCTCCCAGGGCTGCTGCTCCTTATTTTAAATAAATTTTTATTTCAATATTCTGTATAAAGAGCACTTTTATGTTCAATTTCTGTTAAAGAAATTTTCCTCTTAATATCCTGTGTAACGAGTACTGAATGAAGTTGTTACATGTCACTAAATCATGTGAAAATTCAGATTAGAATACACAGATTAAATGCTCCGTTGTATGAGGAAGTTTGCATAAACCTCCCATCACATTATACAGAGAATTTTTAGAAATTTATTACAGGAAAACTAAATGAAGCGGACCTACGAATCTTTTTGCGGTATATTCGAGCACGGCTCAGCATTACATCGAAATTTTTGCCGAATATATACGGCAGTTAAAATGACCCTTAAAACCGTTAAATCTTAGCTCATTAATACTTTAACTCAGTCGGAGGTTCCGTAGCTGCTGAAATCAAGAAAACTGCGAGGTCGCGATACTTAATTGTCGCATCAGGATTGGCTGGGTAAACACGCGCTGTATAGCATTAGCCTAAAATCTGCCGCAAAGCCAGCTCGTTTCCGCGGAATTATTCATAGTTCCTTTCTAACGGGGCTTGGCGAGCTAACATCGGCCGACCGTAATTTATACCGACAGGGGCGGAGGGGTGTCGGCTCGTTGACACGGGATCATTAGCAGGCCGGTATAATTAACATTGCTCGAATCTCGACGCACTATGTCGAAAATCCGGGCCCCGCTTATCCGTCGATAAAATCTCAATTAGGGATCGCGAGCCGGCGCGGCGCGACACGCATCGAACACGGGGAGGATGCAAGGCGCTCGCGAATTGACATAAAAGCGACATAATCGTCGGACAAATAGCTACGTAAAACAAGAGAGGCGCGGGAGAGAGCGTGGCTGGATGGAGGGGCAATTACCCAGGCGAGATGCATCGGTTAATGGCGCAGCCGTCGCAATTTTCCCGGGGACACGCGATGCACAATGGATCCAGAGGGGGATCTGCTGCCAGATTTAAGCCCTTACGTAAAGATAGGACGCGACCATGCTATGCTCCAGAGTTTATCTAACCCCAGCGAATATATTTCCACGCCGGGCGTCGCCGAACGTCGTCGTCGTCGTTGCTTCTTCGCGGAAAAGGATCCGCAACAACCAAGGCAAGCGACGGCGACGTCGAGCGCGCGTTACGACGCAACTGTGTCGTAACCCAAATACGTAAGCTGTATTTTTACGCTGTTGCACGGTGCTCGATGGATTAATGCGACCGGATAAAGTGCACCATGTTTGGACGAGGAAAGTGGAGGATCCCTCTCGCTGCGGCTTTCGTCGATCCGTATCACTGCGGCCGGAGAGAATACGGGCTGATCAATTTTCGAGCCGAGGGAGAATTGGGTAATGGCTACTGTTCTGCGATTCATTACTCTCCATCATTCTGCGTTCATTAGATCTTACGAGTAATCGCTGCGGATATTTATGCAGTTTTTGTATTTAAAGGAAGCAGAGTCAATGTTTTCAGCGGTGGTAGCCTTTGCAGATCAGAAATAAACCAAATCGTGCTAAATTCTGTCGAATATTATATTTTTAAAAGCATATTTTAAAAAATTTTTTCATTTAATTTCAAAATGATTTTACATCTGATTTTAATTCTGAGTATATCAAAATCGTACTAAATTCAAAATAACTAACTAAAATTTATTTTTCAAGATGAAGTTATGTCTCTCTCTCTCTCTCTCTGATTAATTGTGAGAACCGCGAATTAACTTGTATACCTAATGAATTCATTGAAAGGCTCATTTACTACAACTTTATTGTTAGAATAATTAAGGAACGACTGCACGATTTATATTCGATCTGTGTCACAGCGGAGAACTCGCCGTGAATAACAACAGTGCATATTTATTCGTTGTTCAAATGGCCGAGACGGGAATATTCGCAAGACTGCGATAACGATAAGTCAGAAGCTGCGATTTCTCACGAGGATTCGCAAAATGGATTGTTAAAAGCCGCGGCCAGCCTATGTTCGCGGCGCCGCGCCGCGCCGGTAGTGCGAGTTCAGTGGGTTGCAGAACGCTGTCGGGGCTCATAATCGTTCTTTTGTTTTTGCGCCGGCTCGCGAAGGAACTTCGTATTCACGCGTCGTTTGCGTCGGGCCAGCTCGTCGTTGAATTATCGCCGGAAATCCGCGCGTGGAAGTAATTACTCTCTCCTTCGAGTTGAACCGCGCGGGCCACGGGCGATCAATCACGGGCTTGCTTATCATAATTAATTGCGCCGTCAGGGAATGGGCCGCGAAACTTGAAAATCCGCAATACGCTACGCTCCGAATCGATTCGCGCACCGTTCACCATAATACTTTTCACTACGTCCAACTTATTTTGCTCTTCAATACGCTTCGTCCCTTCTGTTTTCGTACAAATGTTTTCACTAGAAGGAAATCAATTTTCCTGGAGTAAAAATATATCAATTAGAGAGATAAAAATTCAGAAGTGCAGCCTATGAACATACGCTTTTTACATATGTTTTTTATAATAAATAAATTAGAAGTCAGAGAAATGATGACTCGCTCTAATTTTGCCAGCGTTACAACCTACTGTACTTACAACAAGATCGATTGAATTTTTACAGGCGAACAAATCAAACATTGAACCAAGGTCCATTTAGGTTTCTATCTGTTTTCGCTGAATTCGCGCGTTGATAGCGCTCGTAGATTCCCGATGAATAATCGAGCAAGCACCGGTAAAAGTAAAACGAGTGCGGGGTTGGTGTAATTGAAAAGAAAAGATCTGTTTGCTGGGCTGACCAAACACAGACGGCAGACGTCCGCGCGCGGAGCCAATTAATTCTAATCAAACACATCCTGATCAAACTCGTTCCGCTTAATGACACAGACGTCGTCGGTTAAACAGTATGCAGCGGCTCGCTAATTTTAGCCTGCAACTCCATTTAGCCCTCTTATCAAAATTCCCTTTAACGAAACACGTCGGACAGAACTCACGGCGAAACTGAATCGAGTCTGTGTGCTTCAATTTGCCCGAAACTTCAATTCCGCTGGCCGCAGTTTAGTATTCAGTCCAGTCGGGCCGAATTTCGCGTGCCGTCGGCCCGAAACATGCTACGGACCGTCTGTTTCTTCAATAAGTCACGGTGAACATCTTTGCGAGCCTCGAGCCGCCATACTGCCGGCGGATAGAGCGAGGCTGTTCTCGCTTGAAATGATCCATTTCGCAAATACACCATGGCCCCCCGAATTAATGGCGGCTCCTTTGTACCTTGAATTAACGCGAGCTCTAAAGAAACCTCTTCCCTCGAAGATCTCGGGCTTTCACTCAGACCTTGCATCCGGGCACCCATTCTCATTGCCGGGGCTTTCGGGTGTCTGCCTCTTGAAAGAAACACTGCGAGATGATGGCAAGCTTATCATCATCGCCACAGAATCGTACAAATTAGTATTTCACGATCAGTAGACTGCGAATCTTTATGCAATCATGGCTTCCGTACATTAAAAAAAATACCAGAATATGAAATTCGACAGAATTCAGTACGACTTCAATGTACAATATAATATTTCACAATCAGTAGACTGCGAATCTTTATGCAATCATGGCTTCCGTACATTTAAAAAAATACCAGAATATGAAATTCGACAGAATTTAGTACGACTTCAATTTACAATATAATATTTCATAATCAGTAGACTGCTAATGCACACGACTGTGGCTTCTAAAAATTTTCAGAAAATGCCAAAATATAGAACTCGACAGAATTTGGTACGACTTCAAATTACAAATTAATATTTCACAATCAGTAAACTGCGAATCTTTATGCGATGATGGCTTCTGAACATTTTTAAAAATGGCAGAAAACAAGCTTTTATTTGATTCAACTTTTTCTCAAAATGCGTCTACAAAAATTGCAAATGTTTTTTTTACAGATTTGATTATTGTATCGAACCGTACAAACATCGACAAACGCCGTGAGACAACGAGTCACCTAGAAACGTCTTCAGGGGCTAGTTCGCATCCCCGAATGGAAAAAAGCGAATCAGGGGGTGGAACCTGCCAGGGGCGGTTACGTTCGTCACCGAAGAAAAGCTTGCCGTGGAATCGTATCGACGTGCACGGGAGAAGGAAAGAAATTAACGTGGACGTTTATTCGATCGTCAAAGCGGACGAGCGCTTTCGTTCCAGCCCGGCAACTTTTTGGTGAAAAACGATTGTGGACGCAGGAACCGGAGGGGAGTCAGCAGTGGTTGAACAGCGGAAAAACGATCCCTCGGGATACTATCTGCCAATAAAACGCGTTAATAACGATAATCGGTTCGTTAAGGCGGGGTTACGGGGGCCGCGGGGTGGAGAGGGGGGGCAGCAACCGGGGGTGTCGGATACATTATCTCTAATTTTTCAGCGTTCCGTACTTATAGCGAATCGTCGACCAAACCTGGCCAGATAACGCAGTTAACGATAATTACGAGCCCCGGCCTCGGTATACATAGACTGCCAGCGTAATTATTCTTCGTGACATTTTTCCGTGACGCATGTTAATAAAGCGGTTTCAATGGCTTTCGCGTGTAATCCCGCTGGGAAGATATATTACGTCTTTACAATCTTTCAATCTTCAACTGAATGCGAACTTTGTCATTTCCCTCTGGATGATAAAATTAAAGCTGAGCTTTTCAGAATTTTTGACAATATCATCTTGCAAGGAACTATATTCTATTCATGATAAAATTGATCGCCTTTTTTACAGATCTTTATTCAGATCTGTGATTATAACTCAACAGAGTTATAATTTCTGCAATTATAAGGTACATAAAACACAGAGTTGACTGAAGTTTGTAATAATTTCACATTATTTTCGAAGACGATGTTTGACGAAGTGAATTTTCCAATTACTCGTTCATAATTAAAAACTGCGCTGCATCATAAATGCGAACGATATTTAAATATATATTTTTCGTTTCCGTGAGATATTGAAAAATATAGAAAACACGAAGTTAATGGAAAATTATGATTTCGCTGCGTTCCCCGTTCAAATAAAGGTGAACGAGATTATAAAACACATTTCCCACTTACCCCTCTCGACTATCAGAGAAATTGTGTAATTATGCTAACTTGTATTTCCAGGTAGAATAAATTTGGTTAACGATCCATTGATGCTGATAAAGCTAATATGTAGTCATTTGAATATCATGCACTGTAGGTTCATCGTTTCTTCACTATCTAATGCAATGCACATATTTTCATAAAAAATGTACAAATCTATAAATACAGTACGTGTATAAATTACTATAAGCATATTTAATATCTTGTTAAACTACTGAAAGTATTGTATGAGGTATTATCAGTTTGGTATCGATAAAATTAATAAAATCATATAAAATGGAAATATTTCAGGCCGGAAGAAAAATTCGGTTTTCGAATTAGAATAGCTTTGAGTGCAAAGGGTTAACTGAGACTTAGGACGAGGATAACAGTGTTCCGGGGCAACTATCCGAAGAATCTGCTTCCTTTGAGGAGGGTAGACACGGATCGAGCAGCGTAGAACAGAATTCCTCGGCGAAAGACGAACGGTCCCCAGCGAAATTGGAGTTCCCGGGGAAAAAAAAATGTCAGTGGATCGTCGAAGTTCCGGGGTAATCCGGAGATCGCGTGACTTATAAGGCGATCTCCCTGCCGCGGCCGAACAAAATTGAAAACGAACTATACCCGCCGCCGATTTCGTAGAACACCGACCGACGACCCCCGGAATCACAAATTGCTTTCCCAACGTTTCCCTGTGCTCCCCGCTTATTGGAAAGCTGATTTTCGGTGCGCGCGTGCCGCTGAAAATAGCCAATAAACTTCTTATTCCTGCCACTACTTTTATTAAAGTAACCGATGGACTCGAAACCGGTCTACCTTGTTCTCCATTTCGTGGTCCCGCGGCTCGTAATTAAACTCTTATTCATTAGTACTAGAATTAGAACTCGTCTCTCAATCAATTAAAATCTCTATACAACTAAAATAAATTTCGAAAGTATTAGAACACTGCAAAAGATCGAAGAATTGCTTAGAAAAATTCCAGGTCGAGTTCTATGCAACACAAAGTAGCAATGAAATTCGGAACAGAACGATCTAATGTTCGCACACATTTAGGGAGCTGTTTGTCTATCGTGTGTGTCATCTATGATGATGGTTTGGAGGGTCTCCATGGCGAAAGACTATAGCACGGAGACACCTAGCGCGTAATATCCACTTAAGAAGTTCGCCGGTGCAAGTTTTCAATCTGCTTATAATGCAATTACCAGGATACATGAAATTCAAAGAGGGTAGACTGGTGGGACTTTGCGCGTGCACGAGCTCTTGTTTTCCATAGAATTGCATCGGGAATCAGGATCAGAGATTCACCGGCAATCTGTACCGCTCGCTTATTGGAAAGCAGATTTCCAGAAAGTTTGCTCGAAGTTCTTATAGTTCTTGGGCCTTGTTCTCATTACACGGGCCGAAGCAACAGCCAATTCTCGCGAATGCTACGCCCACAAATTTCACAGTCGACCTCGTTCTCTGCGAGACGATTTTTCGCCGTGCGGAAATTCGATCGTTGAAACATTTCTGCTTCGAGTCCGGAGATTTCTCGCAGTCTACAAACATTGAAAAATTTTTTCGTGAACGAATCCGCCTTGAAAATGTGTTAAGAGTGTCACAAGTATTTTCTCCGATTAAGGAAGATCAATTTAAAAACTGTATCGCAATACACTGCGTGGTTCTGCATCGTTATTTCAGCGGAGGCTGTCAGCGAAATTTTATTTGCGCGATGTCCTCGGTCGTTCGCGACCGTTTACGATCTATCGAGCATATACTATTCGTGACGGACACCTTATCAAGCACGATACCAGTCGCCCACAGCGCGATATACAGTTGTGCATTAGGTGACACCAGGGAAAGAATCGCAGATAACTTGAAAACCGTCCGGAGCCGTGATGCATGCGCGCGTTCCATCGCCGAACAGCGCGAGAAATAGGAGTCAGAAAATTGCTTTTCTGGCAGTATCGTGGCTCCATTTATTGGAAAAATTTTCGCCACGTGTGTGTCCCCGGCGAGACTCGATCGTCGAACAGAGAGCCTCCTCTCGTTCGATCTCGACATCGATCATATATCCTTTGCCGATTCTTCCGTTTAATTGAACGTTTTTGCTGGCGCACAATATTTTCCTCGTCGAGCCGCTGTTTCGCAGTGTCGGACCACGGTCTCCGCTGTTTATAGCAATTTTCTAATTGCGCTGTTACAGTAGTTGTCAAAGACTTCAAAAACTATTAAACTGAGACGTGTCACTCTATAAAACCTGAATTAAAATTCTGTAAATAACGTTTACCAAGCAAGAGGTTTAAAAATGATCTGACTAAAACGTGTCGCTCTATAAAACCTGAATTAAAATTCTGTAAATAACATTTGCTAAACAAGAGTTTTAAAAACCAGCAAAACTGGAAATTGACGTGTAATTACTACTGCGTGGCTGTTATCCTTTCCCTCGCCACATTTTCCAACCGAAGCAGTTTATCTGCGATCGCGGGCGAACGACGAGCGTAATCGTTCGTTGTCCTAATTAAACGGTTCGGAATGAGCGGCGGTGTAATCGGCGGGTCGACGGGAAGAAGATCCCGATTCTGGAAAGACAGTGTCCCCGGGTAACGTTTTTACCCGTGGAACGGGCGAAGCAAACGGAACAGGGTAGCCCGGCATTCTTAATAGCACTTCGTCCTGATTAAAATGTGCGGAACAGCCGAGCGCCGCTCCGCCAATTGGACGGCTGTTGTTTCGCATTGTTTAACGAGCACTCGGCTGCTGCCAGCCACTCCGCTCCCGGAGCTGCTTCTCGCAAAAATTAGCTTCAAAATCTGTTAAAGCAGCCGTTCTGGTTCTGTTTCGCGCGCGCGTTCTACCTTGGCAATTCGAACTCGAATGACAGAAATATTAAAGCTTGTCGCGTGGTCCTCCCCGAAAGTTCCCGTAAAACTTCCTGTACAGGGCGTCTACGATTTCGGAATCTCGCGGCGATTGTTCCACGGAGATCAAGCTCGGTCCGATTCGCGAAGGAAAAGTTTCGGGACCGTTCCACGAAACTTTTCGAATGGCCTCGTCGGGGTACCATTCTCGCTGAGAATGTCAGTCAATTGCGTTTATTGCATCAGCGTGGAAGTACCCGAAACTAATCTAATTCGGTGTATTTCGGGCGAATGAAAGGTTTAGGGGTCTGACATTTAGTTACGTCGAAAGGTTACGGTGTAATTGTTTTAAATCTGAGACGAGCTTAGCAGCGGGAACGAGGACACCCTCGATCAATCAATAATAATCGTAGATCAAGTTTTAAGGGGTCAGTGTAAAGGGGAGACTTTCATCTTCAAATCTATGTTGATCTCACCCCGTAAAAAAATGTTCTGTATTTATCAGGACGGTGAATGAACGGTGACGGTACTAATTAGCAGGTGGCGCGACGTAGAAGGCTAGTGATTACTTTGGCTCATTGTCGACCGGCGAACAGAGGCGGCCCGGTATCAAGGCATCGCTTTGTCCGAGCATATTATCGTACACGTGCGAGTAGGCGATCCCCCCGCGCTATATCCAGAGTAATACGACGTCGACGTTATCAGCATCGTAACTCGGTCGTATACATCGATACCCGGTTCCCGTACAGGGTTGGATAGCGGCAATCCTGAATCGGTCGTGGTGTGGTGAGACAGCGGTTTGCTCATCTCCAGATTTGATCCCCGGTGTCCGCGTCGTCCCTACGGGGACGCGTCAAAGCTGTCGAACATAGGTCGGCAAACACGCGGATTCGGCCCGTCCGCGTCCACGCATTGTGGCTTGACGTTAGAACGCTTCAAAGCCGATACCCAACGTGCTAGCACACACCCGTACACGTTCGTGTCTCTACGCGTGATCGTGGTCACCGTTTGAAAGACGCATCAATCCTCAAAGGCTCGCAGCTCCCTTCCATTTTTCCTATTTTTGCACGGAAAAATTGAAAGTTGAAAAATTATTAACCTTAACCCACGGACAACGGACGATTTTCATAACTATATAATTGACGATGCTTAGGATCGCTCACAGCTCTAATTAATAATTTTGCAAAATTTAGTTTTGGTGATGTCATATTCCAACAGCTATTCACTTATTGTCAGTTTCATTGCTACACTTAAATGACAATTTTTATGTTCTGAGACGAAATAGACCCAGGCATAACCCTCGGAGGGTTAAGACTTCTCCAAAAATTACTGTAACATTATTTCAAACAATTTTTACATCACCAGCATTTAGTTCTTTTTTAATAATTATTTCTGTTCAGTTGGAAACCATACAACTCTATTTTCTGCAATGTTTATACTGTTTCGTATTTCATCTACTAATTTGTCAACGTGTTGGAAAAATCGTCGAAGGTGGTTTCCTTTTTGCGAGCATTTCCCGAAAGAAATTGTAACGTCGTTAGCCAGGGACGAAAGCTTATTCGGAATTGCTATGCCGTATCGTAGCAACGTGACGGTCGTTCGGAAATATCCATTCCGGTGAGCTCAAAACGCGTATAAGGAGCCGGTCGCGCTTACAACCATCCAGCCAATAATACAGATTCCTTCTTACGATCCCATTCGCCCCTCGCGATGCAGAAGAATAACGCAAATTTGATGATAGCCGCATGCAAACGACCCCATTCACGTTCGCCGCCGCGTCGAGGCTCCTGCAGACGCCTTTTTCTGAGAAACTCTGCTCGGGGACACTGCCACCAAGAAAATCGCTATGCCACAGCCTCGGATACTCGTTAATTACAATGTACAACATCAATTTTGCGGTCTCACACTCTGTAGACTATTCTTATGCACCGGCGCGGCGAGCGAAATTAAAGCGTCGGGAAAGACGTATAAATGTAATAATACGTAAATCGGTAACAGAACATCGTACTGCTATCATTCGAGGCTTACTTTGAAGCGCGAAACCATTAATTTCAGAATCTTTAAATAAAACCCTCCTGCCTCCAGTCTTCTGAAGAGTGAAAAGCAAATGTGTCATTTTACTCGAAAACTTGTCAAATTCAACCAACTCTGCAGGGTTTGAGAATTTTTTTTGAGGGACCAGACCAACGTAGATTGGAAGCCGGATGTCTCCTCTTTACATTGACTTCTTCAAACTTGGTCTAAGATTTTTTATCGCCACTTCATTAAACTTTGAATGAACAGTGTACGAGGCGTCGTTCATTCTCTCTCGCTGAACATGGAGTCTAGCTTATTGTTGAATCTTTCGCGTACTTTCCTCCAGTTCAGTATGCATTTCATAAAACTAAAGAAAATGATCAACAGAGGAATAATCGCGGAGCATTAACAATTCATTCTCGCCTCGAGCGCAGCCTCAGCAGACTTATTATTTGCCCAGAATTCGTCGCCGCTATTTCAGCAGGAAAATTCACGAAATAGTTGCTCTTTTCGTAGAAAATTCGAGCACATTTTCCGCGGCGCGTCGGTTGAAAAAAGAGAACCGCCGGAGACAAAACGTTTTCCGTCGTGCAGAATGGCCGCGGTGGTCCGGCCGCGCGGACATTTTTCTTAATCGTCGCGCGAACTATTCAAATTTTGAGTATTTAAATGCAGGGCGGCCGCGGCAGCGCATTTGCAAGTTAAAGTTCGTCGGATTTAAATGTACAAAATAGTCGCGGGGAAAATGGGCCGCGGTATTTCATAAATCCCGTCGGCGCGGCGCGCCGCGGCGGCTCTCGTCTCGTTCTAACCCGCTCGCGTGTCCGGATATTTCCATGGAAATTTGTTGTCGCGCGTGCAACCATAAGAACCAAACCGGATCCGGTTGTTTTGCTTTCGCGGTTGGCCTCTTTTTTTTTTGTTTCGTTTTGTTGGACGCGCGAACGGCTACAAAAAGCTCGAAAAAATATATAAATCGTGGCCAGTTCGCGCCTCCTGTTTCGCACCTCGCAGCGAGCGCGCGGCGAGTACGTTCCCCATTCATTCCGCTTCGTTTTTTGCGCGCAGACTCGGACGCGCGCGGAACCGCGGCCGCGGAGAGAATCGAACACTCGTATCATTCATTCCGGCGAGTTACGAGCCGCCCGAGCATTCGTGTTGCTGTTCGCCCGGAGAAAAATCGAGCACGAAGAACCCACATATCAGTCTAATTGAAACTCCTTACCAAAGTTTCAGAAATCCCCGCCAAGCATAAAACGAAGCTTTACGGCGCTATATTTCGACTAATCAGTCTGTTGACGGTACGAACGCTCCACTGAAATAGTTGTCCTCCGTCCGAGATTGTCTCTGGAATATTGCGTGCGAGCTGGCTGCTACCGTGAGCGTTTTATGGGGGTCGGTTGCATGTCTGACCATGCACATTCATTTCTACTGCGCGCTTTATGCGACCTATAATTATATTCTATCCTATAGATTGTAAAATGATCATAATTTTTGGGGATGATATTGTGGAGTTATTTTAGCAGTGAATTGTATAATCTCAGATTCACTAACGAAGAAAATTGTTAAAGCTTTCCTACAGACGTTTCAAACCAGGGACCCTAACTGTTATAACCAAAAAGAAAAAAAGTCATGGAATAACAAGTATCTCATCGACTGTAATCGTATTGGTTACCAATAAGGATTATAAGTAACCGAAAAGTTTTCCTCTTACGAAAGTATCATTTTTTTACGGAGTTATAAAAATTAAATTCAAGTACCCTTCGCAAGGTGAAGTTCCTACATGGAGAAATGTTTGCGTTGGGTTTCGGTCAATGAAATTAGGGGAACCGCAGCACCGTCTATTCTCCGAGAAGCAGATCATCGAATTCGCGGCGCGTTTCCCAATTTCTGTATACCCGGTTCTCGAGAATCGTCTGGCCCACGAAGACGAGCTGCAGGTCCTCGAGCTTCTATCTAGAAATTCGGTTCCATCAGCGACGAGTGGCTTGTATCTGAGCACGTACTCGGCGTTTCCACGCCAATATCCAGCCCGTCGTCGATGCGTCGGACGAGCCGACGAAAAATCTATTCCCTCTTCTCCCCTGAGACATCCCCTGTCGGATGTCCTCTCTCGCCGCCCGAAGACTCTTCTTTTCCGACCCGTGCACCGCAATTAATCTCGCCGCGGGAGTAATGCCGGCAACGTTCTACCTGCTCGCAGATACCGAACGCATATTTCACCTTCCGGCGTTTATTAAAATATCGTCGGAGGGGCAACGTTGCGAATATCAGACGGGACTCACGATCAATTTCAGGGGAAAGATTAAAAGAATTTTCGAGAATCAATATATGTTACACACCCGATCATTAAATCTTAAAAGAGCACCAACTTCCATTAAACTTCTGTAAAAATCACGGGGCAAAGTTGCAGAGAAAATTGCAAGAAGGTGCAAGAGCGTCTCCCGAAGCCGTCGAGACGGTCTGAGCTAATCAACCCCTATTAATCAAGATCCCGAAGACAGTGGAGGCGTGAAGCGTTCCCGTGTAAGGCTCGATCCCTCGATCCCCCGTTTGATCCCGATTTTCATTCCCATTAATTTCTCTTAATAGCATCGTCTCGTAACAGTGAATGGCGCGGGAGTCGCATTGTTCGAGGCAAGCAGGAACAATACTTGTTACGCGAGTCCATCTCGTTCGTCCCTGTTGCACATCGAGGGGCTGCGTGCGTCTTCGTGGACGCACATCGAGGTGCATCCGGCGTGCATTTAACGGGCCAGGGAGAGACTGTTCAACGACTATTCCTCAATTCCGTTGGAACGATTAATACAAAAGCGATTGGAGAGATTCTTAGGGAACGAGCAATGAAAGGATCGGAGATCGATGTCGAGGGAGAATGGGGCTTGATGGAAAGGAGCTCCGCGGATAACGGAATTCTGGGGCCGTTCTACACCCCCGGCGAAATTAAAGCACTGACAGGCGTCGTAACAAATGGTTTTATTACAGTGTATAGGCTGTAACCGGGCGGATGTTACGGGTTAATATTCGCGGGGGTGTAAAGGATAGAGATTGATCGTCGGGTAATGGGTCTACTTCAGAAATTGAACGACGTTGCTGTTACGAGCCTGTACCACGCAGCATCTCGCGAAATTGCCTTGACGTATCACCGCCCCTTTAATTGATTAAATATTGCCCGCCTATCAAACGCAATCCTCCATCGTTTTTCTCGCCTCGCTCCCTATTAATTCGTAATTAATGTTCGACGGATTCTACTCGAGCTCCTGTCGTTCGATTATTAATTTCTCTCGCTCGATTGTGTATTTCGAACGTTATTAATAATCCGCTGATTTTTATGCATTTATAATGTGCGTGTGAAATTTGGAAATTATGAACAAACGTCAGAAAATTGTAAAATTGGCAACTTAATGGATTCGGATGTTGTATATTGTACTGTATTTCGACTTTACCGAAGCTGTGTACGAGAAGAATATAGAATTTTATTTATTTTAATCCCCTCCGAATTTGCCAATAACCGTATGAAATCCCATACAAAACTTTGCAATCTAGTTATTGTATTGTCTCGACATCTCAATACGTAATTCTTAACCGAAGTTATTAATAATTCGAATGAAAAGTTACATTCAATTTCACGGTGCATTGTGCTCTGTGCTTTCCAAGATTGTTTCCAATTTCTCTTGATTTAATAACGACCGTTTGGATAAAAATATTCATTATCTGCCGGACTTTTTAAAATTGATTCCAATTTATTTGGAGTCACTAGATGGAACATAAAAATGAATATTTATTTATTAAAGAGGTCACCTTTTATGATTATTTTCAATTTATTTAATACGCTCAAGTAAAAATCTTGTACCCAGTGTTTTTCAGAATTAGTTTTTAATTGCTCTTGATTTAATATCTCGTAAGAAGAGTTCACTTCTTTTCGAATAAAAATTGTACAATGATTCTCTGTCTAGTGGTATGTTATACGTGCGACACAGCATTGAACAACGACACGCAACGACAAAATATGTCAGATATTAAACGCGCAAAACTCCAATACCAATTAACCGGGAAATTAATTACAGCGCGTCAAAGGGAATCAAACGAAAGCACAGTTACACAGAAGCTCGTTAAAAAGCTATTCCACCGCGTGGCCAGTGTTCGATGTAACATTCGGAAAGAAAGCAACGAAGATCCAGGGACCATATATCAATTCCCCGTAAATTAAACTCGCAGGACTTTCAGCGGATAGAGAATTAGAACGGCAATGCATCAGTACGGGGAACCAATTACACCGAATTAGACAATTTTGTGATATCCTCAGCGGGGACCAGAAGAAGAAGAGGGTGGGATCCTCGGATTAAGGCGGCCCTAATTAAATTGCAGAACGTTCAACTGTCTCGAGCAACGCGACCAATTATCTTGTCTGTTCTACGGAACATTCCCGCAACCAAAAGTTATCGGAATCATTTCTAATCGAAACTACTGACTTCAATGGCCGCATAGTTGCAGATAAAGTCACCCGGACACGTTAAATTTAATGCGATCTTTTAATAGTTACGTCTAATTGAAGTGAAGTTCTTAGCCAATGCATTAATCGAATAAAAGTGTAAATGGATTAAAGAATACTAGAGGAGCACAGGATTAATATTAATGTTTTTAGATAAAATTGAATGCAATCTGTTAACAGTTACACCTGATTGAAGTGAAGTCCTGAACCCAGGTATGAACAGAATAGAAATGTGACTGGATTGAGGAAAAGTCGAGGAACAACAACGCAGGGTTAATTGCAATTTCTTCGGTTTTATCTATAAAACTGTAAGCCCGTATGAGCGCGAGCGGTTTAATCATGGATGTCCGATGGGATTAGCCGAGCAATATAGCAGGAAAGATAGACAATATTTAATAGAGAATCATGCATCGGCGGCGGCCGAGTAATCTAGCGATTTAGCCGCGTCCGGTGTCGTAACTGACCCAGTTCATCAGAAGCAACAACCGACACGTAAGCTCGTTATTTCGAAGTCATTGAACGGATCAAGGCGGATATAATCGTAGGTTGATTGATTCGATCCACCGCGCAATTATAGTGACCAGTGGTCCGCCGCTAATATCTTATCGGAGGCTGCGACTATCCTTCCCAATCAGTCTCTCCGAGCTAAATTAATTAAACGGTATCGCATGATGATCGGTTTAGTAATCAGTAAATCAATGACGGTATCAATTAGCGGCGGTACTTGGTATAGTCGGTGAACATTGAACACTGTTGCGACAACGTCGCTGTTACTTCGATCCCCAAAACTGTCAGCATCAGCAATCACACCTGTCCCCACTGTTCTCTTCATTTTCCTCTTCATCTATCTCGCTTTATTCATTCTAAAATCATATTGGACATATGTACAGGGTGTTCCACGTAACACTTTTCACGAATTTTCAAGTACTTGTGATAATCAGGGTAGTTTCATCCCCTAGCTTTTAGTATCGCGCAATTACATTGATCCTTCAAAGACGCGTAATTTTGTACATAAAAGAATTTTCGAAATTCCCATATTTTTGAACCGGGTTCAAAGGCTTGTAACTCTTTAATCCGAACAGCTGCGCGAAGCAAAGCGCGGCTCGCATACGCACGCACATGCGCACACGCGTATTCGACCCGGTTATCGCTAGCCTAACGGGGCCACGGGTAATAGATCCGATTGGATTTTAAAGCTCTGCGGGAGCAGTGCAGCAGTCATCGGCCGATTGTTACGAGGCGGAACAGTGTCGCGGAACAATAACTGCCGGGAATTAAAGTACCCGGCCGCGGATTTGCGCTCGGTCGCGTTTATCGATTCGACCTCTGTCCTAAAGCTCCGGGATTGCAAGGCGATAGACTGCGATGCGATTGTTCTATCCACGGGTTAACCCTTAGTGGATGTCCGGCGCGTGATTGCGCACCGGCGAAGTTTTGTTTCGCCGCGGACGTTTATGCTCAGCTTCCACTAATTTTCTTCGCTCGTTCCTTCGCGAACGTATCTCGGTAAATTGCAGATGAAAAGGTGGTCTCGTTTCCAGTAATCAAAAGCTCTAGATGAAAGATTGATCTAGACCGTTGTTTCCCTCAAAAGTCCTATTCTCACGTTTAGAGAAATGAGAAGGCCTCGTCCCGTACTCTTACAATCCTGGAAACTCTAGACTATCACCTTGAGGGGGTAGACTCCTTCTTACAGTTCTTACTCATTTCTCGATAAATAAAAGATCGATCTAGGACGCTATCTCCCTCAAAAGTCCTATTTTTCCGTTTACGAAAAATTACACTTTGCAAACGATAAAAATAGGACTTTTGAGGGAGATAGCGCCCTAGATCCATCTTTTATCTAGTCGAAAAATCCTTTGATATTCGTTCATAAGTCACTTACAACATATTTAAATTTCAACAAAATCCGAAATTTTACTCCAACAAGTGTTCGTTTTCGCGTGGAATGACCCTATTGTAAGGGATTTGCGTCACCCGGTACACACGCTTGCTTGAACGCGGATACGCATATGTCGGTAAATTGCAACATTTGGGAAGCCACGATTTTGACACGAATATTCTGGAATACTCCTCGAAAGAATAACGCAATATTGTTTCTTCGCGTAGACGCACACGTCTAGACGCAGTTATGATGAAATATGACGAATGACGCTGGGATATCAAAACGCTGCGTCCAGACGCCCAAAGGAGATCCCACCTTTAGAGAAATGAGAAGGCGAATACCGCACCTTTGCAATCCTGGAAACGAGACTATCTCCTTAATCATATAGCCCGCTGACTGTGTAAAGGATAAAATTTTGGTGAGAGACAAACGATTCCGGGAGTCGCCAGGAACGGAGTCATCGTCGCCTTGATCAGGATTGACCTACATAGATGGGAAATTATGTGCCCCCCGGAGCGCACCCGAGTCAGTGTCCAGGGCGCAATACGTATTCGTCTAACGTCCGTGATCCTCGCTTGTCACCGTTTGATCTCGGTTACCCCTTAGTAATGCCCTCGTAAGTTCTCCGGGCCGCAGTCATATTTCCTCGGGAACCGGGAACAACAAACGCAGCGTGGTCGGCCGCGTGGAAACTTGGCACGTCGTTAATCAACCGCAACCGAGAGCTAATCGGGATTAAAATTCTCTGAACTCTATCCCGCACCAGACCGGTTCACCGTTTCGGAATAGTAAAATCGAGCAGACTTCTCCCATCGATCAATAACTGGATCTTTGTACAAAAAATGTTATTTCTATAGAAGTTACGTGATATCAAATGTAAAATAAATTTTGTTTACGAAGTATCGTCAAATATGTACGTTAATTCTTAATCTTCGGAACGTGTGTTCACATTTAATTACACGTTAATATCCATCGTTCCAACGGATTTAAATACGTGCATTATGCTTGCGATTTGCGCAAATAATGGCATTGATTCATAATAATTTCAATTCAACCGATCCAACACAAAAATTTCATTTTCGAAATTAAACGGATGCTATCCTGTTTGAAGAGGCAGCATTGTAACTGCACAAACGCGTTCCACCGTGGATCCATTAATTTCAAGAATTCCGGTTCCGTGTTCCCATATTCCCTCACAACGTCTGCGTGACGCTACTTCGGAAACGTTCACCGGATAGTTGATTCGAATCAACTGCAATTTCTTCAACAGAAGTATTTCCAGTCGACCCGTAAATTCTCGAGCGCTGTGAATAAAGTGGAATTTTGTTATCCGCATGAATGTTAACCGATAAACCAGGGATGATATAAAACTGTGCAATCAGATTTCCCGACGGAGTTCCCGGGCTCGATCCTAATCTTGGAAACCGTCGGATCAAATTAATTTCGCGAGAGCCGTGCTACTAATACGCGCCGGTCACTATAAAATTTCCCGTGGTGCATACTTAATGAGCGATTCCACGGACAGTTCGGGAAAACGCGACTCTCGTATAACACGACACCGTATCACGCGACGTCAATTACATTATCTAGCAATTGCATTGATTACACGTGCAGGGCCCTCTAATTATGCACTCTGCCAGTTGTCTGTGAAACCACGGCTGCAGTTTACGCAGTGAAACGAATTGCTCATAACAAGTATGCGTCCGGGAGCGAGGCTAACTTGTTCCCCTACAATTTATCCTGGGTCCGCGTAGCTTCGGTAAATATCCGATCCAGTAATTACGATTAAAGATTACGATAACAACTGCGAGACCGTACGAGGCCGCTCGCCCGGGTTCGCGCCGATTTACGGCGACGATCGTTGTTTATTGCTCGCCGGATCGTTCAATGCATACGAATTATTCGAGATGATTCGCATTAAATCCGCTAATCGGAAGACTTGCGAGGCCGGCCGTTTCGAACCTTCGCACTTCTATGTTGAATCAGACTTTTGAATGTTTTGGATAATATTTAGTAAGAGTAAAGAATACTCTTTGGTTTTTGAAATTTGGTTTTAGTCGGCGCACCCAGTGCAAAATCATTCATACCGCGGACAATTGGCAACTTTGTTAACACTAAACCTACCACTGACCGCTATAATATCTTTCATTTTACAATTATTAAAATTATTTAGTTGCTTACATGAAAATTGATTGAATAACTTTCTTTATCCAAGCACATATTCTACTAAAAATTGTACAAAATTTAAATAAATAGAGCCTTGTCATTTTCATAAGCTAGAACATTTTTATCGCTTTTAGTGCTCGGTAGGTTTGGTTTTGTTGACAAATGGAAAATTCATTGCAGATTCTTCTGTTCTCGGGAACAAAGATACGGGGAAAGGAGGGGTTAATCGATTGCAGGAGGCCCTCGGTGGATGATCGTTGAGCGACAGAAGCGTAAACCGGCGCCGATTCAGCGCCGATGAAATATCGCGGAAAGGTTCGCTTTGTAACGGGCGGTTATTAAGAGCGGTGCCAACAATTTCACGGTCCATTGTGTCGCGAGACGGTTCGAGAATTGAGAAAACGCGGCGATGTGTGTATCGGGTGGCCTGTGTGTATCGCAGCGAGAAATCATTCGCGGGCGAAAACGCCATAGACGACTACTGGGAGATAGAGATAGCGGGAGCGAGAGAGAGAGAGAGAGAGAGAGAGAGAGAGAGAGAGAGAGAGAA